>JADRCH010000007.1:7280063-7334377 GCA_019843965.1 Rhynchomys soricoides | reverse complement strand
ATATATATATATATATATATATATATATATATATATATATACACACACACACATATATATGTATGTATATATGTATGTATATATGTATATATACATATATACACATACACACACACACACATATATGGAATGTTACTCTAAGTGGTTTTGGGGACACGCCCACCTTAATTAATATGTGAACCTCATGCAAGACTCCAAGCATGTCCCTTTAAAAGGCTGCATCAGCTCTTTAAGCTATTTGACAAACTAGGTATGCATTTTTCGCTTTTTCGATGCCTGCCAGCCAGCCACCTTTGGAAAGTTGTCATCAAGTTGTAGAAATACCAGCAGCACCATTCAGGATGTCCTGGAGGCTGAGAGCTTCCAAAGTGTTTACAGTCAGAAATGAAAGGAATGCTGACTAATGAAAATTTCCAAAGGCCTGCATTCTAGAACTACTACTAAAACCCATCAGAGTTCCAACTACTCCCTAAATAAAATGTGCCATCCTTCAGTTTCTATTCCTAAGAAAAGAGAGTGCTAGACGCTAAATGGTCACCCATCCTTAAACACTACATGGCTAGGGCTTATGAGGTGACTCACTGGGGAACGGTATCGTCTCCAAGCCTGAGGGTGTGCATTTGAAACCCAGACCCCACTCGGTGAAAGAAGAGAACCGACTCCAAGTAGTCCTCTGACTTCCAAACATGAGCACACACATGCTCACATACACTAAAGAAATGTTTTGTTTTGTAAAACACCAGTAAAGTACACCTTTAGCAAACTGAAGAGGGTCTGCCGATCTTGATAGTCTTTTCACAGTTTTCAGAAAAGATGCTTTGAAAGAATCACCCCACTTTCCTTGGGAGGGTCAAAGGTGCGGGACACCTCTCATTACCTTCTCTTCCTTCTGTTTGAGAGAGCCAAACTTGAAGTTCGCTAATAACCTTCAAAGGGATCTGACCTATGATGTTCATGCAAAGACCTAGTCATCATGTAAGGATGCCTGAGAAGCCAAAAGGATTAAAATGAAGTGAATTTCTCTAAGGTCTCACTCCAGATCACCAAATCCCAGCATCGACTCAGTTCAGCTGGTGCCACCTACACCGAAAGCCAGATGTGGTGGGATACACCTTTAATCCCAGTACTCCGGAGGCCGAGGCAGGTGGATCTCTGAGTTCAAGGCCAGGCTGCTCTACAGAGCTAGTTCCAAGACAGTGAGAAATTAAATAAAATGAAAAAAAATTAAAATAAAAAAAGATATGTAACTGATAAAAATTATGTGCACTTTAAAAAGTAGCTGTTTAATAGGAACCCTGGGTCAAAGTTTACAGGAACTTTTTCTCCAGCACAAAAATAACTCCCATTCACTCCACACAGCCATTCTGCCCTTGTGAGATGGATGTGCTTTCCACAGCATCTGAAGTGGGACAGGAATCCTCAACCACTTTCCTTGAAACCTACATTACACACCATCACAATGTCTTGCAGTTAAAGTATCTGCTAATGTTCTAGTAACCTAACTTGACCAAAGTGCTATAAATTTCCAATCTAATTACCAGATCTGGTGTCCCAAGCAAACCTGTATTGAGGTTTGCTTGAGGTTGCTTGCCCAAGCAAATCAAGTTGAAACCTTCTCATAGGTACCTGCTAATGCAGAAGAGAAGTAGATGAAAATTGACCTCGTCTTTACAAGCCATTACCAAATGAATGCCTAGAGCACCCAGGAAACTGCTTAAACCCTGGGTAGCAATCAACTCAGAGATGACTCCCGGGAGGAAGGGCCACTTCCACAGATCCAACTTCAGGATCTCATCTTCAAGGGTCTGGTGTGTAAGGGTCTGGTGTGTTAGCGTCAGTGTGGCTGAGGAGTCCTGCACTGCCCCAAGTGCTCTTAACTTCCGAGGGCAGCTTCGGTGTATTCTGAAGTACATGGTACAAGGCACTGCTTCCAGATTCCTGCATTCTATTTCATCCCTATGTATTCCAAAGTAAAAAGCAAAACAACCCAGAAATATCTGCAAGTAACAATCCTAACAATCCAAGACGGGTAGAGTTAAAACTCTAAGAGTTCCAGTCTGCTGAGTGTGAGTCTGCACCACTAACAATCCTAGTAAGCAAAATCGGGGCTAGAAGGGCTGTAAAAGGAAACAAAAAACTGAGGAAAACCCTGCTCAGGAGAAAAGTCAACTTGTTTTCTTTCTGAATGCCCCACTTCCAAACAGAGATGATCCTGAGGCCCTGACCCAGGTGGTCCTTAAACTTAAATCAAGAAGAGGTGGAGGGTGTCAGATTTCTTGGCCCAAGCACAGAATGGTGAAAAATTAATTACATTCAATTAGCAAAACAAAGTTGTGCAGAAGCCAATCAACCACACCTTTCCCCAAGCCTGCTCCCTAGAAAATGAAAGGAAGCTTTCCACAGAAAATGTAAAGAATTGATAGTTACTGTGGAGGGAGGAGGTAGACCACAAGGAACATCCGATCTTTCAGAATGAAGAACATCATAATCTTTCTATAAAGCTTGGAGAGACTGCTTTAGAAGCCATCAAAAGATCAGCCTCATCACACCAGCCAGAGAAATTCCTAGAAGGCACTGCTTTCAAACAAGCACCCCCAGAATCTGTAAAGTATGTTGTCCTGTCAATAAAGCAGTTTATTTCCGACCACAGTGGAAGAGCATTCTTACTCCGTGACAACAACACTCAATATTCACACAGAACTTCCGTGTGTAAGAGGAAACTATGGATTCACAATTGATCCTGGCCTCAGGCTTTTCCTATGATTGAAATGAAAAACATCCTAGGGATTCAGAAGCAGAATCTCCACTCTTGATACTTCCTCTCCCTCCCTCCCCCTCTAGGATCTAGTCTAGGGGGTACTTTAATTTCCCTTCCAATCACTCCCACCAAGACCAGAGAGTGTGAGGGAATCCATGGACGATAATCAAACCTTTCATTTCAGGGCTCCATTCCCACCCTACCCCTTCCTGACCCAATCACATTTGGAAAGATTTCCCCTATTCTGCATTTCATGAATCAATTGCACAATCTGCCAACCTCAGCCAGTTCCTCTTGTACTCAGCTGAGAGGTTTCTCCTTCCTTCCCTGGGTAGCACAAGGCTGCTCTGGTTTTTAACTGGTGGAAAGTGGAAATGCACCGTAGGAACCCACTCACTCTTTCCCAACCAGACACAAGTGAGTCTGGGGCACTGACCTCAGCTATCAGGAAACTGACTGGCCAGCCTCGGTTTAAGGCAGATTTGTGGATTCTAACTTTGACCTGAAATCCTGCGTGTCAGCGACTGTTGAAGACAAGGAAAAGGAAGACTGAAAGGGGCTACAAAGTAACCAACTCAGTTACTTAGCAACTAAACAAAACTCTCCCCTTCACAGAGGCTAAGGAGGCATCCCAAGCCCATTCAAAGAGTAACAGTCCACATTTATATGCAAATAGATAAAGACAAAGAAGAACGGGAAATCTAAATTAGTAAGGGTAGTTCACTGCAGTGGGCCAGAGGCCCAGATTTTAAAGTTTCTCCAAGAAAGAGAGGGCTTAATGGAATGAATGAATGAATGGATGGATGGCCCTAACCAACTTACACTCTACCCTTAATAAACATCAATGCGGTAGAGGAAGTAAGAGACAGTCACAAGTTGGGGAGGTAAAAATATGCCAGCTATCAAGAATCTAAAGCTCAGGGGGAAAGGTGCAAATTCAAACCTAGCAAACTCCACAGAGAACAGGTACCCATATTCTTGAGGAAAACAAAGCATTGGGGTCAGTGTCGGTGACTTGGGTGGAACTGTGTCTCTCCGGCTTTCCAGGCACCATCACAAATACTCTCTAGTACCCTTCAATGAAACGCAAGTTTCCAAACTTGCATCAGAGCCCCGTAATGCGCGGAAGACACATGGGTCCTGAAGGGTTTTCAAAGTAGTAGGGAGATACCTTCCCCGACCTGACTGGAGAGAGTACTCTGTCGAGTGTACCTGAGAAGCTCAAGCTTGGCCCCCACACTTGGACCCGGCCGCTTGGTCCCAGGAAGCAACAGAACTGAGGGGCTTCTGTCTCCACCCCACATCCCCCAACTTCCCACCTGGACTCAGGTATCCAGGGCCCAGAGCCAAGCCTCGAAGGGAGGCAGCCTTTACTCACTTCTCATACTCGGTGTTGTCTCTGTCACAGCGAGAATCCTTGTGCTTTTGCCAGTCTTTGCCATGCTTGCAGGTGGTGAGGAGCAAGACGTCCTCACCGTTATGGACGTGATATAAGGCATTCCTGGTGTCTGATCCTATCCCTGTCAGGTACCTCTTCCCCTTGAATACCAGCATGTACTTCCTGAGAGGAGGGATGGTGTTAAATTTCAAAAACCCCCTCTCCCCTCCTGTCCTGGGGTGATCCTTAGAAAAGAGGGGAATAGAAACATCAAAGTTTGGTCGGAAGTTTTCAGTACTGATGCTGGCTTTGGCCAGCATCGCCTGTCCGATGTCAAACCCCACGTCCTCGGTGTAGTCAGGCCAAGTGCCAGAATATAAATTAAAAATTAAATGATTCCTACCATTGTTCCACAAGTGGAGACTCTGCACTTTGGATCTCAAATTGTGCACATACTGAGGTGATAACTGGTCTCTGTCTAAAGTATCCAGACTCAGGACAAAGAGGCACGCCTGGCTGGGGTCCGAGGTGTAGAACCTGGAACCCTCGATGGCCGCTAGAATGTTTTGGTAACTTTCGGCGATTTTCTCCCCTTTCTGCTGCGGGTAGACGTAGACTTTGAAGCCGTTTTTCTTGCAAAGGGTGAAATCGAAGCAGGACTCCATGCGGCACTTCTTGCCTTTGTAGATGCTCGAGTTGGCGTCTCGCTTCTGCCGGGGGGGAATTTGCACGCTGGAATCCTCGTTTTCCAATTGATCCCAAGGAAAGAAGGGGCGCAGAGCGTCCGGGAAGCGGGGCCAGAAATGATCCGGACCGGGCTGGTGCAAGCCATTCCGACCACTGTGCTCTTCTCTCCGGCTGTGGCTCCTCGATGCCCTAAACTGCACGCCTCCAAAATAAAACAAAAGGGCGAGACAAGAGCCAGCTGAGAGCAGGATGAAATAGCGTTTTTTGGCCTGCATGTGTCCTGCCTGGGTCAAGAGGATTGTAAATAAACACAAGAATCACCCAAGTTTCCCAATCAACACTTTCAGCTCCAGTCCGCCATCTTCCCGCCTGTAAAGACTTCAAACTCTCCGCTCCCACCTTCTCTGGATGCCTTTCCCCAAGCCGTGGACTGATCCAGCGCATGTGGGCGATTTCTTTAACTTTCTCCCCTTCGGTCTTTCATCTTTGGGCTGCACAATGCACGGGAGAGAGCTGGGCAGAAGATCTCGCACCCAGGGCGGGCGAACAGCGGACTGTAATTTTCTTGCATGCAACAAGACGGAGGAAAAGAAAGAGAGCAGGGAAGAAAAAGCTCCCGATACCCAATCAATGGCAAGACGAAGTGACTGCCTCTCCGTTCGGATTCCTCTCGGCGGCGTGGAGAACGAGCCCGGGGAAAGCAACTTCAACTCATCCACACTCCGGTGCAGAGCACTACGGTTCCAACAAGTCAATCCTTCCCGGCTTCAGCCGGCTAGTGCATCTTGCAGCTGGGGCGCCGTAACCTCACAAATCCCTGCATGTCTCTTTATTCCCTTCTGCAGCGGCTCCCACACTCCGCCGGTGTTTACTCCTGCGCTCACGGGGCCGGCTCCCCGGGCGCGCGGCGGCCCGGCCGGCGACACGAGGCGGCGCGGGGCGGCGGCAGCGGCGCGTCCTCCCCGCGGGCAGTGCCGGCCACGAGCGGTGCTTCGCAGGCCCCGCGCTATCACTGCCGACCGCCGCGTTCGGTCGCCGAATGTTACCCGGTTCTGAATGTTACACTTACACATTCCATTCCCGACACGACAGCGCTGACCTCATCTATCCACGCAGCCCGCGCTGCCATTGGCCGGGCGTCACGTCCGGGTGGGGCGGGGCTTCCGCTGCGCCCATTCATAACCCCCGGCGGCCGGCAGAGGCGCCGGCGCGGCGCGGCGCGGGCGCGGGGACCCCTGAGCGCACGGACGGCGGGCGGAACGCTAAGCCGGCCGGGCGTCGCCCACCGCCGGCCTTAGGCACGCAGGGTCGGGAATGCAATCTGGACCAGGCGGCCCCCCGAGGCGCGGGAGGAAGGGTGGGGACGTGGCCGGCAGCCCGCTGCTCGGGATGCCCCGGTCTCCACGAGCCGGGAACACCTCCCCGCCTGGAGGCTAAGAGGAGCGGTTCCTGGAGAAGGATGCCAGAAAATGGAGAAGAGAGAGGAAGGGGGTGGGGACTTCACGGAAAGCGAACGCAGGTCGGGATGTCTCTCCCCACACTTAGACCCGCTGACATTCAATTTTTTTTTTTTTTTGTAGGTTTTGTCTTCAACATTTAAGTGGTCTTTCTAATTCCCCTATGTAACCCACCCATTTTTCTGTCTTCTTCACACCCTAATCCTCAACAATAAGGAAGAATTGTCACAGTCCAATGGAACTGTTGCAGTTCTCGATCCGTGGCTTCGGGTGGGAAGACAGCTAAAGCCTTCTGATCTGCGTGCCCTCTCTTACATTCCTGAATCCCTCCCACCTGTTCTGTTCAACTGATATTGGGCCGGGAGGGATCTAATGGCTGAAAAGAAGCCATTTCATTTTGCCCCCATCGGTGTTGTTATTCTTCCTGAGGTGGTGTTTTTAAGATGTCACCTGCCCTAGCTGTAGAAAGGAACCTTTGAAACAAAAAATAATCGTATTTACAGTGAATGTGCCACCCACGGTTGTTCCTTCAATTGACCTTCCTTCTGTCGATTCCCCTGCCCCAAGCCCCTGTCATCCTGAGTGAACTTAATTGTAGGGTTCTGGAAAAAAGCGGTCTTCAAAAGGAACCTCCAGAACCTTAAAGCTGTGCTAGACTCCCAAGCATTACCTGGCCTCACAGCCTGAATTCTGGCTTAGAACACTCCCCCACCATAGCCTCAGAGCCTGGCCAAGCTGGACAAGTAGTTGCCTAGGGCAGCAAGCTGTTTAGTGATTGTTTATTGTGGGAGTGAGTGAGCTGGGAGCAGACACATCCCTACCTCCCTCGGGCTACTGAAAACCCCAGCCGGCTGTGTACCCATGGTACAGTTATAATAAAGGCAGAGTGGAAAGTTTTCAACCTTTGTTGTGTCAGATTTGTTTGAATTAAAAAAGGGAAGAGATGAGGGTGGGATATTGTGGTACATTACTGAAACCTCTGCCCAGTTTGGACCTGCCAAAGATGAGGTAGGTTTTCATGATTTACTTTGTCCCCCCCATAGGATTTAGAGAGGCCTGAAACAAGAGTAAGTGTTCAGTCATTTTCCAAGCAGGATGAGAACCATGCAGGTTAAGGTAGTGACTGGAGCCACATGTGACCCCAGCTCTCAGCCGGATTGCAATGAACAGTCTTCAAGGCAACCCTCTTTGTGTTGAGATCTAGATGTCAAACAACCTGCACCCTGTAGAAGACAGGAGGAACTCTTCTCATCCTGCTTTGACAGAATCTCTTGCTTTGCTTGCCTAACTGTGGTGGATTCCCTTTTTGTAGTGGTTTACGTTGTAGGAGAAAAATGGTACTGAAAACGAGGGGAAACACGTTCAGTCCATGCTTCCGCTGTTGACCAGTGCCTGGAACCTGTGGAATGGTCTCAACTTTACTCTCAGTTTCTCATTGATGAGCTTGTAGTAATGTTTTTTTGTTTTTTTTTTTTAAAAAAATGACCAATCTCAGTTCATAATGTATACGTTTCTCTACATTCGGTGTGTCTATAATGGGTGTCCTTAACCCATATTCTACACGGTGACATCCTAGCTGCAATCTCTGGTAACTTCTACAAGGACATCATCTGAGCAGCATTCCCACCCTGTTTTTTCACTACACCATCTCACCTTCTTTTGTTTTTGTTTAATATTTATTTTATGTGCATCGATGTTTTGCCTGGATATATGTACGTGCACCACATCACATATAAACCTGATGTATAAACTAGGTAGTCAGAACAGAATGTCAGATCTCCTGGAACTGGAGTTGTGGATGGGTGTGAGCCATTATGTGGGTGTTAGAAATTGAACTCTGGACTTCTTCAAAAGCCACAAGTGTTCTTAGCTGCTGCACCATCTCTCCAGCCTTAGTAACTTTTCTTTTTTTCCTGTTGTTTAACCAGAAGGAATAGTCTTAGTATTTTAAGATTTATTTTTAAGTGTGTGTGTGTGTGTGTGAGTGACTGCAAGTAACTGTGAAAGCTAGAGGCATCTGATCCTTTTAGAGCTACAGTTGTAAGTGGTTATAAGCCACCCAATGTACATGCTAAGTATTGAAAGTGGCTCTTCTGCCAGAACAGTATCTGCTCTTAACCACTGAGCTATGTCGCCAGCCTTACTCTTTCGTTTTAATCCGTAGGGCCTGGGATAGCTCCTGGATTTAGGTAGAATTCAAATACTGAATTGAATGAATGAATGAATGAATGATTAAAATTTGACTTAAACAAAGTTCCAAAGAAAGGTTTCTTAAGGACAGACAACAAAAGCAAAAATAATTGACTCATCTAGGAAAATATTCTGCACAGCAAAGATAAGAATCAACAGGATGAAAAGGCAGCCTGGGGAAGAAGAACAGAGTTTCAAACTATACATCAAAGGAGGTTAATATCTAAAATATACGAGGGCCTCATTAAACTCAATAGCAAAAATAAATAAAAGTGGGCAAAGGATTTAAATAGACATTTTCACAAAGAAGACATACAAGTGCCCCAGTGAGTATATTTAAAAGGTTCAATATTACTAATAATCAAGGAAATGCAAAGTAAAGCCACAAAAAGAGGCCCACTCATGCCTATGAGAATGGCTATGTCAAGAACATAAGAGGTGGCAAGTTTTGAAAGGGGCGTGAAGAAAAGGGAGCTCACCTTCCACTGGTGTACTTTAATTAACCGTATGAAGGTTTCCTAAAACCACTAAAAATAGAAGAAATGATGCCACATAATCCAAGAATACCATTCCTCAACTTGGTATAAAGCCAAAGGCACTGAGATCTATACCTCATTAAGATGTTGGTGTTCCTATTTATTTTCGTTGTGGTGTTATCCACAATAGTCAAGACATGAAGACAGTCTTAGCTTCTGTTCATTGATGAGTGGATCAAAAATGTGCATATGTAATAGAACATTATTTAACTATAAGAGGATGGGAAATTTCAATTTGCAACAATATATATAAATTTGGTAAGTAATGAAATGAGCTTTCATTTTATACAAAATGAAATAAGCCAGATAATGAAATACAAATACTTCATGATCTGACCTATATGTTGGACCAAAAAACCTTGAGCCCAGGCTGCAGGTTAGTGGCAGAGCATTTGTCCAGAATGCAAAAGGTTCGGTTACTTGTACCCTCAAAACAAAATAAATTAAAACCCCAATTTAAACGTGTGTGTGTGTGTGTGTGTGTGTGTGTGTGTGTGTGTGTGATATTGTACATAACAACAATTAATGAGAAAGAAGCTATGATGTTTTTTCTTTTCTTTTTAAATTCTTTTCAGTCTTCAGATACACCAGAAGAGGCCATCTGATCCCATTACTGATGGCTGTGAGTCACCATGTGGTTGCTGGGAATTGAACTCAGGTCCTCTGGAAGAGCAGCCAATGCTATTAACTGCTGAGCCATCTCTCCAGCTCAAAACCATGAATTTAAAAGAAAGTAAGCAGAGCTGGACAGTGGTGGTGCATGCCTTTAATCCCAGCACTTTAATCCCAGTGTATGCCTACATTTTAAATTTTGAGGCAGGGTCTCTCAGTTTCCCAGGTAGACCTTGAATTCAAAATTTCCCTGCCTTGATCTCCTGAGAAGCAGGAATAACAGGTTTGTACCACTTAGCACACCTAAGACAGTAGATTTTATTTTCCTACATATGCAATAAAGGTCAGTATGAAGTGATGGGTATGTTTAACTTGATAGGTGAAACAGTGCTTCACATCCAGTCTCATCTAAGGTGCCTCCTCACTATAGACAACACTAAATAAAGTAGCAAGACCTCCTCTATTTTCCCATCTCTTCATTTTGTGTTTGTTTTCTCCTTAACACTGATGGCCTGACAGACTCTATACTGACTTGTTAATTCAACGTTACTTCTAGATCATGAACCATTGGAAAGGAACCGAGTTTGATTTTTTTGTTTTGTTTTTGTTTACTACTATGTCACCAATAACTACCACTACCATAGTGTGTGTTATTCAACAAATATCTCTTGAGCTGATTATTTAATTTGATCCCATTGTCTGTGGGTCAAATAAAAGAATATTCAAAGCTAAGGATTATAGACTATAAAGATATCTTAAGCACCCAAGCTTGATTAATTTCCTTTTGGAGAACTCCTTTGTAAGACCAACTAAGGTTCCTGAGTAGCATATGACACATAGGATCCGTAAGAACATGGATTCTCATCTTGACTCCCAAGGTCAAACTGTCTGACCTTGAATGGATGAGCTGACCTCCTTCATTTCAGTTTCCCACTGGCAAACCTAAGAACAGAGATAATATATATCATGTTTAGCTCATTGGGCTACTCTACAGTTGGCATCAAACAAGAACTAATTAACAAATAAGACATATTTACAAGAAAGACCTTTGAAATCCACAGTGTACATGGCCAGTGTAAGATCTGGTCATCAGGGGCTAAAGAGATGGCTCAGCGGTTAAGAGCTCTGACTGCTCTTCCAATGGTTGTGAGTTCAAATCCCAGCAACCATGTGATGGCTCACAACCATCTGTAATGAAATCTGATGCCCTATTCTGGAGTGTCAGAAGACAGTTATAGCAAGCGGGGGAGGGGAGCGAGTGGGGCCAGAGAGAGAAGAAAAAGTGTCTGAAGACAGCTACAGTGTACTTACATATATATATATATATATATATATATATATATATATATATATAATAAAGATGTTTTTAAAAACATCTGGTCATCAAAGTCTTGAGTAACTACGGCCACAAGCACAAGTACATCATGTTGTCAAGCATTAAATACATGGAGTATCATCACCCTGACACCTATGTATTCCAGACATCTTGTAGTCTTTGGAATGGCTCTTGATAGAATAAACAATTTTTAAAAAGGAGGGGGGAGACTTTGTTGGATTACCTCTCCATGAATGGCAGGCAAAGGAAACTGTTCCTTTAATGTATACAAAACCATACTCACAAATTATTCTCTAGGGTCTGTAATTATATTTGTTATAGAAAAAGAAAGTTGGCTCCAAAATATGAACACAAGCTAAAGCGCAATCATTCATAAATGATTAAATGATCTACAATGTTCATGATCAATTTTAATAAGGTCACACAGAATGTTTATTTGACAGGGGCACATTGTGATATGTGTGGAGGATATCTGACAGCATCCACAGCAGTAAGCATTTCCAGCTCCTAGAATGGCTAAGAGCTGCTTGTGGTACCCTGAGTGATGTTAGAAGAAAGGAAAAATCAGGTAAGTAAGGACCATCCTTGGGCATCTTGGAGGATGAAGGCACGTCCTGCCAGGGATCAGTAGTCTGAGTTGCAGGCTTTTCCCTTTGCCTGACAGGATCTTGTGAAGGAATCTGAAAGAGGTTGGTTCTGAAGGCCTAGCTAGCATGCAGGGATTCTGAAGGCTGTAGAATGGAGCATGTTGATTTTATCCCAGCAGAATAGTCAAGGATATCCTGTGTAGACCAAATTGGGGAGTGGGAGAAAAACCCCATCCTCAAAGAAAGGAAGGCAGTAAAAGTGAAGAGCCTCATCTGGTTTCAGGAGAGCTCAGAGCGAACAGAATTGAGCAGTGTAGGTGTTAAACTCCGGGTTAGCATTTCACAGTCACCATCTCTGATCTTCTTAAGGCTCCTAGCAACTGAGCATGATTCTTCAGGGCTGGAACAAATAAGGAAACAGAATCCAGACTGGAAGAGGGGGCCACAGGAACTCATTTCCAATTTTTTTTAGACAAATACTTATTGAGTAGCTCCTCTGTTCCAATCATGCCAGAGCTTGGCATGATCTGTCTATGGCTCCTTGTCATTCACAATACATTGGCAGGAAGATTTTCTGAGTGCCACAACAGGACCACAAAGGTTGGAGAGGAAATGAAACCCTGTTTTACGAAGGAAAAGGTCATGCTCCGGTCAGGGGTTCTTGAACTTCTGTTTCTCTTATTGTAAGGAACAGTGCATTGTGGGATGTCCACAAGACCTAATTATCATGAGGTGTAGGCTGCTGAAAGCACAAGTACCAGAGACCCATCTCTAGCGCTTCTGCTTTATTTGATCTGGAATGTGACCCTAAAATTTACTTTTCTAACACCTTCCCTATTAGGGCAGAGGCTGTTAAGGACTCCTGACTCTAGGAGCACAATGAGAACCACTGGAGCTGGAGAACAGTGGATGCAGTCCAGGCAGAGAAGTTACAGGGATCCTGCATACCTTGGTATTTTATTTCCTTGGTGGAAAGATCTTTAGAAAAGTTTTCAACCTGGGAGTGATGTGATCTGATTTCCATTTGCCCCTTCCAGTTCAGTGGTTCTCAACTTTCTTTCCTAGTGCTGAGGTGCCTGAGTTCCTCGTGTTGTAGTGACCCCAACTATAAAATAACTTTCATTACTACTTCATAATTGTAATTTTGCTACTGCTATGAATCGTAATGTAAACATCTGATATTCAGATGGTCTTGGACAACCCTGTGAAAAGGTCATTTGACAAGCCTCCCCTAAGGAGTCGTGACCCACAGGTTGAGATCTACTTAACAGGCCTGAGAGTCAGGTTTTTTATTTGCTTGTTTTGATGGGGTCAAAAATAGACTGGCCCCCAAATATGCTAGGTAGCCAAATATGGCCTTGACCATTTGACACCTTTGTCTCCGCCTCCTCAGGGCTGGGTTTAGAGGTATCCACCACTATACCCAATTTACGTGGTACTGTGGTCCTAACTTGGAGCTTCTTGCATGCTATGTAAACATTCTACTTATGGATCTAAACTCTCTGTCTTGCAAGTTTGTACAACAAATACAAAGTTTTAAAAGTCTTCACTTTTTACACCAGGACAATGGCAGGAAGAGGATGGAAACTTCAAGTTCTATTTTCATGATAAGGAAATTCTGACAAACAGAATTGTCACTGGCCAATCATCTAGTGACCGTTAATGAGTCGTGCTAACTGAATAGTGCTTTTCCCAACTGCAGTTGAAACAGTGAAGTCTCTCTCCTACTAACTCTGGTTTTTCCATAAACTGACAAGTTGGGCTAAGTCATATTTCACTGTGTCCTTTGTGTGTTTGACAACTTGGAACTGGCTGCCATTTCTAGTGATAGGACAGCCTCTTGTGGGTGTTTTCTGAGGGACAAATGGTGACAAGAAGTTGCCCTTTTTCTTGGTTGTACTTTTAAGGGTCTCATAGAAGTTCTACTGACCCCTGGTGGAGGAGACCTGTTTTCTACCGTGCGTGCCTGTCTAGGGAGCTGTTGCTTTCCCCAAGGGCTTGTATTCCTTTTCAAAAGTGTATGTACCAGAACTCAGTGTATGTTCCTAGAACTCAGGTTAGAAAAACCAAGACAGGGAAAGACATAATCACAATAAAACTGACTTGTGCTAGAGTTTACAAGCGGAAGAAGCTACATTTTTGTGGGGCCCTATTCATATTTATAGATCTGTTTATAGATGGAGTAACTGAGAGAAAATAAGAAATTGAAATGTCAGCTGTAGAATGTGATGAAATCAGGTCCTCCCACAATTCCAGTCCACTTTCCATGTTGTAATTATCTTCCAACATTGCCAGGACTTTTTTTTTTTTCTTATACCCAGTATTGTCTTCTGTGCTGTCAACAGAAGTTAAAATATTTTTTCCTTGCCCTCTCCTGCTTCTATATTACTATGGTACAAAAAAATGATTGGTGCTCACAATGATAACTATCAGATGGTGGAAAATCTTAAAGTACTTCCCCAGTCATCATTTAAGTTTAAACCACATCCAAGTCTACTCTGTGAGGTAAGTATAATTCATGGGCATTCAAATCACTTGTAGTTGCTGACCCCTTCATCCCATCCACTGAACTAGCGAACCAAATATCCTTGGATGCTCCGAAGCCAGTTCCTAGGTTGAATGGCCTATGTTTCTCTAAACCCTGGATTTCTTAAGAGCAAATCTTCGGGTCATTTTCACAGTGCCTGGCATCTTTATGAATAGGTAAAAAACACACTCAAATATGCATGGGGAGAGACTGTTCTTCTGGCCTCTGTGAGCCATCATTCTGAAAACTTGACGTCTAATCAAACAGAACCATTTTTCAAATTAGAAATTCACATATCTTTATAGCCACCAGTATGTCAACCTTCAGCGAATGCTTCTACATCCACTCTTGTCTCTTCAAATAACTTATTTTTTTTCTCCACGTTCTTGACTCCGATCACATGGTAGATGTGTGGGCAGCTCAGAAACTAAGGAAAACCATAGAAATATAACTAATATATTTTGGCATATTTGTATGCAAATTTCAGCACAGGACTTATGTCAACAAAAATCTGATTATTTGAAGCTCACTAAAGTACACTCAGAATATGCATTCTGGCTTTAAATAAAAGCTTGAGCAGGGAATTGCTTATAGGGGCACAATTCCTATTTGTTCCCTCCTACTGAGGATTTAAGCCTTCAGTGGCTTACCAGAGCTGCTGGTCCAGTAATTCCTCTTGTTGAGTGGGAAAATGAAGCTTTCAGTCCTGTTGCAGATGGGATAAGTCTGTTCCTTTCTTGTTCTTTTTGGCCTGTGGTGACTTGTTGCTAATGGGAATCCTCACTCAAGGCCTGTTTGAAACACGAGTTTCTGGAGCCCCCTCCAGCCCCTACTACAGGAGTTCTCACCACTTCCTCCAACAGCTGCTCCATCTGAGCTCTAGTCTGACCTGTCACCCTCCTTGGTTTGACTGATCTTGGGATTCAGTGCAGCAGGAACTGCCAATTGCTTTAAATTACTTGTTGTTCTGACTAAGAGAATGCTACTCCTTAGGGCTTTCTGGGAAGGCACAAACAAACCTGTTTAGAATGAGACACACTTGTCAGTAAGAGGTTAAGGGTCACTGTCCTGCATATCCAACCAACAACATGGGACTGATGGGATGCTAAAGAGGCCATTATTACCAAATGACCATTGGGCCACATGGTCATGCTCATGGATAGATGAAACCCTAAGAAAGCCTTCTGGTGGCATAGTGTCATTTGGTTGTTAACTGTGCCTACCGCTATTCAAGTATTCAAGCACACAAGTATCAAAATAAAATTTATTTAAGCAATATTTTCATGCACTATATTTTGATCATATTCATTTCCATTTCCTTCCCAGCTTTTCCTAGATTCTCCCTACTTCCTGTTCCACCAACCTTAATTCATGTTTTCTCTCTCTCTCTCTCTCTCTCTCTCTCTCTCATGAAACAAAAACAAAACAACAACACAAAACCATCGCAGGCAACACAGGAAAACAGATAAACTAAAAACAGAAAATCTGTAAGACAAAAAAATTACCAAAACAAGACAAACATCAAAAGGCACACACACACACACACACTTGCACACACAACACAAGCACGTGGGATTTGTTTTGTTGGTGACCTACTCCTGGGCATGAGGCCTGCCCTGGAGTATGTTGATATAACTTTCCATTGGAGAAAACTAATAGCTCTTTTCCAGCAAGTATAGACTGCAAATAGCTTCTTAGTTAGGGGGTGGGGCTTTGTTTCCACTTCCCCTGCTAAGTGCTTGGATTTAGTCTGGTTTGAACCTATGCAGATCTAGTGTGTGCTTCACAGTCTTTGTGAGTTCATGTATGCATCAGTTCTGTTGAGTCTGTTTCCTTGAGTCATCTACTACCTCTGGCTCTCAAAATCTTTCTGCCTCCTCTTCTGCATAGAACACTGAGCTTTGACAGGTTCAATAATGATGTCAATTTAGGACTGATTGCTCCAAAGTCTCTTACTCTTTACACATTGTCTAGTTGTGGATCTCTGAAGCTTCTCTGCTGTGTACTGAAAGATGCTCTTTTTTTTTTTTTTTTTAAAGGGATATTTTATGTATTTACATTTCAAATGTTAGCCCTGGAAACCCCCTAACCATCCCCCCTTCCCCTGCTTCTATAAGGGTGTTCCTCCACCTACCCCCCCCCCCCCCCCTCCCCCCCCCCCCGCTGGCATTCCCCTACACTGGGGCATTCAGCCTTCACAGGACCAAGGGCCTCTCTTATTGATGCCCGACAAAGCCATCCTCAGCTACGTATGTGGTTGGAGCCAGGGTTTTGCTCCATGTGTACTCTTTGGTTGGTGGCTTAGTCCCTGGGAGCTCTGGGGGGGTCTCATTGGTTGATAATGTTGTTCTTCCTATGAAGGATGCTCTTATCTGAGTCCCAGCCTATTATGGCAGCTTTGGGTCCCTCATAGAAAATAGTTCTGAGGGTTGGCTGAGTCACAATGGACTGGGAATAGTCCAAAATAAAAAGTTGAACAGGATGCCAATAAGGACTAGGAAAACCCTGGGGACCTGCCCTGAGGCCAAGCCCCTTAGGAGCAGGGAGTGGGCTGGGGGAAGGAGCTTTGGAGTCTTAACTTTTGAGTTCAAATGCCCAATACTGGCTGTGACTTTAAGCAAGTTATTTAGCTATTCTAACCCCCAGTTTCCCCATGTGCTGTCCTAAAAGAATGGTGATCATGTCTTCAGATGTTTGTGCACATAAACCATTTAACCAAGGACCACCACCTTGGAGGTGGTACTTGGTGAATGTCAAATAGTCTACTGGCTATCTCCTCTCTCATTCCTCCCCAATTAGATTTGACTTCACATTCTCTGTTTTTAGCAGTTGTGTCTTCTAGAATTTGAATTAACATCCTTCATAATTAAGATTGACATTTTAGCAAATCATGTTAAAGTGTTGCAGTGGCTATAAAAAAAAACAAAACAAAACAAAACATGTTCATTCATCCGCTTACCCATTCAATAACAAATATTTATTAAATGTCAACTCTCTCTCTCCTGGGTATGCAACATGGTGAGCCAAACAGACTGTTACTACTGCCTAGAGACTGTGAAGTCTTCTCCGGGAGATGGTAGCCAACAGGTAAACAAACAAATTAAGTAAGTGCTAAATGTTAGCACTGTTCAGGATATGGAAAGTGCACAGCAATGGACACATTGTTTAAACCCAGGGATCAGGATATGGAAAGTGCACAGCAATGGACACATTGTTTAAACCCAGGGATCAGGCACGCCATCTCAGGAGGCACTTAAACAGAAGCATGAAGCTTTTAAACAGTATGGAGGGTAAGAAAAGAGTCAACTTTGCAAGAGGAAGAACCTTCTAGAAAAAAACCAACTCTCTAGGCTAGATGAACCAGGCTATCTGTTCAGGAACAGAAAAGACCACCAAGAGGCAACTATCTTGTGAAATAGGCACCTAGATCCTGCATGCCGGGCAATAGATACTTAGTGGAAGTTTTTGGTGACCATATCTGTTATCCATAGGAAAAAGAAGCTATAGAGACTGAGTTTTGAAGTAGAATGTTGGTGGGATTGAGAACATATCCTTTTAGTTTATTTGTTTGCACTGGAGTCTCATGATGTTGCCTCAGCTGGACTAGAACTCAGCGTGTAGATCAAGGTGACTTCAAACACACAGAAATCCCCCTGCTTCTTCTTCCTGAGTGCAAAAATTAAAGTCTTGCACCACCGTGCCCAGCCAAGTACCTAGTTTTTTTCAATTTTCCATGTGCCCTACATCCAGGTTAGATCGCATGTAGCCTGGGCTCCACTCTGCTGTGTGTAGGTACCATGCTGTGTGTAGGCACTCCAAACCTTTACTCATCTTTTTTCTTTTATGTCTCCCTAATAGAACAATGGTGCCAAGGGAGGTGGGTTGCATCGTGAATCTTTGCAATTCTAGTCTATGTCCTTAGTCTATGCCTTAGAGTTTGTTGAGTGAATTGTAACTAAATTTATTGTGCTCACTGTTACCAGGCAATATGCTAAGTGCTTTAAATCTATTAACCCAATTAACCTTCTTTACAAACCTAAAGGTATGGACCATTATGAGTAACACCTAATTGGAGACAATAAGACATTAAGCACATAGGTGCTTCTCAGTCTACCTGTACAAGGCACATCTAGGAGAATATGGTAAAGTTCATATTCGAGAGCCATTTATGACAATGCCATATTAGTTATATATTTGTGCATAACCAATTAATCCAAATGAGAAGTTGGAAGCCACAGACATTCCTTACCCTACAGTTCTGTGGGTCAGGATCTCCAGCACCATTTAACTAGGTTCTATGCTTTGGAGTCTTTCACAGATTCTAATCTAGATTTCGGACATGGTGGTAAGCCCAAGGCTTGCTTAATGAGTATCCAATATCTGTGTTCACTCTCACATCTAGCTATAGGTAGACTTCAAGTTCTCCTTGGCTCTTGGTAGGATAATTCAATGACAAAGGTTGTTCAGGTTGCACTGGTTCTTCTCAATAAGTGAGAGCTCATAGCTAAGACCATACATACCCTAGTCTTTTGTGGCTTGTCTTTGATGTGCATCCAATATATTCACTTGGTCAGAGATGTTGCCTGCCTGAGTAGGTATGTAGTAGATACAAAAATTTGCATTTTAATGCTTCTGACAATTAAGGACCACTCCCTGTGAAACACCAATATACTGGTAAGTGATAAATCAATAAAGGATGAAAAGAATAGCAGAACCAGCAAGCCAATGAGCACAGTCCTTGGCTGGATCACACCCAACATATAAACACATCTTTCTCCACCCTAGCTGTCCCATCATCGCTTGCATTCCCATACCTCCTGTCAAAAAAATGTCAAGAAAGTGACTGAACCTAGAAAGGCAGGAATCATCCACACTGGTCCTTAGAATCAGCTGCACTGGAGCAGCTGCCTCTTATCTTCTGCTTCCTATGTATCCCATTTCTAGGATCTGAACAACCCTCCTCTAAAAAGAAAGAAATCTTGCCTCAAGAATCAAAGCATCCAGAGGAGAGAAGGCTTTCAAGAGATTCTCTTTCCTGTTCCCCACTTTTCAGAGCATATTGGAAGGGAGCAGGTTTTAACTCCACAGGGGTCTTAAAAGCCCAACCAAATTAAGCCAGATTTGCTCCTCTTGCCTGAATTAAACAGGCCTCTCCACCCAGTTCTGCATTCTTGGACCTGGGTGCCTGCTGTGCTTGGCCCTAGCCTCCATACCAGCTGCAGGGTTAGGAAGAGGCAGATCAAAGGCCTGGTCCCAGGTCTCATGGGCTACCTGAGAGACTGTCACCATTCTTGTCCTGCCATGCCTGGAAGAAGGAATGTTTATCAGATCTGAACAGCTGCTCGGGGGTACAGGGAGATGGATGTTACTGAATGTATGCCTTTATGATATGTTGATATGTCAAGAAAAATTACATTTTCTTGTTCTCTCCTTGTGTTCTTAAAAAAAAATGAAAACAAAACCAAAAATCCATTCCTTACACATCCTATGAGCCCTTTGCCATTCCTGGTCCTTAACTGATGAATCTACTTGCATCCTAATTTCTTTCTCTTCCCTAATCCTTAAAATAAATTCTCTCTTGTCACCTTCTCACAGCTTCTAGTGGTTAGGCTGCTATGTTTGAGGTGACTGAGAGGAATCTCTTTTATAATTCAGGCAAATCATCACAGGGTTGGTCTTTCTTTACTTTCTGACTAAGCCCCCCCTTGACTACCAGTAACCTGTATATAAGTTTTCTATGTGTACACAGCATGTGTATATCCCAGTCTATGACATCAACCAGATCGGTAATATCATGGCAACTGGAAAGTTTTCATCAGAAAGCTGGCTCAGTTTGTAAAAGCACTTTCATTGTAAGCCTGGTGACCTCAATTCAAACTCCAGAACCCAAGATGGAAAGAGAGTATTGACCCCACAAAGTTGTCCTCTAACCTCATGTGCACATATTGACACAGCCATGTGCGCGTGCATACTCTATTACAGAGAGAGAGAGAGAGAGAGAGAGAGAGAGAGAGAGAGAGAGAAAGAAAGAGGAAAGAAAAAGATAGAAAGAATTATACAATCAAAATTTCATCCCTTTTTAAAAGAAAGCATATTAAAGAATTGAATGGCTCTCCAGAATTCTATTAATTAAAAAGAAAAAAAGGTTTGTATCATTCATTCTCTTAATTAAAGAAAGGAAGCTGAAGCTAAAATATATGAAGTCCAGGCTGATAAATGCTCTATTTGCTGTCCAGTTCAATAACTGTCACCTTCCTTCCCGTTAAGCATCTTCTTTCTTGTCCTCACACCCAGAAGTAGATCCACCCTACTTTGCCAACAAATGGTGTGTAACAATTTCAGTTTCAGTGAATGGCTAAAGGAATTAAGCCACAGTCTCAAGCAAAATAATTAAAATAAAATCAACTTCATATATCATCTTTACTCAAGTCATGCTTGAAGACAATTGGCCTACTAAAACAGCAGTAAGGCTGCACCCTTCTTCCTCTCTTGTTCAACTGTGGATTGAACTTAAATAGCGGGATATGTCAGCGTATGGATTATGTCTTCCTATGACGCAGTTGTAGATTTTGTAGAATTTTCTCAAATATGTAATGAGTTGGAGGTTAGCTATTCAAAAGTAAAGCATTTAAAACATAAACCCGTGACAGACATTTCATACTCAAGTCATTACAGGAACTTTTTTATTTTCTTATTTGGAGGCAGAGTCTCATCATGTAGCCCAGGCTAGCCTGAAACCTATGATCTTCCAACCATTGCCTTCCTAATGCTAGGATTACAGGCATGAGTTATATATGGATCCTCTTAACACTGCTTTTCAATGGGAACATGCTTAGACACTGTAAATCAATACAAAATGAAATGAAAAAGTCAAAATTACATTTTTTTTTCTAAAAATAAAGAAGATGATTTCACAGGTAAAAGTCATTGCCGCATGAGCCTGGTGACCTGAGTCTGAATTCCTTAGAACATATATAAAAGCTAGATTCGGTGGTACATGTTGGAAATCCTATCAGCAAGGTGGAATTGAGAGGATCTCCCCAAGCTTGAAAACTCGCTTGCCTGGAGTGCATTGTCAGTCCAGGAGCAAACAAGGTAGAAGGTGAAGACTGAGACCCAACTGAAGATGGTTGTCCTCTGACCTCCACATGCTTGCCAAGGGACATGTGGGCCCTCACGAATACACACACACATACACACACACATACATACACACACAGACACACACATACATACAGCCACATATAGACACTATACATAATCACAAAAATAAGTAACTTTAAAACTATTTTAAAATTATATATCATGTGAAACAACAACAATAATAATGATAAAACAGAAATCTTAAAAGGAACAATAACTGCTTGGGGACAGGATCATCTGCTTAGTAGAGTGCCTGCTTCATTATGATGAGCAAAGGAATAAGGAAGTGAAGTGCTTTAGTAATCTCACAGTATAATATAGATAGAATGTGGGCAAGAAAGTTTGGTGTAAAAAAGGAAATTTTTAAGTTTAAAAGGTTGGAAACAAATAACCACCTGAAAAATTAATCAGCTTGATAAATCATCTTTGAAATACACTGTCCAATAGGCAAATGGAGTTTCTTTCCACTAAATTGGTTTCATTTCTATTTCAGCACTGCTTGTAATCAGTAAAAGGAGACACGCATTGAAAATGAGTGTATTATTTCTGTGAGCCATTTGCTTTATTCTCAATAGGTTTCTGGAGGCTGGATCTTATTTTTGAGGCAAGATCTTTCACCAACATACATTGTTTGTCTGACTCTAGGGAGAGCTCATTAGCTTTCTTGGAGTAAATGTCCCTATAGTCACAAAGTGGCCCCTGGCCAAGAAGTCATGGGATACATCAAGTCATGTATTCCAGCCATGTGTCAGCCTGCCCCAGGCCTCCCCAGGTTTTGGGCTTGGAAGTCAAAGCCCTGTGTATGTGGCTTTCTCATTGTGTATGTTTCATCTAGCTGCATGGCCATGGAATTAATAAAATGGTTCTTACCTCAGACATTTCAAAATAATGAGAACAGGTAAAGTTTTCCATATAACAATACTGTCCAAAAAACAAAAACAAAAACACTCCAATTTTACCCTTTATGTAGAAGCCAAAGGCTTGTTTTCCTTTGATAAATAAGCCTGGAATTTGAGGATGATTCTACACCATTCATAGAGTGGGCAACAGAAAATCTGACCACCTAGACTCTTGGTCTGAAAACTATAACACGGCTTTCCTGCTCTGGTGATTGGAATGAGAATGACCCCCATAGGCTCATATACTTGAATACTTGGTCTTTTGTTGGTGGAACTGTTTGGGAAGGATTAGAAGGTGTGGCCTTGTTGGAAGAGGTGTGTCACTGGAAGTGGGCTTTGAGGTTTCAAAAAGCCAAGTTAGCTCACTCTGCCTCCTACTTTCATGGCATGCCAGCCTGCCATGATGGTTGTGAACTCTAACCCTCTGACACTGTAAGCCCCAAATACATTATCTAAGTTGCCTTGGCATATTCATGTCAATACAAAAATAACCAAGACACTTACCAAAATACTATGAATAAATGATCAGTAGTGGGAGGCATTCATATGTCCTAATATTTCTTATCTTCTCTTAGGGATAGCATTCAGTATCTAATAGCAAACATGACAGGAAATATTTTTAAAGTTTCAAAATTTGGGAGCTGGTATAATCAGATGGCGCAACCTGTTAAAAGCAGATTAATAAAATATGGAAATAAAGGAAAATTACACTTATTTCCCCGAGGTTTTTTTTTTCAGGTTTCTGATAGAAATATCACATCTACACTAAATGTTACTTAAACAAAGGTCTTATGATATTTCACTTAGCACGTCATCTGGAGATTGGCTTTTGTCAGTGCAGCAGACCAATCACAATTCTGGTTCCCCCAGCCCCAAAAGCATTAGAAACCTCTTTTTTGAGTTGTTGGTCAGTGGAATCAATGAGACACCCAAACCAATACAGGCTGTTGATGTTGCCTTTGATGGAAACTAAGTCCCTATTGCTGAAAGCATCATATACTTTGAGCACAGAGCTCAGAGAATTTCACCTGAGTCTGACCTGAAAGCCTTCTGCCCAAGGACTAGCTTTCATAGTACTGGAAGGTGCTATGCATGCTATCAGGGGAAGGAAATAATTAAAGGTCCTACCTAGCTGTGACATCTGTGATTCCCAACAATAACCCGCATGGCAAGGTATTCCTAGGAGATAGACAATGCTGACAGTTGCACATATATGCTTCCAATAGTTTTCCATTCAAATTTATCCATTAATAAATAACAGGAAAATCAAACTAAACAATACTTTTTTCTTTTGGTACCGAAATAGTCTCACTGCACTGTCTTACAGTGCCCCAGGGGGTGGGTAGGTGTTCTTCATTTTCAGTAACTTACCCACATTCTGGTAATTGTACAGCCTGAAGGTGTTCTTTCCATTTCTTCAAATGAGTGTTATTAGCTTCATGCTGAACCACTCTTATTCTAACTCAAGTGTCCAGTGAGTTCATAGAATGGGAAGCTACTCCCCACAATGGCTCCACAGTCACTGTGAGCCACCTTCAGGGAACCTGGCAAATGTGACATTGTCAGCATCATTCACAGAGGGTTTCTAGAGCAAGTGCCTTAAATTCTAAGTAGAGTCCCCTGGTCTCCAGATGATAAATGGTAACTTCAAAGCCATTGCCACACTTACAACATTCTACTGTTCTTTGGCACTAATTGCTGGAGCCCTCAATTCTTTAGAGGTATTCCATGCTCCCTTCCATCCTAACCACTGGAGTCAAATGCACAATTTTAATTTTAGGAGGCTTGGATTTCTTTGCTGTTTGGTGTCAGTCCTAAACTATACTATATGCTTGGGTGATGTCACAATTTGCCTACCTATTAGGCAAGCAAATCTCCATTAAATGTTCTGGGGTGAGAGAAGATATTCACAGTCTGTACAGGACACCATGTCACAATACTTAGCTTCTCATTTTAGTTAAATAATTCCCATATTAACAAAACTGGCATTGTTGGTCCTTCTTACACTATCCTTTTATGTTTTTTTCTCTTCCAAAATGTCTTCTATTAAAATATGATAACCTAAGCCAGACACCTAACCAGGCAGAAGACACTCAGCAAACGGAACTTCCCTTTTCCTTCCTTCTTCAATAGGGTGAAGGTAGGACTACAGCAGTCCTACCTTCTTATGTACAGCATGGATTCATTTATGACGAATGCTTTCCTTACATCTCATTTTCTAAAGCTTTCTACATGCCAGAGGTTAATTCCTGATACCTGGCAACAGTGAGAATATTTTGCTATTGGGATCTTCCTTAAATGAAGACCATATTTGCTTTTGACTCAAAGAGTTGCTGTTTAGAGGAGACTAAGTACCATTTCCATCATGAATTTATGAAGCGATTGTCTATAAAAAATTATCCTTTAGCCTGGAGCAATTAAAGCGGTCTCTCTTCTCTTCAAATTAATGTAATTAATACTATAGTCTTGGTTGTTTGTCATGTCTTGATAATATCACAAGGGAATGAAAATATTGGCAACTTTATCCCCTTAATTAGCTGAGATAAAACTGTTTGGGCTGCAGTGTTACAGCAGCTGTTTCTTATGGCCCAGAACATAATTGGTTGGTACCGAGGTTACTAAATTGTAAGGAATTAACTTTGGTTTTACACTTGCCCACTTTCGGTGGAATGGAAGACAGGAAATGCTAGCTTTCTCTTATAATGAAAAGGTAAAACCTTCCTCCAATGAAATGGTGGCTTCTGGGTCTCATCCGTATAATTTCCTTCCACAACCCACTGGCCCTGCATTGCTGGGTAACACGCCTGGGAAAGCAGGACCATTCTAGCTTCCCTCCTAATTAGCTCTCAGCCCAATACAGCTGCCTGAAATGCATCAGGGCTTTCCCACGAGGGGTTGTTTCTGGAAGTCACTGTAAAATGGTCTGGTCTCCAATGACAAATTCAATAGGGGATTTGAGACCATAATTATTCCAAATAATTTGTAGGAGCAAGATTCTTTTATGTGAATATCTTTAATGTTTTGGGGAGTTTTTTGAAAATGTCATCATTGGACCAGCACCATCAACATCACCTAGCAACTGGTTAGACAACAGATATTCAGGTACTTTCTAGATATGCTGAATAAGACCCTCTAAAGGGGGAGGGTCTAGCAATCTGTGTTTAATAAGCTAGTCAGGTGACAAACTGCACATCACATCTGAAAAGATGCTAGCTTAGGGAAAACTAGGCTTTTCTTGTTTGTGATAGGGCAATGCTACTTCATCGACTACTAGTTCCTTGTGGCTTAATTTGCATTGCTCTCCATCAGAATAAAGTACATTACCACCTTCCTACCAACATCCTCAGAGCAACCCCCCCCCCCATCATTCACGGCCACTCTCCTTTCCTTGTTCCATTTGCTGATTGCAGGGTAGGGCCTCTAATTTTTAATATTCATACAAGTCAGTGAAATTCTCATTAAAATATAAGCTCTGATTTAGCATGACCAGAACTAGGCATTGAGCTTTGCATTTCTA
The DNA here is from genome assembly GCA_019843965.1 of Rhynchomys soricoides. NCBI lineage: Eukaryota > Metazoa > Chordata > Mammalia > Rodentia > Muridae > Rhynchomys > Rhynchomys soricoides. The sequence continues at coordinate 7,308,750 of JADRCH010000007.1, read as the reverse complement.
ACAAGACTGTAGGTCCCACAGTTGTTGCTGCTGATCTAGAGAAGACAGAGTGACCAGCATGTCTGGCGTTTGTGAAAGCAAATGTAAAATGGCAAAAATGATCGTGAAGTACTGACTCATTGAACAGTACAGGATAGGAGAGCTGAGCAATGGCTATTCTAAGAGTTTATCTAGTTAGTCTCTGTAGGAGGACCATGCACAACAATCTTTCTACTGCAGAAATGGTATTTTCCTTTACATCTAGTGTGTGTGTATCTCTGTGTGTTTGTGTGTGTGTGTGTGTATGCACATATGTGCATACCTTGTCATCCATGTAGAAGTTAGAAGATAACTTGTGAAGTCAGTTCTACTCTTTTCCAATGTGGTTTCTGGGACTCAAATTTAGGCTTTCAGGCTTAGCAACAAGTTTTTTAACCTCCTGAGCCATTGTGCCAGCACCTGTAAAAGTAGCCTTGTCTTTCTTCCTGTTTCATTTTTAAAAAACATTTTATTTTATGTGTATGAATGGTTTGCCTACATGCATATTTGTGCAAATGCATACAGTGTCTGCAGAGGCCAGAAGAATGTATACAATCTCCTGAACTGGAGTTATAGATTGTTGTATTTCTACTGTGTAGATGCTAGGAATTAACGCAGGTCTTCTCAAAGACCTGCCTCACGTTTCCTGCCCTTTTCCGTGTTTTTTTTTTTTGTTCCCTCCTTTGCAATATTCTTCCATACATTTTCTTCATTATTTTCTTCTTGTCTGTTTGCCTGTCTCCCTGTCTGTCTATCTATCTATCATCTATTTCTCTATCAATCAAATCAAATCAATCAATCAATCATCTGTCTATTTATCTTCTATCTATCTATCTATCTATCTATCTATCTATCATCTATTCATTTATTATGGGGGAGGCACACTTGCCACAAGTGTAGAGGTCAGAGGTCAACATTGTGGAGTTGGGGTTGGATTTTTCCTTGCACCTTTGCTTGGGCTCCAGGGTTTTCACTCAGGTCACCCGGCTTGCATGGCAAGTGCCTTTACCTGTTATGCCCTCTCCAGCCACGAAGTTTCTATTTTGTCGCCACATTATCTCCTCAGCAGTCTGCTTTGCTGCTTCAGTTCTCATGAATCAAAAAAACTGGAACCAAGACTCAGATTTTGGAGAGCTCTGGGAGGAAAGTTATAAAGTAGAATTTAAGGAAAAGAATGAACTTTTCTCCCTAGAAAGATTTTCCAGTTACCAATCTAGATGCTGACAGATGAATTCTTCGCTACTGTTCTCTATCGAATGTGCTGCAGCTTTCCCATCCTCCAGATTCTCCTCTTTAGGTGGGAAACAACAGGTCAGATCTGTGTTGGATTCTTCCTGCAGCTTCCAGACCGGCAAGTTTCCCTTAGCCTTTAAAAATTAGTTGTGAAGTTTCCCTTTGCTGAACGCTGGCAATGTGCACAGCTGATAGCTTTGCTCCTGGATCTGCCTCTGTCAGCTCTGCTGCAGACATGTAAATCAGGAGAGGATTTACATTGATGTCTGCTGTAAAATTATGTCGGGAAGATACTATAGGAGACACGGAAGATAAAAAAATTAGACAAGAAGAAAGTCTACATCTTCCCCAGTAGGGAAATTCCTACATGGTTTCTTTGGACTTCTGTCTCCATTATTTCCGTGGCAAGAGAGTCTCCTTCTACCAGTGTCCCATCTTCTAGTACTTGGAATGGCCCTGGTCCTGGACATATTTGTCTTGGGGAAGAAGCACTTTGAGTTAACCTTTACACATTTTCTTTGTGAAAATGCTGCAGTGCCATCTGACAACCATGAGGAACACAAAAGTAGGCACTTTCCATCTCAAGAGATCTTTCTTTCTTTCCTTCTTTCCTTTCTTTCTTTTTTCTTCCTTCTTCCTTCCTTGCCTGCTTGCTTGCTTGCTTGCTTTCTTTCTTTCTTTCTTCTCTCTCTCTCTCTTCTTTTTTTGTGTGAAGCTAAAATTAGAGGAAAAAACTCAATATCAGTAGTAGGCAGGAGCAGTCAATAAAAAGAGGAGTAGGATTGACATCAGTGCAAAAAGGAGACTTCAGGACAAAATCAGAATTGCATGGGAACTTCATTTGTGTCTTAAAGAATGAGGAAAGAAGTGGCACAGAAACAGATAAGGATGGGGAAATCTTAGAAGATGCATCTTGGCTGTACTTCTTGCTGAGTGAATGGTTTTAAACAATATAGACCTGTTAGTCTATACTGAAGGAGCCATTCCTGGTAGATGAAGTCACCCCAGAGAGCTTCAACACATGTTAACATTTTATTAATTATTAAAACAATCTCTCTTTTAGGCTGGAAAGACACTCAATTATACAGGAAGCAACTTCTCATAAGAAAAGGGCCAAGAAGGAAATGTAACTGCCTATTTTCCCCTCTGACCTGGTAAAGACTAACCATGATTCCCATCCTATCTGGCTGGGAGAATGAAGAGAGTATGTGAGCGAGGTAGCATAAGGAGAGGCATTGTAGTGTGTAGTTCTTATTATCTCACTTTAAGCTCTGAGTGGACCACGCTACCAACCCTTGCCCAGGAGACAGTGAACAGGACCTTCAGTGTTCACATGCATATTCTTGATTAAAGCATCAGAACCACTCGCTACTAGGCATAAGTCAGGCAATCAGTCCATGAAACAGAAATCACTCTAGTATTTGCATGGTCTTAATATTCATGTATCCCTAGTTTCATATGTTAAATTCTCACCCCCAACTTGATAATAATAGGAGGTATGGTCTTTGTGACATGACCCTATCATGGAGACAAAGACAAGAGTTGGCCTAGCAAGGAAACAAAGACCCTTTCATCTGTGAAGACGCTTCTAGGATGTCTTGCTTCTAGGACACAAGCCCTCAATAACAGTCTGTCTGCAGGATTTTGGCCTTTCCAGTCTCCAGAATGATGAGAAATAAACTGTGTGTGGTTTATGTATTACTGAATTTATGGTTTTTTTTCTTATGGTAACCTGATCATACTTAGACAATCTTTCAAGAATAGTTATAAATCATAGGTAGGAATTCAGACCCCCAGTATGTCCCAGCTGTAGACTGCTGCCAGCTGATACCCTTTCTATGAAGTTTGAGGGAACTACATTCACCACTGCAGCCTCAGACAGCCTCCAGTAAGTTCTTCGACATGCTTCTGGGTCTATGAAGAAGCTCCCCACTTGACAAGCATGTGCATCAACCAATACCATCAATGATGAAGCATGCCTCCCCTGACAGCCTTGCCAGGCTCCTAAGAGCATATCTCACTGTGGGCTCCTATATTACATTCAACTTGACAGCAAGAGAGAACCTAGGTATGAGCTTTCTGACTTATGTGATATAAATCAACATGGAGACCGGGGAGGAGGTAGAAATGGATGCTAATGATATTTATCCTAGGTATCAAAGGCAGTAACAAGAATCAAGAGATGGTAATCTGCATTGGAGGGGCAGTTTCTGTTGGAGAAAGTCAGCCCAGAGAGCTTAGGCATAATGTTTTGGCAAACATTAACAATCTCTTCTTTTGGCTGGAAAGAACCCCAATGATAGAGGGAAGCAACTCCCAATGAGAAAATGATCAGGAAGGAAATGTGATCCCAGAATTTTCCCTCTGGCCCAAGAAAAACTAACCACAGTTTCCATTCTATCTGATGGGAGAATAACACAGACTGCTCACACCCAGAGCCTGGGCCCCATATCTTTCTCTTCCCCTACATAGGTCTTCAACCCACTTTTCCACTAGCTCTCATTTGGAGTCTATCAGCTGGGACATATCCTTCCCACTCAATCCCCTAGGGTGATAAGCAAATTTTCCAGCAGCCCTGCATTGGGAGATGATGCCAAACAAAACAAGGCCAGCTGTGAAGTGCTCTGATCTCCTCCCAGCTGAAACTGCAGGGGTTTTGAGCCCCATGGCCAACAGACATGAACTGAAGAAAAACACAGGAGAGACATATTTCATCTCCTGTAGAGGGAACACAGAACTGTGAGAAGGGTCCCAGGCTTATTCATTGACAAAATGTTGATGCCGTCACAATGGCACAATTGCTGTCTCATGAGAGGACAGGTGACAGGGTGAAAGAGATGCCAGATATGATGCCACTTGGGATGTAGCCAGTTGTCCTCAGTTTTGAAGGACTGTTGATTTAGTTTATTTTATTTAGGTGTGTGTCCATGCACACACTCATACATGGATCACTGCAGACGTGTAAAAGTCAGAGGACAACTTGAGTGTATCAGAACTTCCCTTCTAACATACCCTTAGGCCTGACAATGAACACCTTTACCCACTGAGCCATGGCCTCAGTCTTCTATCTCACACAGTCTCCACAGAATCAGCCAGTTCATTTGTCTTCTATATTTTTGTATTTTCCTGTGCTAAGAATAGTCCTTGGAACACAGCACGCAAGGGCTCCTGTGGAGGTAGTAGGCTATTTTATCACAGGAAAGTTGGTGCTAAACAAGTATCTCATTGTTCCCCTACATTTTCTGGATTCTTCTGCATTTTGGTTGAACTGTGTAATTAGTTCCAGCCACAGACTGTAAGTGGAAATAATGTGTTACTTTTAGGCAGGGACAGATATGCACAGAGAATTTTTCCCCTCTTCTTAATTCCATGAAACAATTTTAGAATTCCAGATTGATTCACAAGACAGGGGTTGCTTGATGTCAGAGTCATCAACAACCTTTCCAATTCTATGAACTTTATTAGCACTTACAGGAGTAAAAAAGTTTTGTTAGGTTAAGTCACTTAGATTTTGGGGTATACCCATTATTGCTACAGAGCATAGATTAAGGATTGAACTATCCATGCATTAATCCCACATTTACTGAACATTCCAAAGTGTTAGTCAGAAGGGCAAGAATATTTTGAAACTTAACAGAAAGATAGAGAACTACAGAATTATATTTTAAGGGATTATGACCTTATTGACCCTTTCCTAAATTGGGTATTCTAAACATTCTGAGAATTTAGTAATTTTTGACCATACTCAGTAACACTGGCACTCATGTGATTGTAGAAGACTCAAAAATGAGAGCAATTCTTCGTATATTTACACAACTTAACATTTTCAAAGACTTTTACAAGTGTAGGAACTCATTAGAGTCTCGCCAATGGTCCTATATATGAGGATCACAGGTTTGGTGTGGTTGCTTCCACTCCACCAGAGCAGGGTTAGATCACTGACGGATCAAATTCCAAAACTCAAGTCTTTTGTTTGGAAGCAAATGTCTAAGCCTTTAGCTGCCTGACTGATGTTTGACTTCCCACCATACAAGGTACAAAGATAAGAGTGAGCTAGCCTTCAGAGCATTGGCAGATGGTTTTGAATACACAATATATATAGAAATAATAATGTAGAATGATAAAGACTAATATAGAATAATATTGAAATAATAAAGAATATTATTTCTGATTCTGTGAATAGCAGTAGTCTATAGAGTAACTTTGTTTTGTCTTATTTTTATATGGCAAGCTCTCTACATGTAGCCTAGGTTAACTCTTTGTTTTCCTGCCTCAGCTTCCTGGGTGTTAGGATTACAAGAATGCAACACTATTCTGGCTATGCTGCCACGGATTGTAAATAAAGTATCTTCATTCTTCATTTCTCTTTGCTATACATCTGGATATACATCCATTATTAGGATGTGAGCAGGAAGCAAAACCAGGTTTAGATAATCTTCTCCACTCACACAAATCAAGTAGAGGAACAGTATAGAGTCAGGATCCTAACTTGCTTCTAGCCAATCAATGGGAAATTTTCCAGAAATCTGTGAAAAATAACCTCTCCTAAGCATGCTCCCAAAAGGAATAATTTTACAGCTCCAGCCAATCATAATAGGAAACGATACTTTCTTAGCTATAACGTCTACAGATACAGACATCCTGTGGTCTCAGAATTCCTTTAGTCTATGTTTTCTTTCTCCCCCTTTATTGAAAATAGATTTTTTTGTCCTCACATAATATATCCATTCTCTATTCCTCCCCATTCCTCCTCCCTTCCCCTCCCTTCCTGCTCCTCCCCCTTTCTGTTTCTCATTAGAAGTCGCACAGGCTTCCAAGGGACAATAATAGAATAAAATAAAATAATAAAATAAAATAAAACGAACATTAACTCTAACACATCAGAATAAGACAAAACAAACAAACAGAGAGAAAAGTACCAAAGAAGAGGCAAAAGGAACAGATACAGACCCAGAACCCACTCATTTACACACCCAGGAAGCCCATAAAAACACTAAAATGGAAGCCATAATACACATGCAAAGTAAAAAAAGTAAATAAAAATTAAAAAAAAAAAAACAAAGATAAGGTTTTAAAAAGACCCTGATATGACATAATGGGACAAGGAACCACCAACGATGCCCTAGAGCTCATTTTCTGTTGGTTGGCATCTGCTGCTGGACATGCATCTGCTGCTGGACATGCATCTGCTGCTGGACATGCATCTGCTGCTGGACATGCAGCTGCTGTATGCTTTCTACACCACCACTCAGCCCGACCTTGCTTTCAGCTCTCTTTCCCCATATTCCCTCCCTCAGTCCAACTTCCAGCTTCCTCCCCACTCGATCCTCCTGTTCCAGCCCCATCAACATCCATCCATAAATATCTAGTACATTTCTCTTTTCTAACAAGATATATTTGTCCTCCCTAGACCCCTTCTCTATAACTGACCTCTGTGGGTCTATGAATTGTAGTGTGGTTATCACTGACTTCACAGCTAATATCCACATATAAGCAAAGACATGCCATATTTGTCTTTCTGGGTCTGATTTTTCTCACTCAAGATTTTTTTCTAGTTCCATCCATTTATCTATGTATTTCATTTTTTAAAAGGTTGAGTAATATTTTGTAAATAGACTACATTTTATTTATCCATCTGTTGATAGACATCTAAGTTGTTCCCAATTTCTGCTTGTGATGAATAGAGCAGCAAAGGAAATGGTTGAACAAGTGTCTGTGTGGTAAGATGAAGTAACTTTTGGGAATGTGCCCAAGAATGGTATAGCTAGATTTTGAGGTAGATCAATTCCCATGTTCTTGAGGAACTTCCACAGTGATTTCCATAGTGGCTGCCTGAGTTTGCACTCCCACTGGCAACGTATAAGTGTTCCTTGTATTCCAAATCCTTGCCAGCATGAGCTGTCACTTGTGTTATTAATATAGCCTTCTGATGGATTCAAGATGGAATCTTAAAGTACTTTTGATTTGCATATCCCTGATGGCTAAAAATGTTGAACATTTCTTTAATGGCTTCACTGCCATTTGAGATTCCTCTGTTGAGATCTCTCTGTTTAGATCTGAACCCCATTTTAAAAATCAGGTTATTTGTTTTATTGATATGTACTTTTTGAATTCTTATATATTTTGTATATTAGCCCTCTAGAGGATGTTGTACTTGGTAATATTTTTTCCCATTCTGTAGCTACCACCTTGTCTGAATGGCAGTGTTCCTTTCAGTTTCATGACGTCCATTTATTAATTGTTATTCTTATTGCCTATGCGAGTGGTGTTCTGTTCAGAAAGTCTTCTCTTGTCTGAAGGCATCTAAGCTTCTTCCCCACTTTCCCTTCAATAGGGTTCATTGTATCTGGTTTTATGTTGGGATCTTTGATTCACTTGGACATGAGTTCACCATCTTTGTTGAATATGTCTTTTCTTTCCCACTGTGTATTTTTGACCTCTTTATCAAAAAGTAAGGGTTCATATATTGTTTGGCTTAAGATTTCAAGTTGATTCTATTGATCAACATGCCAGTTTTTATGCTAATACCATGTACTTTTTATTACTATTGCTCCGTAATACAGCTTGAAGTCAAGAGTGGTGATGCCTCTAAAAATTCTTTTGTTGTTCAGAACTGTTTGAGCTATCTTGGATTTTTCATTTTTCCATACAAAATTGATAACTGTCCTTTCAAGATCTGTAAAGAATTGTGTTAGAATTTTGATGAGGATTGTATTGAATATGTAGATTACATTTGGTAGGATAGCCAGTCTTACCAATCCATGAGCATGGAGATCTTTCCATCTTCTGATATTGTCTATTTCTTTCTCCAAAGACTTAAAGTGTTTATTACAAAAAATTTTCCCTTATTTGGTTAGAGTTACCCCACAGTATTTTATATTATTTGAGACTACTGTTAAAGGTGTTGTTTCACTGATTTCTTTCTTAGTCTATTTGTCATTTGTATATAGAAGAGATACTGAAAGTTTTTTGAGTTAATCTTGAATCCATCCACTTTGCTGAAAGTGTTTATCAGCTACAGAAGTTCCTTGGTGAAATTTTTAGGGTCAGTTATATATGACATCATATCATCTGTAAATAAAGATACTTGACTTCTTCCTTTCCAATTTATACACCTTGATCTTCTTTGGTTGTCTTTTTGCTCTAGCCAAGACATCAAATACTATATTGGATAGATATGGATTGGACAACTTTTTATCTTGTTTCTATTTTATGAAAGGCCTTTTAGTCATCTAATGAGATGATTATGTGTTTTTTTTCCCTCTGTCTTTTTATATGGTGGACTATATTTACTAATTTTTTAAAATATATTGAACCATCCTTGCAGCTCTGGAATGAAGCCTAATTGATCATAGTGGATGATTTTTTTTTTTATGTTCATAGGTTCAGTTTGCAAGTGCTTTATTGAGTATTTTTGAGTCTATGCACATAAGGAAACCTTGTCTCTAATTATTCTCTTTCTTTGTTGAGTCTCTTTTTCAGTGGTTTTTATCCTGTGAGTCACAATCCCTTTGGGGATCAAACAATCCCCTTTCAGAGGGGGTCTTGTATTAGATACCATGCATATTAGATATTTATATCACAATTCATAACAGTAGCAAAATTATATGTACAAAATAGTTTTACAGCTGGGGTCACCAAGACATGAGGATTTGACTAAAGAGTCACAGCATTAGTAAGATTGAAAAACACTGTTCTATACTGTATTGAATAGATATGAAGAGAGTGGAAAATCTGTTTGGTTCCTGATTTTAGTGGCAATGCTTCGAGTTTCTCTCCATTTAAGTTGATGCTGTCTATAGCTTGTAAACTGCCTTATTATGGTGAGGCATGTCCCTTGTAGCTCTACTTTTTCCAGGACCTTTATCATGAAGGGATGTTGAGTTTGGCAAAGGCCTTTTCTGCATCTGATGAGATGATTATTAGCTTTCATCTTTCTGTCTGCTTATATGGTGAATTACATTTATCAGTTTACAGATTTTACTGTTTCTCTGGGATGAAGCCCACTTGATCATGGTGGATGCTCTTTTGATATCTTCTTCGATATGAGTTGCAAATGTTTTCTTGAGAATTTTTGTATCTGTGCACATAAGGAAAATTGGTCTGTAATTATCTATCTTTGTTGTACCTTCTTAAAAAATACAATTTATTATTTAAAACAATTTTTAAATTTAATATATTTTGATCATATTCTTCCCCTCCCCAAGTATTTCTAAATCTTCTCCCCTTCCTACCAACCCAACTTTAAGTTCTTTATAAAAAACCAAAAATACAACTTTAAAACCCCTAAATACCAAGAAAATAAAAACCACACATAAAACAAATGACAGCAGCAAAAGAAAAATCCAAACCAAAACCAACCAACCAAACAACTTGCCCCCTCTCCCCACAACAAACAATAAAAGTACACAGAGAAAATGTAGTGTCCATTATATGGCCAACTACTCCTGAACATGAGACCCATCCTAAAGGAGTTGATATACTTCAGTGTCATTGTATTTGAGAAAACTGATTTTCCCATCCCCAGCAGGTGTAAGTGACAGGTCAATTGTTAACCTTTATTTAGTATGTGAGCTTTTAATTAATTAATTAATTAAAAATATAACAAAAATGTGGTTTAGGTATCAAGGTAATCATGGCCTTGTTAAAAGAAATGGGTAGTGTCTCTGCTGTCCTATTTTGTGGAATGATTAGAGCAGAATTGTGGTTAATTCTTCTTTGACAGTCCGGTAGAATTTTATACTAAATCCATCTGTCCCTGGACTTTTAATTACCATTTCTATTTCACTAGAAGTTATAGATCTGTTTAAATTGCTCATCTTATCTTGATTTAACTTTGGTAAGTGATATGTATTAAGAAAACTATCCAGTCCTTTTAGAGTTTCCAATTTGGTGAAGTATAGGTTTTTAAAGTATGTCCTTATGATTCTCTGTATTTCCTCAGTGTCTGCTGTTATAACCTTTTTTGAGCTGAAGTTTTATTAATTTGGATTTTCTCTCTTTGATGTTTAGCTAATTTGGATTTAGTTAATTTGTTAATAATATGGATTTTTTCAAAAAAACCAAATCTTCGTTTCACTAATTCTGTATGTGTGTGTTTGTATGTGTGCGCAAGTGCATGCAACTATATTCCATTGTATTGATTTCAGTTCTGAGGTTGACTGTTTCTTGCTGTCTCTTCTATTTGAATGTTATTTTTGCTTTTGTTCTAGAGCTTTCATGTATGTTCTTAAGGTACTAATATGAGAACTCTCCAATTATTTTATGTAGGTACTTAGTGCAATTAACTTGCCTTTTAGATCTGCCTACACTGTACTTATAATTTTGAATATATTGTGTATTCATTTTCATTCAATTCTAGAAAGTAATTTCTTTCTTAATTTCTGTCTTGACCTATATTTCATTCAGTAATGAGTTGTTGAGTTTCTATGAGTTTGTAAACTTTCTGTTGTATCTATTTTTATTACTATCCAGCTTTAATCTGTGATGGTCAGATAGGATATAGAGTGTCATTTTAATTTTTGATTATGTGTTCAGACATGCATTGTTGCTGAATATGTGGTGAAATTTGGAGAAAATTCCATGGGGTGCTGAGAAGGTATATTCTTTTGTGTTTGGGTAAAATGTTATCTGTTAGGTATATTTGGTTTATAACATCACTTAATTCCAATGTTTCTCTGTTTAGTTTTGTGTGGATAACCTGTGTATTGGTGAAAGTGAAGGTTAATATGTGATTTAAACTGTAGTGAAGAAACTGTAGTGAAGTTTCTTTTATGAACTTAGATACCCTTGTGTTTGGTGTATAGAAGTTAAGAATTGTAGTGTTCTCTTTGTGGATTTTTCCTTTGCTGAATATGTAGTGTCCTTCTCTATCTCTTCTGATTAGATTTGGTTTGCAGTCTGTTTTGTTAATATTAAAATGGCTACATGGCTACACCAGCTTTCTTTTTTAAAAAATAATTTTATTTTATGTGCATTGATGTGAGGATAGCAGATACTCTGGAATTGAAGTTATAGACAGGTGTGAACTGCCATGTGGGTACTGGGAATTGAACCCCAGTCCTCTGGAAGAGTAACCAGGGCTCTTAACACTGAACCATCTCTCCAGGCCCACCAGCTTTTTTCTTAGGCTCATTTGCTTGGAATATCTTTATATATCTTTTTAACCTAAATTGATGCCAATCCTCAACGTTAAAGTCTGTTTCTTGGATTCTACAGAAGGATGGATCTTGTTTTTGCATCAATTCTCTTAGTCTGTATTTTTCTATTGAGGATTTGAGACAATTGACATGGAGAGAAAGCTATGAAAAAGTGTTTTTTGTTGTTCTTTTGGTGGTGGTGATTGTGTGTGTGTGTTCTCTTTTGGTTTGCTGGTCTGGATTTCCTGTGTTTCTTGGGTATGGTTAACCTCTTTAGATTGGAATTTTCCTCCTAGTGCTTTTAATAGGAGCTGGGGTAGTAGATTAATATTGTTTAAATTTGTCTTTATTTCTCCAACTACTGAGATGAAAACTTTTCTGGGTATAGTAGTCAGGCTGGTGTTCTCTTAGAATTTGCAGCACATATGTCCAGGCTCTTCTGGCTTTAGAGTCTCCATTGAGAAGTGAGGAGTAACTCTAACATCTCTGACTTTATATGTTATCTGGTCTTTTTTCCCTTGCATCATTTAGTATTCTTTGTTTGTTCTGTATGATTTATGTTTTGATAATTATGTGATCTCTGGAATTGCCAAGTCCTGCATAGTCATGCAGAAGGGATGGCATGACACAGTTCTTGCCCCTGAAGCACAGCTGGCAGCGTTTGGGTCTCTGTGAGTATTGATGGTTGCTAGGAATAAAGCTTGTTTGTATATTTTAGTTTATGTGCCTCTTTTGGGGAAATGTCCTCTCTGCCCAGGTTAATGACTCCATGATAATTAAAGGCAGTATGAGTCTGGGATGCAATGGTGTTTTTCAACAAAATGGTAAGTGCTATGACCTTCAGGACAGCCATTAAGGCTGTGGGAAAGAACTTTGAAAACATGAGTTCAAAGATATTTAATTTCTCAACTATTCAAAAATATAAGGATGCAATGTGAATTATATGAGGGGCTTCATGGACCTAAAAGTACAGAGTCAGCTACACTATAACCCAGCTTGTCAGAAAGATACTAAGGAAGAAGATAAAGAAATTTAATGGTGATCTCAGGAGGAGATCTAGGGTAAAGGACTGAGTTGATATGTAAACAAAAGACTGGGCTTTAGTTTACAAGAGAGAGCTACAGAGAAAGAACTGCTTGAAAAGTGAACATAGCTCTTTAAGAATTTTTTTTCTAACATCTTTTCTGACTTTGGTCAGAAAGTCCATGAGCTACCCAGAGAGCTTTTAGAATTTTTCCTAGCAAGAGAGAGCCATCTCAAGCAGAAAACTATCTCAAGAAGACTACAGAGCCAAGAGCTATCCACAGAGATGTCTACAGAGCCATCTCGAGCAGACTACACAGCTGTCAGCTTTTTTTTTACCCCACCATTTGACTTCAAGTCATTTCTTTTGACTTTTCCAAACAGCCTTTCCTCAGGACCGCTGACCAAGCCAACACTGGTCCTTGGCAGGGAATTTCTTTTCTAGTTCAGTCTCTTTGGTATTCTGTATGCTTGTACAATAAATAAAAAAAATGTATTGTATGATTATTTTCTGTGCCTTTGACCTGAAATTCTCTTTCCTCTATTCCTATTATTCTTAGGTTTGGTCTTTTCATAGTATCTTAGATTCCCTAAATGCTCTGTGCCTGGATATTTTTTTAGATTTAATATTTTCTTTAACCAAGGTATACATTTTTTGTATCATATATTTAATACCTTAGATTCTGTCTTCCATCTCTTGTATTCTGCTGGCAAGGCTTGCTTCTGAGCTTCTCATTTGAGTTCCTGAGTTTAGTTTCTGCTTTCTTTATTTCTTTTTATATATTTGTTTAAATTTATTTTTTTTTTCAATTTATGTGCATTGGTGATTTGCCTGCACTTTTGTCTGTGAGTATTGGATCACCTGGAACTGGAATTACAGACAGTTATAAACTTCTGTGTGCATACTGGGAATTGAACCTGGATCCTCTGAAAGGGCAGCATCTAAGAGTGCTCTTAACTACAAGCCATCTGTCTAACCCTATTTGTGTTTTGTTTTTATTGTTTGTTTGTTTTTGTTATTGTTGATTCTATTTCCATGTTCATGTCTTGAGCTCTTTTATTCATTTCTTATCATTGTTTGTTTGTGTTTTTATATATTTCATTCTTTCTTCCTCTTTCTTTCTTTCTTTCTAAAAGATTTATTTATTTATATGAATACACTGTAGCTGTTTTCAGATACACCAGAAAAGGGCATTGGATCTCATTACAGATGGTTGTGAGCTACCATGTGGTTGCTGGGAATTGAACTCAAGACTTCTGAAAAATCAGTCAGTGTTCTTAACTACTGATCAATCTCTCCAACATCTTCATAGATTGCTTTTTAGGATTTTTTCTTGTTTCTTTTTTAAGGGTGGCTATCATATTCATAAAGGCAATTTTAAGTTCTTTGTCTTGTGCCTCAGCTATGTTTCATTCTTAGGGCCTTCACTTGTGGAGTTGCTGGGAGCTTGTGGAGATATATTTTCCTGGCTGTTTTCATCTTTTGTTTGTTTTTCACTTGTTTTGTTTTGTTTTAGCCTAGGGTCTTGGTATCTTGGTTTGAAATGATTGTAATTCTAGGTTTGAGACGACTGTAATTCTTATGTTTATTGAGTGAGTGTTTTGTTACTTGGTTTCTGTTGCCTATTCTGGTTCCTAAGAGGGTATGGTGGCTGTGTATCAGCTCCTTGGGAGTTCTCACCTACTGCTAGATGTGGCACTTGGAAGGTTTGCAGGTAAAATGTGTTTCTAGGTATTTGGAGATGACACAGGAATATGGATAGGCTGTGGTGGAGGTTGCTAAGAAGGCCCACAGGAGTGTGGAAAGCAGGGTGTGCTGTCAGAACCTGCTTAGTTCCCTGGAATGGGGACCGAGCATGAAGAGAGGTCATGGCAGGTAGTCTGTTTCAGAGCTAGGGATGAGGCTTGGAGGAAGGATTTGGAGAAAAGGGGGAAGTGAAGATGTGAAGCTCACCTACCTGCTTTTCAGGCCTAGTTGCTTCTCTGGCAAGCTTGGTTGGTGAATTTCCAAGGAATGACTGCTTGAGTTGGGCATTGGGTGAATGAGGAGGAAATATGGAGAAGAGATACATGATCCACTGAAGTTAGGGAGAGAGGAGAGGGAGCCCATTGCAGATGGTCTGCTACAAAGTTAGGGGTAAGACAAGGGAAGAGGGAGAGGAGAAGGTCCATAGTTAGGCTACCTGCTTACCTGGCTGGAGTGCCCTGCAGCTTTCTAGGGCACTTAAAGAGGTGGTGGCTCACACTTTTAATCCCAGCACTGGGGCGGCAGAGGCAGTCTGATGTCTATGAATCCAAGGCCAGCCTTGTCTACAGATCGAATTCCCAGACACCCAAGTCTACATAGAGTAAATCCTGCTTGGAAAAACAAAACAAAACAAACAAAAAAGACCCGGAGTTACAAACACCTGGAATTGATAAACCCTCGCATATGACTAGGAAAGGTTTTCTATTCATCCTCAGGAAAGGCTGTGCAGCTCTCCCAGAACTTTGGACCTCTTGTTTCCACTGCCAAAGCTAACGAATGTTAGAATCTGACTCCGACTACTCAACAGTATATAAGTCATGTACTGAGATGACATAACCTTTTAAAGAATCAATTTAAACATTAATTTTGCATTCAAATCCTACTTTCATCTCTACAAAGAACATCCATTTCTGTATCTTTCCTTGCATTCTAAGAAGGTCCCACTTGCTTTCCGTCATTCAACACCCTTCAATCCTTCAATCCCCAGTCATCTCTGTGAGTATTCCTGATTATTACTTCCGGCCATACTCACAGCCATATTCTTCATTTCTATAGAGTGCTTGATTCACTCGCTGCCGAGCTTGTGCTAGGACTGGAACACAGTTTTGAGTTGCACAACTTAGATCAACGGCTCACTGCCAGCCCAACAGAACTGTGTTTGCTTCCTGTTTCTGCAATGAGTTCATGTATCCTTGTGTTAGTCCTAACAATAGGCTACTGACATGAACATCTGGCTGTCTTAGCGCTGGTAAACTCTTTGATGGGCGTGACCATTCCTGCGTCCTACATTTGTGAAATCTATAATACAAGGCAAAGGAGTGGGCTTTTTGATGACTATCTACTTCTGTATATAAGTGAGTAATATCCTGTGTCATAAGAGATAGAGAGATAGAAAGAAGAATAAGGGAATAAGTGATATGTTTAGACCTAGACTGCCAGGTGCACAGATTGTAGATTCATTCAAATAATGAATAATGATACTGAATAAAGCATAAGTACGAGCTAGGACCTGCTGACTGCCAAACTCACCAAGGAAGTGTGATGGTGAACCTCTAATGACTGAATGAGTCAGCTCACACTAACTTGTTTAAGCAGATCCATGCCATGACAATGACATAATGAAGTTTATAACATTTAAATGAGTTTCCAAAGGTTGATTCTGATTTATTGGGACTCATCTGGGCTGTGTGGAATGGTAACATGGTGGCTAACGGTTAGAAAGCATGCATTCTCTTCATTTAAAGTAACTGTGTATTGCAGAATTTGTTTCCAGTATTAGTTACTTTGCACACCAAGTCAATTTGCATAAGTGGTTTTACAATATATAAAATCCATCTGACTGTGGGATTAGTTATGTAGAAACCCCAAGTCAGTTTAAAATAAACATTTTTTTGACAAATATTAAAATTACTTGATTAAATCCTGAAGAGACGGCCTAACAGTTAAGAGTCCATACTGCTCTTGCAGAGGATCTGAGTTTGATTCCCATAACGCACATCAGGGAGCTCACAACCCCTTAGAACTCCAGCTCTTGAGGATGAAACTGATCTGGCCTTCCAGGCACCTGTACTCATGAGGACAGACCTGTACCAGATACACACACACACACACACACACACACACACACACACACATTATTAAAAATGAAATAAACTGTTTTTAAAAATTGAAAATAGATTTTTTTATATATTCTGAATTTAGTTTTCCTTTCCAGAACTTCTCCCAGATCCTTTCCAACTCTCCCCCAACCCAAATCTATACCACATCTCTCCCTGTCTCATTAGAGTAGAAACAGTACCTAATCTAATCTATGTAATATCAAACCGGAATAGAATAAAACAAACAAATTACCAAGAGAAAAAGAGCAAAACAAAACAAAACAAAAAAACACAACAAAACAAAAAACAAAAAACAAAAAAACCCAAAAAACAAAAAAACAACAAAAAACCCCACCAAAAATGATGATAGTGCTGGAGAGATGGCTCAGTGGTTAAGAGTACTGACTGCTCTTCCAGAGGTCCTGAGTTCAATTTCCAGCAACCACAAGGTGGCTCACAACCATCTGTAATGGGATCTGATGCCCTCTTCTGGTGTGTCTGAAGACAGTGACAGTGTACTCACACACATAAAATAAATAAATCTTTAAAAAGTACTTATAGATGCAAAGACACACACATTTGCACACATAGAAATACCATAAAAACACAAGACTGAAAATATATGCAAATGACTTGTAAGAAAAAAAAGGAGTGAAAGAAAGAAAATAAAGATAATGCACATAAAAAGCTCCTGAGACAAGGAACTTATGAAAATACCATCATGTTCATTTTGTGTCTTCCTTCTACCACTGGGCCTGGGCCCTGCCCTTATGAGTACCTTGTATACCCAGGGAGGCTCTATTGGAGAAAATTAATTTTTCCATTATGAGCAGTTATCAATTGTAGATAGCTTCTCGGATAGGAAGGTGGGGTTGTTTCCACTTCCCTCCTCAGTACTGTGACTCCATGTGGCCCAGACCTACGCAGGGACTGTGCAGTTATCACAGTGAGACTGCTTCAAACAAACAAACAAACGAACAAGCAAACAAAACCAACACAAATCAAGAATGGCAACCAATCCATTTGACTATGGAATTATGGCTAGTTTTAAATCCAGAGAAGTCTGAGGTTAAATCTAACTCAAGCTCTTATTTCACACATGGGGAAGTAGACCTTTAAATATCCCCAATAACTCATCAAAGATCAAATGACCATGGATATGAAAAGCTAACCTAAATCTCAAACTTGGCAGTGTCCAATTGTGCACCTTATACCATATCCCAGGATGAAGAACTGGAAAGGTGTTATGACTAGCCCCATAAAGGCAAATGTGTATTTGCAGCCTATGCCTGTGATGTACATACCCAGGCCAATGTGGGGAAGAGGTATTGAGCTCACCACATTGATTTATGGGGTTAAATCACACTTGGATGAATTAATCCTGGGAAAGCACAAAATAACAGTGTGTCAAGATGTAATGTAGAGTGCAGAAAATGAGACACTATTCTAAAACACTCAGGAATACTGAAGGCAAGAAGACATGGGGTAGTTTGAAATTTATGTCATCATTTCCCAGGTCTGATATAGATTATAGTTGATTATTTACTTCTTTGTTCTGGTTTCTTGGGATTAGAAACTATCACAACTTCCCGTTGTAAAGCAAACAAATCGACAAACAAACCCTAAATGTATTTTTTCACAGTTCAGAGGTAAAAAATCCTATACCTAGGTGGCTACACGACCGAGCTTTCCCTTGAGGCTTTGGAAAGATGTTTCTCTGCTTCTCCACCTCTGGTAGCTCCAGGCTACCCTTAGACTGTGGCTGCATCAATCAGCCCAACACCACTGTGATCTGGCTGTCCCTCTTCTCCTCTGTGTGTCTTTAAAGGTGCTGATGTAAGCATGTAAGATCCATCTAGATAGTCCAGGACAATTTTTTTCATAAGAGCCTTCCCTAACCACATCTGCAAAGGCTCTCTTCCAGGTAAGATTATATTCTCAGGCTCTGGGTATCTCACATGAATATCTGATTATCTTTTGGGAGTCAGAGTGATTTTGTTTGTCTTTGCTTTTATTCTATTTTGGAGGCAGGGTCTTGTGATGTAGCTCTGGCTGTCCTAGCATTTGTTATATGAATCAAACTGGTCTCAAATTTATAAAGATCTACTTGGCTCCTGAATGTGCTGGGATTAAAGGTATGCATCACCACATCCAGCCATAGTGTTTTGTTTCTGAGAACCATATACCTTACCTCTATTACTGTAAAAATTTAGGATTTGTGCTATTTCCTGTGCAGTCCAAGCTAATCTTGAACTCATGATCATTTTGCCCTGGCCTTCGACTACTGGGGTTGCAGTGTGATTCATCATGCCCAGCTTTGGTAGTTGATTGTTTCTGACAATCCATGCTCCGGGTACGAAAGCCTGTGACAGAACAGAGGGCAGAACCTTGTCTTTTTTACTTACTGCTTTTCCAAAGTATCAGGCATAGTGTCTGACAGAGCAGACATTTAGCAAATATTTGGAAAGTTAATAAACTTATCTTTAAATTTAGTTTTGATAAAAAGAAATGTGTAATTTTATGATTTTAAATTTAACTATCCAAACTTAATTTTTTTGGTAAAAATGCAATGTGTGGGAAGAAGACAGGAAGGAACAAAGACAAGAAAAGAGGAAGAGAGTAAAGGAAGGGAGAAGAGAAAGGAAAGGGGGGAAATGCTAGTCCCAATGTTATCTGCAAATTCTTATGGAATAGGTTAAAAGTGACCAGGAGCAGGTAAGATTCAGAAGCCAAAGGATGAATAAGAAAGGAATGGAGCATGTATTTCACCTGAAGCTCTAAGTTCATGTATCTTCTAATATGGTGCTCTTGCTGGGTTCTAGAAATCAGAGGGAGAAGGAAGGAGAAGATGGAGAGAGTAGGAGGCCGCCACAAGGCTGGATGGATCATGAGCACATGACCAAGAGAAGTGGACCCTGAGGACAGGCTGATGGAGCTGAGGAAGCCTGGGAAAGATTCAAGCAGCTAGTAACAAGAGACACATGGTTGGGGTATAGGTGAGAATAGCATAGAAACTGCCCAATCTAGGTTTACAGCTTGTAAATAAAGTACCGGGCGTTGTGTCTTTTCTATGGGGTAGCTACATTAAATAATTCATTCACACTAGGGTTAAGTTGATGCAGTTGCATGCTTGGCACACTTGCCCTCAAAGGATTGGTAGTATAGTAGGGTGTTTGCTAGCTAGATTCCTTTACAGATCACAGCATGTAAGCCCCAAATACGCAGGGCCTGAATTGAATGACTTTAATGCCCCTGGGTGTTATTTTAGAAAGCAACATTTGAATGAGACTTTTCTGCACAAGGAGCCACATTTAAAACTTGATATCTTCATAGTAAGTGATAATTTTATAGCTGCTACTTAATTCTTGGTATATACGTACACTGAAACTCTCAATCAACTCTCTTACCTCATGGGTATATCTCAAAGGGTAAACTTTATTGTCTGGCCTAAATCCAGCTATTGGGAAATACCCACTTGAAAATTCATACTTCTATCTCCGGAGCACATTTCATAAGTGGATCTGTGTCTTCAAGTCAGACTGTTCTTGAATGTTGAGCAGCACCTGTGAGTTATCTAAGATCATGACATCAGGGTTGGTCACCAGTTTGATCACCTATCCACTCATTTATCATTCATCCCATAGTGACTTACTGAAATCCTATTGTGTACTGATCTAGAAGTCGGAGATAAATTTTGGATGACAGAATAGCCCTGAACATTAAAGAGCTCATTATTCATGTATGTTAGGTTTTCTGGAAGGCGAGTACACTGACAAAGTTAGAAGTGCAAGAGCTTTGTTGGAGAAGTATGAACGAGTGAGAAAACAGGACTGGGCAAGCAGATGCCTTACACCCTTACAGACAAGTCATCCGTGGAGGGAACAAGCAAGAATGAGGAGAGAAGGAAGGAGTCTCAGACCATGGTGCTGATTTATAGCAGTCTCTGCCAACCCAAAGATTTCCTACTGAGAGTCTCTGGTGGCCCTGCTTCCACTGTTAGTCATTGTCTGGGCTGCTCAAAAAGATTGTGGCCTTAACTTTAAAGCTGAAGCAGATCTTGAAGGAATTAACAGCTGGAGGCTGTCAGCAAACTGCACTCCTTGCAGCTAAATAGCATGTTCCCAAAGAGAGATCAAAGTGACGCAACCCTATGGCTGCCACATAGTGTGACCAGGAAGGAGGCAAATAAACAGACAATTTAAATCCAGTAAGAGTAATGACAGGATGCCATCAGAGCTTAAAGATGGAGCACTAGACTCAGGCTTGGGGACAGTGAAATGTCCAGGATGAGGCAGTGTTCTACAGGGTGCCTGGATTAGAAGAAGGAGCCAAATGAAGGAGGTAGGCTAGATAGAGGGGACTCAAGCCACGAAGATGGGGTATACGTAGGCTCACAAGAGAGTAGACAGGCCTGGCACTCTTGTGGAAGAACAGGACCACTGACTGGTTTACAGTGTCTTTTCAGGGAGGTAGAACAAGAGGTGAAGCTGGAGAAGAAACCAGGGGTTAAAACATGAAAGGCCGTGCACATCACGCTTTGGAAGGCAGGCAGTACACCATTTGCGAAGTACTTTGGGACTTGAATGCATAAGTTATATCAACCATTTACCGTTTGATCCTTCAGTGAGTCTTTCAGAAGCCTCTGGGAGTGTTTGGTTCTTAGAATAGGCATCTGTTTACTACTGCAGAAGAGCTCTACTGTTAGTCATTATCCCTTTGTCAAATCTCTTACTCAAGACCACTCAGTTCATCACCCAATAAGACATAGCTCACAAGATTGGTGGGCCATGATGAAGGAGATAAAAAGCACAGAGCCACGGTATCCTCAAAGACATCAGACCTAGACATGGGTGCTAGAATACCAACAACCACATGGGGTTCCCAGGAAAAGGAAAGAATAAGAACCAAAAGTGGGTTCTGCCAGCTTCTAATTAAGAGAGCAGTGTTTAAAGAATAAGCCCTGGAATTTTACTTAAAGGATCCTATTCTGACAAAATCATCATAAATTTGGTTTTATAATCATTATTGATGACAGCAGTGATTATGAGCATATAATTGGTGTTTGCTATTGCCATGCAAAATGCTTCTCTCTTAATTTTATGTATGCCCAGAACAGCCATATTGTACGTAAGAGGCAAGAATAATTAGTAATGTACATTTTCCTATGAGAAAAATCACTGCAAATACATGAACAAATAAAAGATTAAATAATATGTCTGAGGTCATGCAGGAGATGTACACTAAAGCTGAACAAATTCATTGTTTTAAAAAAGAAACAAAGTAAGCTGAAGGGAAACAGCTTTGCTTATATGTACATACAAGACAAACATTTATTAGAAAACTATTCTCATAATCTTATTGATCATATTAACAGATATGTATACTATTATTTTGTAACTAATGTAGAATACAAAATTATATGTTCATTATGCACTTTCTCTGAAAGGTAGTTTATTGAGGTATAATTTATGTATCATAACATTTATCCAATTTAAATTGCATAATTCAATGATTTCTTTGCAACTCTACAGAGTACAATTATTACCAAATCCAATTTCCGCCCTCCCCTGTCTCCCATACTGTTTACATTAATCCCCATTCTGGTCCCTCTTAGGCAATCTCAGGGTCTTCTTTCTTTTCCTATTTGCACTTATGGAGCATTCACACATAAGAATATAAAATGTGATCATTCTCAACTATTTTGTTCCTCTTAGCCTCATGTTTTGGGCTGTATACATGTTGTAGCATGTCCAACTATTTGCTCATTTTATCTGCTGAACAGTATTTTATTTAACCACGTAATTCTCTGATGGATGTGTAGACAATATCCACATTTGGCAATTACGAATATAGTTCCTATAAATATTTGGATGCAAGGTTTTTTTATAGACTAGGTTTTTGTTTTCCTTGAGCAGATAGCACGGTATAGTATTACTAGATTATATGGTAGGTATCTGCTTAACTTAAAAAATATATATATCATATTTCCAACATGGCTGAACCATTTTTTAGAAACTAGAATTCACCAGCAATTTGTCAAAATTCAAGTTGATCTACAACCTGTATATTTTTGTTGAAGCTATTCTAGTATATGTGGGGTAATATCACATTGTGATTTTAATTTGTACACACATAAAAACTACTAATGATGAACACTTAAACACAATTTTATTGTATTTGTTTAGTGTATGAGTGTGTGTGTGTGTGTTTGAAATATTTCCCATAGGCTAAAACATTTGAACATTTGGTAGCCAATTGGTAGTGTTATTTGGAATGCTCTGTGTAACTTTAATTTATTTCAAATCCTATTTTTAATGATGGTTCTTATACGCATTAACCTTCCTGGTAACCTACCACCCACCAGAAGTAGTGGAAGAGAAAGGATATGGGGAAGTGGGCCTGCTTAGAAAGGTTCTTTGGAGCAACTCCCATTTGTGTTGTCTGGAAATTGGCAGTTCAGTTCACAGCCTGGCAGGCAGTAGCAGCTTGATCCACTCACAAACACCAGCAGTAGAGTTGGCTTAGCACAGCAGTGAAATGACTTAGCAGAGACAGTCAGGCCTCAGCCTTGGCCTGAGTCAGCAAGAGGGACCAGGAGGAACACCAGAAGTTCTCAGCTGTGCCTTTCTCAGAGAAGTGAAGAACGGCGCAGATGCGAGACCCACAACTGTTGTATGCTCTGTCTCTGGCACTCCGTTATTTATACCCTCCAAATACCCTATGTCTTCCATGTGCCTTGCCTCTGCACAGTTCTTGCCTCTGCACGTGCATCCAATCAGCTGGAGTCTGAGGAAGTGGCAACAAACTGCACCTTGCCACCAGAACATTTTTGGTGCGCTTCTCTCTATGGAGTCCCAACAAATGCAGCTCAACTCTGCAATGTAAGGTGGACAAATACTTGTGTGCTGTTAGCAAAGAATCCTTCATCGTGTTCTTTCATGTTCTTGCTTTAGCAGAACATCCTCTCTCCCGTGTTAGCTTCAGCAAAATGGTTCTTCATGAGTCTGCCTTAGCCTTTCACATGGGTGTCCACTTTAATGAAATGTTCCTTCACATGTTTGCCCCAGCAAAACACCATCCAACCGACTTTCCAAAGAACACTTAAGTTTCCACTTCAGTAACAGGATCTTCAACGGGAGCAGTTTCTTTGGAGGTGGTACTGGGGTGAACCCTTGAGTATTTATATCTGTACTCTACTTCCAGTTTGCTTTCTGTGCTTTGTATTATCTGTTGAAGATATGATTCTTCAGCTTCCTGCTCCTGCTGCCAGGCTTTCCTGCCATATGGATTCTCCTTCTAGAACCATAAATCCATATAAATAAACTCCTTCTTCCACAAGTTGCCTGGTCATGGTATCTTAGCATAGCAAAATAAAATAATACAGTGTGTGTCACTATGTGTATGTATGTAAGGGTATATTCATATAACAGCATGCATGAGACAAGTGCCTTCACCCACAGAGTCATCTCCCTAGCCCCAACGCTGAACATTTTTAAGTTTTATTATTTATTATTTTATTTATGTATATACCAATATGAGTGGATGCCATATGAGTGTAGTAGCCTTGCAGGCCAGAAGAGGGCTTTGCATAACTTGGATCTGGAGTATTAAGTGGTTGTGAGCCACCATATGTAGATGCTGAGAATCAAACCCAGGTCTTCTGGAGGAGCAGCAAGAGCTCTCTTAACCACCAATCCATCTCTCTGAATGCCCTGAATAAGCTTACTTGTCATCTATATAGTTTTCAATATTTTGTCTTTTAAAACTCGGTTGTTTTAGTATTGAATCATGCCTGTACTATTAAAAAAATATGTATTTTATTCTTGAGAAGATAATACACGCACGCACGCACACACACACACACACACTCTTGTGTGTATTATAAACTTTACAATTGGCTTACTATTTGGTATTGGATATCCAATTGGTGTGATGTTCCCTCGGG
This sequence comes from Rhynchomys soricoides, assembly GCA_019843965.1. Classification (NCBI taxonomy): domain Eukaryota; kingdom Metazoa; phylum Chordata; class Mammalia; order Rodentia; family Muridae; genus Rhynchomys; species Rhynchomys soricoides. Next base: position 7,284,546 of record JADRCH010000007.1, on the reverse strand, counting down.
AAAATATTCTCTCATTCTTTTGTTACTTGTAAGTCTTTGTCTAGGGCTGGTATCTCATGGTCTTTCCCTCATCTACCTTGGGATGGGTATTGTTGTCCTTGTCACGCTTAGGCAGTCATGTGGGGTGACCTGATGGACACAGCTTCTGATATTACTAAGAAACAGTCTATAACAAACTCTCTGATCCTCTGGCTCTTAGGATCTTTCCCATTTTTGAATACCTTCTTCCATAATGTTTCCTGAGTATTAGGTGTGGAAGTTGTTTTATAGATATAACCACTGGGACTGGGATCCATAACTCTACATTTTGATTGGCTGTAATTTTCTACAATGGTCTCTGTCTATTGAAAAGAGATATTTTCTTGATGAGCAATGAGGACTACACTTGACTATGTGTATAAGGACAAATATTTATTTAGAGTGTAGAGAGGAATTGTGCTTGTTTTGTAAAGTTTTCCTCCAAGATCCATGTTTTCACTAGCTCTGAGTATATGGCTGTGTTTCTAGTACCCTCTTGTAATCACATTACTTTACTCTTAGGGTTGTCACGCTATGTTGGTCATTATAGTGTTCATAGGCGTTATAGCTAGATAGGATTTTTGGTTCCCCTCCTCTTTTAGATGTATGCATGGTATCTTCTGGTACCATGAAAGTTAGTCAGCAGGGAGGAGGCTTTCAGGTCAGTTTCATCCAGCTTAGGGACCTCTGGGTCTCATATGTAAAGTGCACAGTGTTATCAGCAATAAGAATTTACCTTCCATCTTTAGTGGACAAACAAGGGCAATGACAATAATCTGCAATGTTTTGGGGGCTTTTGGATATTCTTTATATATCATATGTACAAATCTTGTATAATATGTGATATGAAAATGCATTTTTCTAGTTTTACCTTAAGTTTATTTTGCCCTAAGTGCTTTTTGAAAAATAAAAGTTATTATTCTTGATGAAATAACATAAAAATATTTTTATTTTATATAGTCCATGCTTGAGGTGCCTTCTCTAGGAAATCAAAGCTTAATTGACAGTCTTAAAGAGTATCTTCTATAGGTTCTTTTTGTGTGTGTGTCTATATGTGTGTGCAGATCTTCATGTGTTGTGGTGTATGTGGGTGTATATGTGCACCCATGATTCTGGAAGCCAGAGAGTGACATCAATAATTTTTCTTAATTGCTCTCTACATTATATTTTGAGGTAGGTTCTCTTACTTGAACCCAAAGTGCACAAATTGAGCTAGCCTAACTAGCTAGCTCACTTCAGGAATCCCATGTTTTCACTTCCCAAGTGCTGCAACTACAGTCAGTTTGCCACACCCCTCCCACGTTGATGTAGGAATATAGCTCTGAACTCGAGTCTTCATGCTTGTGCTATATCTGTACTACCCACTGAGCCTTCTTCCCAACTCTTGCCTATGCATTCTTCTCGAAGTTTTATAGTTTTGTTTTACATTTATACCCATGGTCCCTATTTAGTTATCTTATTTTTATCTATAACATGAGACATAGGCTGAAGTTCACCAACTTAAACCTGAAAAATAAATTTTCCAAACATTATGTTTTTTTTTTTTTAATAGTGAAAACAATGTTCTCACTTGTTCACCTTTAGACCCTTATGAAGATCAGTTGGTCACAGTCATGTGTGTTCATTTATGGTCTCTTTTTTGAACCATGGGTTTGTTTCTGTTTGTCAGTCTTGCACTGTTTTATCACATGGTCTTGTGAAGGAATTTTACCTCTGTTTGTCCGTCTTGCACTGTTTTATCACATGGTCTTGTGAAGGAATTTTACCACCCATGGTCAAGAGGGATTATGTAATAAAGTTTGAACACACTTTTTCTTTTAATAGTTACAACTAGAGAATTTTACTTGTACATATATTATAAACATCTCAATATCTCCTCGCTCATTCTGAAGTTCTCCATTCCTTTCCATAGACTTCAAATTCCATATGGTATCATTTCCCTTCTGATTAAAATTCAAATCTGTTGCTCCTGAACCCTTCCAGCTCTCTATAAATCTGAAAAAGTATTTTTCCTTCATTTTTGAAAGATATTTTTGTGTGATAAAGAATTCTAGGTTGACATAATTTTTTCGTTTTTACAGTTTCTTAAGAAATGTTTCTCCACTGCTTTCTATTGAATTATTTCTGGGAAGAGATCTGCTGTTATTTTTACCCTCACCCCTTTCTGTACATACATGTCATTTTCTGTTAGCTGCCTTAAAGGCTGCTCTCACTATTCCCAATTTTAACATAATTTGGTAGAACATTCCTCAGTGTAAACCTTTTATGATCCATGTATGTCAGGGTTATTGAGCTTCTTGGATGTGCAAGTTTAAATATTTCAAGAAAATTGGAAAAGATGTATCAATTACTTTAAAAAATTAATCATTTGTTAGTTTTTATTTTATTTTGTTTTTGTTTTGAGACACAATGTCACCATGTAGCCCTAACTGACCCTGAGCTCCCTTTGCAAGCCAGTCAGGCCTTGAACTCACAAAGATCTGCCTGATTATGTCTCCTGAGTGCTGGGATTAAAGGCATGTGCTACTATGCCTGCCTGGCTCTAACCCTTTCAATGTTTTGAAAAATATTTTTTTAGTCTTTGAAAATGTTATACACATATGCTATGTTTCTTGGTCATATCCATCCCTAAGTTCTGCTCTGGCTCCAATTAATGCTGTACACATATGTACGAGTATGAGGCTATCCACCAAAACACACTCAGCTAGCAGAAGCCACACTACTAAAGAAAAATCACTCCCTTTCCTACAGCCATCATTCACTGCCAATGGCCAGCCCCTTGTCTATAAGTAGATATTTATAAGCCTTTCACTCATCCACGCTGCCAAGTTGAATGGTTTGCTTTTATGCAGGTAACCACAGTCATGAGTGCAAGTGCCATTTCAGATCTGGAAGGCAGCATTTCTTCTCATCATCCCCCATTCTTTCTGCTCTCTCCATGTTCTCGGAGCTTTGGGTGGTGGAGGAAGGCTGGAAGAGCTGCTTAATATACAAGCCCATTTAGTTAGATGACATGACCGCCATTTTATTGTCAACACTTTGACCAGTTGTGGGTCTCTTTACTAATTACTGAACACTGTAAAAAGACACTTCTCTGACCAAGACTGAAAATGCCGCTATTCGATGGGTATAAACATAGTTATAAAGCAATTGGACAGCATTTCCATTTGGCAAAAACAAATAAAGAAACAAACAACCCCCCAAACAAAAGTATGCTCCCCCATAGTATTCATGACCTCCTGAGTTGTTATGTTTACTCAATAGATGTAAACATTATGTTTACACATTCCTCTTTTGGATGGAGCTTCAAATGCAACCAAAGCTGTTGGTTAGTTCCACAACTGCCATGCCAATACTATATCAGAGCATATGTATGTCCTCTTTGGTTAGTATTATAGCATTCAGGGTCCCTTGCTGGGGACATCACTAATGATTTTTTCTCCCACAACTACCTGCACATCTCCTTCCATTAGTGGAAGATGGCCAACACGAAGGAAGTCTCTGAGTCATTCTGAGATTGATTTTTCTATGTCTTGTAACCACCATGAGTGGTGCTTTTTAGCAATGGAGTCTTATCACCTACTTATGGTAGGCAACCAAGAACAATATCCACTAATTATTTTTAAACTACTATCGTGACACATTTATTATTTGACTTATAAAAATAAAAATTTGGCTTTCAAATCATGACATAAAGAAAAGACAAATAACTGAAAACTATTAGCTGAAAGTAGATAGAAACCAGTCATTCTTAGCCATCAGCAATTACTCCACACTTGGGGCTAGAAAAAGGACACAAATGAGGCAGGAAGTGAAGATGCATTGCTGGCTCACCATCTAGTCATCTAGAAGAACTTCTTAAATCCCAAAGGCTATTTAGTCAACACATACTGCAAAGTAATCCTTCCTTTCTCAAGAACCCTGTCTTCCCCGTCCTTTCCCTAAGAAAGTTGATAATGCTTTGACAGTAGTTTTGTTTGAACACATTTCGCTTGCATGTTTTCAACCTTTTAACAAATAAAACTGCCCAAAATTCAACGCCAAGCCAAAGCCATTTCTATTGTTAGTTTCTTTGTTGCTGTAGGCTGACTTCACATGGGAATCAGTTATGACTGTTTCCTAACAGGCTCAAGAACCATCTCCAGCCAGAGCTTCAGCAAAGCCTCATTTCTCATGTTGATTATTGGGGATTTTTTTCCACAAACGCTCTTGTACACTTCTTGCAGAATTTCATTTCCCCTTTTTGTCTCAAAGTTTTCATTATAAAAGTCTCCTGTGATGTAATTTAGTGCAGTATGAGTCATGCTTTTTCTTAACAATCCTTTTGGTGTTGTTACTGTCTTCACTGATGATACAAGGTAACTGCTCCCGCTCCTACCCCTGCCTGGTTTCTAGTTTATACTACTATTGCCTTTCCTTTCCTTTCCTTTCCTTTCCTTTCCTTTCCTTTCCTTTCCTTTCCTTT
>JADRCH010000007.1:7265925-7280053 GCA_019843965.1 Rhynchomys soricoides | reverse complement strand
TTCCTTTCCTTTCCTTTCCTTTCCTTTCCTTTCCTTTCCTTTCCTTTTCTTTCCTCTTCTCCCCCCCTTCCCTTGTCTCCCTCCCTCCCCCTCTCCTTTCTTTGTGGCATAACCAGAATCAAGATCAAACAGCTCTGGGTAACACATACAGGGCTACATACACTAGGACAGCAGCCCTCCCTTTGGAGTTTCCAAACATATGGATATTTGACTAAGTATTTGTTCCCCACACCCCCATGATTTGCTGGTCCTTTAAAAATTATTTCTGGTTTATTTGTGCTCCATTTTGATTCATTTCTGTAGCTATATCTACGTTTCCTAATTTTTCTTCTCAACTATTTAACCTGCTTATATTCCTGTCAAGAATATTTTCATCTCCAATACTTTAATTTCCCCTTATGCTGTGTCTATTTCTTTCTCTTACATACATATATACATAGTATAATAAAATACCATCTACCTAGCTACTGGTTTATCATCTCCTACATATTATCTTCCACAGAGCTAATATTCTTGTTTAATTTCTACTTAAAAATATGACATTTAGTTACAATGACTAGTTTAAAGCCCTGGGTTCAATTCAGGACTTTTCCACCTGTTAGTTTTGATCTCATCATCTTGTCAATGTTGTGCTGAAAGGTGTGGGACTACTGGCTCACTAAAGAAGGAACTTACAATCAACTTCTGTTTCTTGCACTATTTTTCCTCACACGTACCCTATGCTTTCTCTATGACTAAGGCATCTAGCCATAAAATATAGAAGTTGCATTGTATTGGGATTCTCATCTGTGTTCTGTGGAGTCTTGAAAGTATATGAAAGTATACAATTACGAAAACCACTTCTTTCCCATATGAGTCTTTGTTTTAGGAAAGATTTCAGTGGCTCCATATACATTTTAAAATAAGTACAAATAAATATTCTTACATAGACCATGAATTGCTATATAAAATGAGTGGACTCCAGGACTAGAATATCTGATTTTGAACATCTGTCCAATTATTGATTGATAGTATGAGATCAGGCAATCTTCTTCACAGAGACTTTGCTGTTCTCAAATGCCATGTAGGTTATCAAATGGTAGTGAGTGGTAGCATGAACTATGGGTGTATGATTGAATGTAAGGCATAGTCTGTAGGAGGGATCTCATGCCTGGTGCTGTAAACTGGCTACATATCCTGGCTGGTGAAGTCATAGGTCCTAGGAGAAAACTTAGTGCCTTTAGTTTTCTAAATGGACAAGTATCAAACTGCCTTCTGAATTTTTATCTTTATATACATAGATTAGTGCAGCTCTTAGCCCTCATCAGAGAAGTGTTTTGCAGAGGTTTTTCATCAATACAGAGACTCACAACTGGGCAAAGAGAATATGTGACATGTTTAACCTTAAATAGGATCTCTGTATCATTCAACTCCCACAGTACAAGCAACAAAAAAGATGGGACAAAAAGACCATAAGAGCCACAGGTTGGGAAGACTGAAGTTAAAGTTTCTTCCTGACATGGCACAGTCACTGCATTCATAAATTTTACTGCACCCATGGTACTTACAAGTTTGGACCCATCAACATTTTCATCATTGGATGGGAAGAGCTGATGAGTTTCCACTTTTTCCTAAATGACTAATGATAGCTAATTGCGACTGGGAAAATGTATCTCTATAAGATTAGCCTGTAGGCAAGTCTGAAAGGCATTTCCTTGACTAATGATTGATGTAGAAGGGATCCACCTATTGTAGATAATTCTATACCTGGGCAGATGGTCGTGGGGTGGGAGTTTAAATGACTGGTGTCATTTTCTTCTGTGGTTGTGCTGGCTAATTTCATGTCAGATTGACACAAGCTAGAATCATTTGAAAGGAGGTAACCTCAATTGAGACAATGCCTCCTTAAGATTTTCTTAATTTTTTTATTTCTCCATAAGGCATTTTCTTAATTAGTGATGAATGCAAGAAGGCATAGCTCATTGTAGGGGATAGTGGTCCTGGATTTTATAAGAAAGCAGACTAAGCAAGCCATGAGGAGCAAGCCTGTAAACAGCACCTCTGTAAGACTTCTGCATCAGCTCCTGCCTCCAGGATCCTGCCCCTTTTTGAGTTCCTGTCCTGGTTTCCATCAATAGTGGACTACAGAGCAGAAGTATAAACCAAATAAATGCTTTCTTCCTAGACTAGCTTTTTGATTGTGCTTTATCTCAAACATAGAAATTCTAATTAAAACAGTGGTATAACTATTATTAAGGTGCTCATGCTCCAAAAAATAAACTCCCACCCCATGATCATCTATCTGCCCAGGTATAACACCATCCACAGTAGGTTGGATTCTTCCACATCAATTACAATAAACAAAATGCCTTTCAGACTTGCCTACAGGATAATCTTATAGAGATACTTAATCAGTTATGATTCTATTTTCCAATATATGTCTAAGTTTATGTCAAATTTACAGAAACTAACCAGCATACTTGGTATGGTTATTAGAATGAGAATGGTCCTCATGGGGTCATTCATTTGCATAGCTAGTCCCCAGATGGTGGAACTATCTGGGAAGGACTGTGAAGGGTGGCCTTGTTGGAATAAGTAGATCACTGGGGGTAAGCTTTGAGGTTTCAAAAACCCATACCATTCCCAATTAGCGCTCTCTGTCTCATACTTGTGTATAAAGATGCAGGCTCTCAGCTACTGCTTCAACAACATGCCTGGTCTCTTGCTGTCATGCTTCATATCCTCAAGATGAACATCATGGACTCTAACCCACTGAAACTGTAAGCCCCAAATGAACACTTTCTTCTATCAATTGCCTTGGTCATGGTGTCTTATCATAGTAATGGAAAAGTAACTAAAACATCTAGCCTCTTTGTACTTCCAAAGGTATGTGCCTAAACATCTTTCCAAAAGATGCTCCTTAAGCTTCTAGAGCTGCTTCGCCTGCTCATGCAGAGGAAGATGTGCATGGGAACTCATTTACCTCCAGGGCAATGGAACAGAGACAGTGATCATATCTGGGGAATACTCAACTCTGGCCTCAAGCCGGAAGGTTTCTGATAAAAGTCTTCGTGAAGGTTCACTCTTGCTCAGTGTTTAACCCTTCCGTATTTTATTTTATTTTTTTTCTTTACTGGGCTGTCCTTAATAAACGATCCATATCAATTCCTTGTCTATTAGTCTTCGTGTACAGAATCTAATGTAAGAAATGAACACAAGACAGTGCCCAGAACAGTGGTAGTATTCAATAAACATGAGTGTTTATTAAGGCAATAGTTTTTCTTAGGTTTCTTATTAATTTGGGGACACTTTTTTTTTTTTTTACAGAAATTGTGTTTTTTTGTTTGTTTTATCTTTGAGTAAATTTTTGGAAACAATTAGTTGAATACCATGTTTAGTAGTGTAGAATGGTGTATGCCCAGTCGGAGTACACTATGTGATCCTCCTTACATTTAGAAAGCATAGATCTAGATTACTTACAGCACAGTCTTAGATGAAAGAGTAAAATTATACAGAATAATTAGTAACTTGGAGTCATCATGGAAGAGAGTAGATATAAAGATTTTGAAGCCTTCAAACTAACACCAAATATTTGAGGTGCCAGAGGAGTCTGGGAAAACTGAAGAGAGACAGACCCTTTTCCATAGCCCTGAACCTCAACTTGGAGAAGTCTGGCTGATACTTTCTCAAAGATCAACCCAAGGGTAAAAGGTTACTACTTGGCATCGACTGAGACATAAATACCATGCTGAATTTTTGGTTTTATACCTTAGAAGAAATATAACAGTGCAGAAAGCATTTGGAAAATATCAGGGAGATGGCTAAATAATTGGCAAACAGAACCTCTGGGAGAGCTTAAATGAGTTTGTCTTGTTTACCTGGAGAAAGAAAGGCCAAAGGTCTACTTAATACTTGTCTTCAAGAATTTAAAGTTTGGATCAGAAATCCTTAGGAAACAAAATGAGACAGCCCCACCCCCTAACTCCTTACCTGGCTTAAGTAAAAGTTTTAAAATTTAGAATTGGAATAAGAAATTGAAACTTAAAATAGCAAGAATTTCTTGATTTAGGAGTAATTAAGACTTGGAAAAGTGCACCGCTGGTAGTGGATTTCTGTTCTGCTATAAAGCAGAGCATAGCTCCATTCATTATCAGAAACAGATTTTTTAATGGCAGCTGAAAATCTATGAAGGGTCACATAATGAATGTGACTACATTTGGCTTTGATCTTGCCAAGTGTAGCTGCCATCCAGAGCAGCCAGTGATTAAACAGACTCCTACCTTAGGCAGGCTGACGGGATTGGTAAGGGAGTCCAGCAGGTCACTACTCCCTTTACTTAAATGGATTATATTGGTTATTCTTCACTATACAACTAAACATGACAAAAGTCCATAGTCCAAAAATATTTCCTCTTGTCATCTTTGGTACTTAGCTTAAGCTTTACCTGCTGGTTTGGTATAGCTTCATGAATATGCTGAAAAAATCTGAGCAACTAAGAAACATTTACCCTAAGGAAAACAGTCTTATTTTTACCTATTTTTTTCCCATAGGAGACTGATTTGCCCCCATAGCAGGCTTTTCTTTATCATTAAGATGATAATCTAGGCACTGGAGAGAATGAAAAATAGCACAAATGGATGTTGAATGAAAAAGTTTTTTTTCCTCCATATCTGAAATTTTAATATTTTTTTTTGTTCATGAATTTCATACATGCTTGCAATGTGTTGTGATCAAACCCAGTCCATTCCCTTTCTTCTTATTCAACATAACCCCTCTCCACACTTTTCCCTCCCAAATTCATGTGGTTATATATGTGTGTGTCTACTTAGTGTTATTTGCATGAGCTTGGGTTTAGGACCATCTACTAGAACATGGTAGCCTCTCAGGAACCTCATTCTTGAAGAAGTTTGATTTTCCTTCCCTCAGTAGCTACCAATTGCCAATAGCTCTTTAGCTAGGGGTGGGACTTCAAGAGCCCCACTCTAACCCATACTGATAATTTTGGCTGCCTTGATCTTGGGAGGTTCTGTGCATTTGGCTTCAGACACTGTGAGTTCATGTGTGTATGCCCTATCATGTGCGGCAACTACTGTTTTGCCATAGACATCCACTACCTCTGGTTCTTACAACCATTTGGCCCTCTTCCCCAAACTTTGAGCCTTGGAGAAGGGTCTGTGATGTAGATGTCTTATTTAGTGCTGAGTACTTCCGCAGTCTCTTATTCTCTGCATACCATCCGGAGTCTTTGTGTTAATTGTTATCTACTTAAGAAGAAATGTCTCTGATGAGGGTTGAGAGGTCTATTTATCTGTGGGTATAAAAATAAGAACGTAGGTGTCAGATTATTACTATCTTGATTTAACATAGTTTTAGTGTTAGGTTCTCCCCTTGGGGGTGTGACCTAGTTAGCTATAGTTTTTGGTCTAGTTAATGCTACCTGGAATGGATTTCATTTCGGAACATGCCTTAAATCCAATCAGGAAGTGGTTGGATACTTCTATAACATTCTTGTCAGTTTTGCTCCAGGGAGCATATCTTGAAAGGCAAGATGTTAATGTGCCTCATAAATGGGTAAAATTGTCAGTTACTTTGCTACTCTCTGTGCATAGAGCTATCCAGCACTAGGAAAATTAGCCAGTGATGATAAAGCCTCTAGGTCAGTATTAGCTTGATTTCTTTATGTTCTGTGATTGAAGGATGTGGTGTCTTCAGAAATAGATTATCACCATCAAGTTCTGGAGGGTTACCCAGAGAAATGGTAATAATGTGTAATTTTGGGGGTGGGGGCTCCACTGACCAACAATCAGAAAAGATGTACACATACCTGGCACTGTATATTCAGTGGTATATAATTTCTGGGAGACACTTTGTCTTCCATTATGGGGTAATTCATTTAAAACTTCTTTGTATCTGTGTTTGGACATACTTTAGGAAGCTTCTGTGGTAGTAGGTTCAATATGGCCTCTTAAATGGCCTTCGGTGACAGTTATCCTTGCTCATCCTAAGTTCTCTGGCCTCTCATCCCCAACTCCATTTAACCCGTGCCTTTCCATTATTTCCTCCCCTCCCCCTCCCATCACCCATACTTCACCTGCCTTCCCTTAAAATTCCTCCATGGCCCTTTAATAATTTCCTTACTTCTGTGAGTACACCAGTTTCAACGCCCACATCCAAAGATTCCAAGCTAAAATACACATGGAAGAGAGGACGTGCGGCCTTTATTCTTCTGGGTTTGAGTTACCTCCCTCAGAATGATGGTTTCTTGCCCTACCATTTACCTAAGTACTTTGTTGTCATCTTTTTCTTTATAGCAAAATGATATTTTATTTTGGAAATGTACCATGGTGTCATTATCAATTGATCAGCATCTATGTAGTTTCCATTTTCTGCCTACTGTGGATAGAACAACAGTTAACATGGATGAGTAAATGTCTCTGTAGTAGGATATAGAGTCCTTTGTAAAAATGCCAAAAAGTGGTACAGCTGGATCATATGATAGATTCATTTTTAGTTGTTTTAGAGGAAACTCCATACTAGTTTTCATACTGACTGTACGAGTTTCACTTCCATTAACAGTGAATGAATATTTTCCTTTACCCACATAAATGCTAGAATTCATTGTCAACAATCGTTGTTGTAGTTCTTAGCCATTTTAACTGGGCTAAGATGGACTCTCAGAGTAATTCTAATTTCCACAGTGGTGCTTGAACTATAGAAGGGTGAGGCCTACTGCACCGTCATATTTCAGGTTCTGGCTGGAATCACATCTACTGATACCTTATTAGTCAAACTCAAAGTCAAGAGAAAGACAAATATATTCAACTTTTATAAAAACTTCTGCACAGCCACACTGCAAAGAGTGTAGCTACAGAAAAACATACATCCTTGAAACCACTAATACCTCCAGAGAGCTTTGGAAATAAATAGCAATTATACCTATAACACCCCTAATGGCTTAGCCTGGAATTATCAGTGGTTCCTATGCTCCAAGAATATTTTTGCTTGTGTGACTTGAGGAAGCTCTGTTTCTTTGTTGGCTGTAGTTCTCAACTTGCTCCTTAATACTGCTTTACAAAAGGGTTGACCATAGGCCAGACCGTGAGTTAAGGATTCCTCTAGGCAAGAGTAGCATGTCTGTTTTTCCCTTTCCTCCCTATCTTACCAAAGGAAAAATGCCCCAGTTTCATTTGTGTTTGTGTTTGTGTGTGTGTGTGTGTGTGTGTGTGGGTGTGTGTGTGCTGGTATTTGTATGCATATGTTTGGTGTGCACGTGTATGTGGGGAGCATGTACCCATGTGTGCTCATGAGGTTGATATTAGGTTGTTGATAATAGGTGTGTTCTTCTACCACTGTATGTTAGTTTTCTGAGAGGAGGTTTTTCCTTAAGCCTGGGGCTTGTTCTTTCCATCAGACTGGCTGGCCAGGAAGTTCCTAGGATCCACTTGTCTCTTCCTCCTCCTAGCTGCCCAGATTTTTGCACAAGTGCTTAAGATCAGAAGTCAGCTTTTACTCTGGCACAATAAGAACTTTACCCACAGAGCCATCTCCCAAGCTCTCACTTCCTATAATTTTAACAAGAACAAATGGTTTCATGACCTATCAATTGTCTAATTTAGAAGCTTGAACTTTACTCTTGGTTCCTATGCTTCCTTCGTTCTCTCGTCCAATTTGTTTTAAATCTCTTTAATCTACATTCAAAATGTCTTTCTCTCCCATTTTCTCTGTTGCCTTTTCCACTGAGATCTTCCTTGACTTTTATCTGGATTGTTGCTGGCATCCTCTCTGGTCTCTGTGCCTCTGTTGTTCACGTCTCCAGAGCATCTTCCACACTCAAGCCATTCTCTTTAGAGAAAAAACAAGTTACACCATGTCAAAATCTGCTTAAGCAAAAGTCAAAGGCTATCCATAATAGAGAGATGCATTTCTAATCATTATCATCAAGCATCATTGTTATCTCAGTGTTAGTCATGCTCCGCTCTGTGTTCCCCAGGCACTTTGTTCACATTCTTATGATAATGCCAATGTCGTATAAACAGGTATGCACTGATTGCTAGCAGAAGCCCCAGGAGGAAGTGAGAGCTGTTTTCACAAAGCAGAAACCTTTTCAGGGTGCACTGGGCCTAGTGCTAGTCTTTCCTTTTCCAAGGTCAAGGTTATAGAAACTCTCACACTATCACACATTTGTGTAAACAAAAGTATTGATGGCTATATCAGGCCACAGTCCAGAAAAGGCACCAGGAGAGAGTAAGTGTCTGTGGCCCAAAGCTGCAAACACTTGTGTACCATCAAATCGGGAGCCAAAAGAATTGACATTATGGTAAAATATCTGACAAAGACTTGAAACCTGCACCTTGAGAATAACGAAAGAAGGAATGTTAACTTTAGGCCAGCCTTTGCTCAAAACCACATAGGGAGGAACCAATTTTGGACATCTGGTAAAACCAACAGAACTAGAAGATAAAAAACTCACCTACAAAATGTTGACGCTTTCTTGGGTAACACCATTAGCAAGAGTGCTCATACTATAATTATAATTCACTTAGATATGTTTATTGGTTATTAAACTTTAATATTGTATATAATGAATACACACATTTTATGTATTTGTTTCTGTTTGTATCTAATCTATTATAAGGCATGAGTTCAACAGGCTCTTTAATTTTTTTCATTTTAAAAATTAAGTTCTAGAGAGAATATTCTATTGCATTTTGCCAAACGTAGGAAGAACTCAGCTAAATTAAAACAGCAATTGCATTCTTAGAATACAGAGTTCTATGTCATTGGATAATACCATGGATGAATGGTATTTGCTTTATGGGTGATCCAATAGTCTGTAATATTGTATCTTAAAGTTTTGTTTTGCTTTGCTTTCATGGTGCTATTTAGTTGGGGGAGCCTTAAAAGCAGAGAGAATATTATATCCATTGTAAAACCTACCTCAGTGGCTAGCATAGTGTAGTTGCCCAATCAGTTCTCACAGATCTAAACTGTGTACCAGAAGGATGCTCACTCTCTCATCCCAAGGTGGACAGAGAAGGGAATGGTAGGTACTTCTGTCACAAGAGGCTCAATGTATAGCTGTATGGAACTGGATGGAACACAGTATGAGAAAGCAGACTTTGGTAGAGACTTAATTACCTAGAACATTTCTAGTCTGTTCAGTTTTCAGGAAGAAAAATGATTTAATAATATGTGTCCAGGTCAATGGTGTCCATGCACACAGAGTTGAAAAGCAGCCTGGAAATTTTATTCTGGCTTTAGATTCCTTTTCTCTTCTTTTTAGTTAATCTACCTAACTCAGTAAAATTCAGGATCTTAATCATAGAAATAAACCCAAGCATTTCTGTTCAATATCAATTGTTTTTTTCTGTATTATATACCTATCTTTCATAATATATAGCATTCATACATAATTTATTTTTAGCCCTATGAAATGAATAGTTCCAAAGTCACTATCTTATTTTAGTTGAAGGCAAAGGAAATTGTAAAATGGCATCAGACTTGCATAGAATTAACTGTGGAACCCACAGTGTCCATTATTCCAGCTCAAGCAATGTTGCTTGGCAGCTCAGGGACCATAAAAGAGATTCTTTGATAGCAGCCTCTTTCATTGCAGAGTCACTTCACATGGCAATAATAATAACATATAATCACTCACGCCAACACAGAACAAAACGTCTGAGGTCCAAGATAACATCAGATTATATCAGTGTGAAATTTGGTCTAATATCATTGCTGGGATCCAAACCTCTTTCAACCCACTTGCTTTAAGATGTTCATGCTGTTTTCTGTAGCAGGAAGGTCAGAGTTGACATTCCTTTCCTGTTTCACAGGCTGGTTAGAGAAATACTGGGTATCAAGTCTCCACAGACTAGGACACTGGCTATTTTAAATGTTTGCCGTGTATAGTAACCTAAGAAACCCTTTTTCTTTTCTATTTTCTTGTTATTTTAAAACTGGGTCTCATAGAGTCCTAGCTGGCATCAAACTCATCATGTAGCCAAGAACGACCTTAATCCCATCTCTCAGTCCTGGAGCATTTGCTGTGCTCTCAACTGGAGAACCCTTTACACTCAGTATTTTTAAATGGATGAAAGTGAACTCAAAACAAACACTACACTATGTGCCAAGTCCTACATTCTCTGTGATATCTAGATTTTTAGTGGATATCTTAATTTAATAATTGCTACAGGAGTCCTAATATTTGTAAAGGTACCACACTAGACATTCGTAATAAAGAAAAGAAAGAGTTACCACATACAAGAAGGGAAGCTTGTATATTAACTGTGGAAATCTACTGAGGAAAGAGACACAAACTTAATTTACTGTAAGGTTGAATGTAGTGGCAGAATTGTCCAATAGACAGAAAGAGAAAAAAAAAAGTCACTGGTCATCTATTCTTTGTTGTCCCTGTCTGACATGAATGAATGAATGAACAAGATGCTTTGCCAAATCAACTCTGAAGCTTAGTGTGATTTTTAGTTCACTGAGGCTGGGAGAGGAAGTCATTCCAGCTAGAGCAGAAAAGCAAGCAAGACACAGGAGCAAGAAAATTCACTGGAATGCTAAGGGGGAAAATCAAATGTGTTGTTAAATTTGAAGAGGTTCACAGAGAAGGAATCATTAACTTACATTACACTAGTGCTTTTTTCCCAGCTCTATAGAGTCACATGAGAACTGTATTTAAATCAGGGCCATGTCAAAGTTGGGATAAGTTGATTTGAACAGGACTTCGTGGGGGCTGGTAAATGTAGGGGAAATGAGGGTCCTGGGCCCCCAGTGCTAACTTCATTAGTTATAAACTGAATAACTTAATCTCTCCAAGGTTAAGACTCTTTATCTTGAAATGAAGAAACTCAGTTCACTGTAAATACAGAACTCTATGGGCATAAAAAAACTTATTCCTGGATAATGGGGACCTCAAGGGGGCAGTGGGGAAGGTAGGGAATGGGACTGGAAATGGGGATTCAAAGGAACTTCAGCAACAGTGAGACAAACACAGCAAAGGTAAGCAAGGTTGTTCCTGGGAATGTTTATATTACTTTCAACTTTGTTAATGAAATACTTCATAAATTAAAAAAAGAACAAATGCAGCATGTTAGGCATAGTATGTAAAGTCCACCCCTCTAAGACATTAGCATAATTAGAAAGAACGTACTTGTATTGACAGGAATGAAACAAATCAATTGTGACTCAGATGATGTCAAGGTATCGATTTGGAATGATTAATGAGGGCTGTGGTTTTTATAGAAGAGAGAGGAGAAACAGATAAGGAAAGGATAATGAAGAATTCATTTAGCGACATGTTGAATTTGAGTTCCTAATGGGATGCTCAGGTGAAAACGGCCAATAAACAGTTGACTTTTCAAGAGCTATGAGCTTCAGATAAAGATTGTGCAGACTCTTTCAACAAGCCAGTTATTGAATTTCTGCAAATGGATCAGACTGCAAAAGGGAAGTGGAAGTACCCAGAAAGGAATTTCTGTGACTCTAGGAGGAAGGGAGGGTAAAACAGGCAGATGACAAAGAAGCAATGGATAGTGAATTAGGAGACCCATTATTCAGAGGTGTCATCAATTACATTTATCTCAGGAGAAAGGTCCACATATTAAGTGGTTGGTGGTATCAAGCGCAGTATCAAAGTTGAGCAAGATGGGATCTGAGAAAAAAAGATTATTAGGAAATAAATGAAACTATTAATGATTTATAATAAATTAGGCTAAATGAAAACAATGTAACTGATAGGATAGTAGGCCTGATTTTGAGAGGTTAGATGTAGAATGGATTTAATTCACAGATATATATATATATTCACGATGAATGCCTGCATTTTTTCTTTTCTTCTTGTTTTTTTTTTTTTTTTTTTTTGATGGGGACAGGTAGATTGAAGTAGATTCTCATGCACTGTAGCTTTGAACTTGCTATGTAGCTGAAAATAATTATGAACTCTTCATTCTCTCGCCTTCACCTATCAAGTGCTAGGGCACCATGGGTGCTCTGATATGCTGGGCTTAATAAATGGACCTGCAATTATTATTTGGGTGCGGAGAACATCTTTTTGTGTAGAGAAGAGAGAGGCAGAAGGAGTGTCTTGAGTTTTGAATAGGTTTGGCCCCCTAGACTCATGCTCAAGTTACACCTAGTTCAGAAGAGACCCTTCTTGTTGCTTGCAGAAGAGAGAGTCTCTCCTGGTTGCGTTTGGATCAAGATGTAGAACTCTTGGCTCCTTCTCCTGCACTATGTTTCCTGCTATGACAACAATGGACTGAACCTCTGAAAATGTAAGCTAACCCCAATTAAACATTTTCTTTTGTAAGAGCAGCTTTGGTCAAGGTGTCTACTCACAGCAATGGAAACCCGAACTAAGACAGAGAAATTGTAGGCAAAAGATGAAAAGTTAGCTGGGCAGTGGTGGCGCACACCTTTAATCCCAGCACTTGGGAGGCAAAAGCAGGCAGATTTCTGAGTTTGAGGCCAGCCTGGTCTACAGAGTGAGTTCCAGGACAGCCAGGGCTACACAGAGAAATCCTGTTTTGAGAAAAAAAAAAAAAAAAGATGAAAAGTTATCACAGTGTGTCATTGTCACAGTTAGACACATGGGAACTCTGAAAAAGACCTTAGGTACAGAGAAGTGAATGCGGTCAAAGTGTGAGACTTGGCTGATAAAAATGCATCCGTGAAATTCATTATGTACAGTGGATTTACACCAAATAAAACTTGTTTATCAGAAAGAAGAAAAGATAAGAAAAGAAAAACAGATGTGCTAATGAATCCTTTGGAGTCTCTGGTCAGCTCAAAATCTGAAGTCAATCTTCATAGACTCAAAATTATTACTATGAAGGGGATCCTTCACAGCAACATACCTTGGCATTGTGAGCAAATGTCTCCTCCTCTTGGGAGGAGTTAGAGATGAACTAGAAGGGGAAGAAGTGGAGAAAAGGGGGCAGGGGACCAGAGGAGAAACTTTTACTTTGCGTTTGCAATGGTCAATAGACTCTTCCTCTGACACACTCTCAGTTTGCACTTATAATTATTATTTGGGGTCAAGAATCATGGATGAAGTGTGAGACCTTCAAAGAGAAAATAGAATTTTGAAACACTTCCTTTCACCTTCTCTTGATTTTAAAGGTCGAACCAGCCAGTTTTCACTCCAGCTGGAACTAACTTGGAGCCACTGGGGAGGCACAGCCACCCATATCACTGTCAAGGGTCATCACAGGCAATAAAAATGTGTAGTTCTAGAGAGGGACCCTGTCTCCAAAGGAGAAGGGTCAGTCTATGTTATCTCTTCTTAAAGACCCCAGGTCACAGGGCATGTTGTATTCTAGCACAGATCAGTTCATTTTCAGGCTCTTCCCCTTGTATGCTGGTCTTTTTCACTATTCACAGGTGACTAACACACTGCAGTGATAAAGAATGACTTTGCACAAAAGTGTGGCCATTGAGAGAGACTGTCCAGGGTCAGGATTTACTCTAACTCTCTGGTGCTCGCTACATGCTATGGGCAAGTATTTTGTTTTTTGTTTTTTGTTGTTGTTGTTTTTTAAGTAAATATTGCTTCAGCTTAGTTCTGAGCCTTCCTCCGTCCCTTCCTCCTTCTCTCACTCCCTCCCTTCCTTTCTATTCTTTCTTTTTGTCTTTGTCTATGAATTTGACTCTTTGCCTCTGACTCTGCCTTTCTCTCTGACACTCTGTCTCTCTTTCACACACACACACACACACACACACACACACACACACACACACAGTATACAGAGTCTTTGTTAAATAGTCCTAGCTAGCCTCACATTTGTAGCACTTCTGCCTCGGTTTCCCCAGCTCTAGAATTAGAGGCTTGCACCCCATCAATTCTAGCTTTGTTTTGAAACAACGCCGCTCCATGCGTTTCACTTGGTTTCTTCATGCAATCCTGCTTTGCACTCTGGATGCCAGGGTTCCCGATAGACCACCACACACACTCAGCACTAGGACTTTGTTTCTTTAACGTATAAAAAAACAAAAGGTATTTTTTGTGTTTGGTCATGGAACTAGAGACTTCTCTCCATCCATACTTACTGACACCTATATACATATGCATCCCACATTCACACACTCAGGCACACACACATGCACACACAGACACACACACATATGCATATACAGACACGCA
>JADRCH010000007.1:7191133-7265915 GCA_019843965.1 Rhynchomys soricoides | reverse complement strand
CACACATACATGCACACAGACACATGCACACACAGACACACACACATGCACACACACACACCACAAACACATGTAGACACTCATGCACACACACACACATGCACACACAGCACACATGCACACACACACATACTGACACACACACACACACACACACACACACTCCTCCATCCTTACATACTCACTGTACTGGCTGGTTTTGTGTGTCAACTTGACACAAGCTGGAGTTATCACAGAGAAAGGAGTTTCAGTTGAGAAAATGCCTCCATGAGATCCAGCAGTAAGGCATTTTCTCAATTAGTAACCAAGGGCGGAGGGCCCCTTGTGGGTGGTACCATCTGTGGGCTGGTAGTCTTGGGCTCTATAAGAAAGCAGGCTGAGCAAGCCAGGAGAAGCAAGCAAGCAAGCCAGTAAGCAGCATTCCTCTATGGCTTCTGCATCAGTTCCTGCTCCTTGACCTGCTTGAGTTCCAGTCCTGACTCCCTTTCCTGATGAACAGCAGCATGGAGGTGTAAGCTCAGTAAACCCTTTCCTCCCCCACTTGCATCTTGGTCATGATGTTTGTGCGGGAATAGAAACCCTGGCTAAGACACTCACTCATTCTTCACACTTTTATCCTGAGGTGTTCTTCTTCTTCTTTTCCCCCATATCAGTTCTCTGCACACATCAACTAGCTGCCTGGTAACTGTCTTTTTAATTGAATATTTTATATATTTACATTTCAAATGTTATCCCCTTTGTGGTTTCCCCTCTGGAAACCCCCTTTCCCATTTCCCCTCCCCCTGCTTCTGTGAGGATGCTTCCCCTCCCACCCACCCACTCCCACCTCACTGCCCTGGCATTCCCCTATACTGAGACATCGAGCCTTCACAGGACCAAGGGCCTCTCCTCCCATTGGTGTTGGACAAGGCCATCCTCTGCTACATATGCTGCTGGAGCCATGGGTCCTCTTTGGTTGGTGGTTTAGACCCTGGGAGCTCTGGGGGGGGGGGTCGGGTTGGTTGATATTGTTGTTCTTCCTATGGGGTTGCAAACCCCTTCAGCTCCTTCAGTCCTTTCTCTAACTCCTCCAAGTCTGATAACTTTGACACTGTCTGGTGACAGCATAAGCTTAAGGTCTTATTCCTACAAGATTGCCTCCATTTCAGATGCTAATCCCAAGACCCAAATTGTGACTTGTGCTTGTGATTGACTTAGTGAATATAAATTGGTGGCACCCATGACCATTTTTGCAATATGAAATCATTTGTTACAGTGAGTTCAGAACTCATGCAAACACTTATCTATCTGTACCAATTTTTAAACCTTTCATTAGCATATATTCAATATATATAATAATGGCTTTTCATTATGACACTGACATTTCCATACATGTATATAACGTATTTTGATCATATTAACCTCTCTTATCATTCCCTCCTTCGTACTCCTGCTAATACCTTTTCCCTTTCCCACTACCACCCACTTCTCCCTTCATGTCTGTTTTTGGAGGAAGGGTCAACACTATGAGCTTCAGTATGTGTCCCGCGCTACGGTCTCGCCAGCAAGAACGACGCGGCACACATAGGATCCTTCTGCAGTAAAGCTTTAATGCATCTTGAGAGGGAGAGCATAAGCTTGCCACGAGTGGAGACCCCGAACAATAGAACACCTGTCCCTTATATAGGTCACAGCGCTTGCCTGGGATGCGGAGCTTCCCCATTGGCTCCCGCATATCAGGTCAGATGACGCCACGAGAGAGGCTGAGACTCTGAGGTGGAAAATTACCAGGTGCATGCACACTAGCCTGTTTACAACTTGTCCTCGGTCGGATGTAGGCGCCATCTTGTAATGGCGAATGTGGGTGCGACTCGGGCGGCTTCCCACATCTCCCCCTTTTTATTTCTGTAAGCAAAGTAGGACACTCT
Organism: Rhynchomys soricoides; assembly: GCA_019843965.1. Taxonomy (NCBI): domain Eukaryota; kingdom Metazoa; phylum Chordata; class Mammalia; order Rodentia; family Muridae; genus Rhynchomys; species Rhynchomys soricoides. The sequence continues at coordinate 7,264,008 of JADRCH010000007.1, read as the reverse complement.
TAAGAGGGCGGAGACAGAGGTCAAATCCCTTGACCAAAAGGTTGGGCCTTGTACAGGAGACGTCCCCTAAGCTCATGCGCGCCCGAGGTCTTCCTGACCTGCCCAGTGCCGTTTTTTAGAGGGAGGGAAACTAGGGCACTCAACCCTCATGTAGATGACATATCTCCCAAGGCGGCCCACAATGATGACCGCCTTGTGTGATGCTTTGCTCGACATCCCTCAAGAGCTGCTCAGACCAAACACTCTACCCAGTGCAATGAGACTAGACTCGCGGGTGTGCAAGAACTGTCTGGCTGGCGACCTACTGCTATTAGCCAAACACCGGCCGAGGCTCCTTGTTCTAAGGCAACAAGCGCCTGCGCAATGACCACCTTGTCTCTTTTAGTCTGGGGCCTGAGTTTGCAGATGAGCCATAGGAGCAACACCAACCCACAGCAGAGCGCTGCTCCAAACAATCCCACCCCCACCCATTCCTTGAAATAAGAAATTGCCGAGGAAATCCATGAAGAGAGGCCCTCTGTCAAGGACAGGTCAAGACGGGTGGAGTTGATCTGAATAATTGCTGTCCGCAGTTCTTGCAAGATTTCATCAAATTTAAGGGTCCAATTCTGTAACATATACTGTGAAAGACTTTTAGACAGGTTAGCTGCTTTTGTAAATCTGTCATATTGTATGGAAGTAACACAGAGTCCTGGCAACTTTTGTTCACAGCCCAATTGGGCTAGCTGTCAAAGGACATCCAGTTGTTCTTGAATAAGATCAATGCGCTGGTTAACCAGCATTAGGTCCCCCTGGACTTGAGTATTGGCGGATACCTGTCTGTCTAGAGCTAAGGTGGCAGCTGTAGACAACTCATTAATGGTATTGGCGGTCTGCATCGTTCCAGAGAGCGCAAGGGCCGACGCAGTGACGGCCCCTGTAACCGCAGCCGCTGCCACCACACCTATGATAATGGCAGAGATACCAAAGTCTCTTTTCTGCCTGAATACGGTCTGATCCTCCGCAAAAAGACCTTGGCCAGTTAACATATCAAAGGTCCAATCTCTCTGTCTAGGGGTCGGTGCCCTAGCATTGGCTCTGGCTTGAGCTTGTGCAGCTTCATGCCATAAAGCCTTCCACTCCATATATTGGCCCATTGTAGGGAGCGCAGCCTTGGCCAGCATCTGCCAATCGGCGGGAGTCATGGATGCCCCGGCAAATCTCTCTAACATTACTATAGTAAAATTAGCATTTACCCCATACTTTCGGACCGCTTCAGCCAGGTCTTTAATTTTGCTGTACTCTACAGGGGCATGAACTCGCCCTCCACCATCTACCTCGAAAACTGGAAAAGCGGCTTGTACCTTTCTCCTAACCTTGTCAGAGAGAAAAGAAAAGGAGTTGGGGCACATCTCATAAGGGGGAGGAGCGGAAGGCACGGTCCGAGTAGGGGCCAAAGAAGGCGGCCGCTTCATCTGCCCATTACGGGGCAGCCAATCTTCCTCATACGGTGCAGCTTCCTCTTCTAGCTCTGACTCCTCACTAGAGCTAAGGGGGTCAGTGTCTGAAGTTTCCAATTGAAGAGCCTCAAGGTCTTGAACTGGGTAGAGGCTCTCCCCCCTTCTTTTTACTTTTTTCTTGGGTATGAGAATCGTTTTTCTGCCCACAGCCTTGTCGGGGGGACAGTTTCCCATTTTGTCTTTAATCTCTCCCTCGTCCTTAGACTTACCAGGAGGTCCTTTTCCCTTGCTGAGATTTTGGGTACCCATCCTCTCACTCCGTTCGGATTCTGACATGGTGTCCTGGACCCTTTCAGGGGTGATTTGCCCCTCCCTTACAGCATCTACACAGGCCTCATCTTGTTCACAACAATACAAAGACAGTAAAACCAAAATGAGGGCACTTAACACAATTAGCAAGACTTCAACAGCGTTAGACCAAAAAGGGGGCAATCCCAAATCAAGACCCAGGGTCAACATGCCTTTCCGAACCTACCTCCCTGCAGTTCTGAATCCTCCCTGTTTCCAGGGGGTCTCCAAAGGTGCTTGATGATGACAAAGTTTCCCGGGTTTCGGCACCAGATGTCCCGCGCTACCGTCTCGCCAGCAAGAACGACGTGGCACACATAGGATCCTTCTGCAGTAAAGCTTTAATGCATCTTGAGAGGGAGAGCATAAGCTTGCCACGAGTGGAGACCCCGAACAATAGAACACCTGTCCCTTATATAGGTCACAGCGCTTGCCTGGGACGCGGAGCTTCCCCATTGGCTCCCGCATATCAGGCCAGATGACGCCACGAGAGAGGCTGAGACTCTGAGGTGGAAAATTACCAGGTGCATGCGCACTAGCCTGTTTACAACTTGTCCTCGGTCGGATGTAGGCGCCATCTTGTAATGGCGAATGTGGGTGCGACTCGGGCGGCTTCCCACAAGTATGGTTGCTTACAAGAGCATACAGGAGGAGGCTTTCACAGGAATATTTAAGAAAAGATGCCTCCCTCTTCTAGCAGCTGTAAAATGGCTATAGGTGTTTAAAGAGTGGTAGTTCCCCATGAACTTCTTTGGCCCCATATTGACAGGCTCAGTGTTATGTGACTCTTGTAGAAAAAATCACAACTGTTGTGGGATCCAAGGGCAGCAGCCATGTCTTGCCTGGGATATAGCATTGCACAGCAGTTCTCTTCTTCCTCTACATCTAACCTTCTTTCCATTCCTCTCCTGTGCTGTTTCCAGAGCCCGAGGATGGATGATAGGGGTGTGCAGTTTATGGATGAGCAATCAATCGTCACATATTCTTAGTACTTTGACCTGTCTATGCTGTTACCACTGCCCACTGCAGAGGGTGGGTTCTCTGACCAAAGCATACAGTAGTACTAATCTATAGGGATAAGCTATGGACAAGGCAGTTTGATAGATACCTCATGTCAACTTAGTAAAATAAGAACTGTAACTCGTCTTCTATGGCCTATGACCTCCCAAGCCATGCATTTTAAAGAAGTTTATCAAACCGTGAGCAAGCCTCAGTTCTAACTAAAAAGTGGTTGTTTGCCCCTATAATAAACTTTCCGCTACTGCACATTATGACTGATAATATAACACCTATGCCAATTAAGAACTACATGGGGTGGGGCACAGTATAGGAAAAGGTGTGCAGAACGGCCACACCCTCTAGTATGCTCCATCTTTCACAATCTAGTACAGGGGGCTTTATGGAGCTTCAACACTCAGGCATAATCACTAATCAGTGAGCCAGTCTCTAGCTCTTTTTTTCCTTCCTAGATAGTGGGTATAGAATTGAAACTTCTGAGATACTAAAGTGCTTGTAATGATGGCCTGGTGTTTATAGTGGCCAGCCTCTTCCAGAAGCCCATCACGGATCACTCATTAGAACAAAGCCCAAAACCTACAATGTTAATTTCTCATTATAAATCAAAATATTCTCCTGTGTGTGTGTGTGTGTGTGTGTTTTCTGTAAGAGATGATTTGAATCACTGTGGCACAATGCACAGAAAGTAAATGCTATCTGTTGTTGTTTCCTTTCTCAGCTTTAAATTTAGTTATGTTAACATTTTAGAACAGAGGCCCTCAACATGTACTCTATAGCTTTGGGATCAATAGGGTACATGCTTGTAACATGAACATACTTCTCCAAACTTAGTAGATGTGAATTTCTGCTGTGGGTCCCAGAGATTTGTGCTGGAGGAACTTTTGAAGCCCTCCCAAGTGTACGAACCATGTTCTTAACTCTCACACTTGCTAAGGAAAATAGGTTATGGAGAAGGGCTTTATGTGCATTGCAAATCTCAGAGGGATTTTAGAGATCTGAGATTTCTAGTAACTTGAATGAATTCTTATACAGCCAGCAATAGCTGTACATATAGTATACACTGAGTGACATGGTTCTTTATTACTTAGCTAGCATTAATTGCCTCTTTCATGCGGGACATCAATTTTAACCAGTGAGTTTTAATGCCTTGTGTTATTCTCTGACCATTATTCTCATATTCCCCACATACATCCTAACTAATTTTCATACTGCTACAGACCAAGGGCACAGGGTCACACATAACATGTGCACATGCTGTTGTGCTTAATAGATGACTGCCACTTGCCATTTAATTGACACGTGTCGATACAATTGTCTTCTTTTTCATAAGAAAGGGATTTCTGAATATTGTATGATTTTTTCCCCTTACACTTTAATGATTTGAAACTTTGTAAGTGACATGATTAAGCCCAGGTCACTCCACCTTGCATCCTTTCCATCCACCTTCTAAACACTATTTTTCTTAGGTTTGTCCTTGAAATATGTCTGCATTGTGAGGCATCTTGGCTTCTGGGTTGATACGCTGGGTTTCTTAACTTCTTCCTATTTCAGTTCCATGCAATAAATAATAGCCATTTTAGATAGAGTTCTTAGCTATGAATAGCTTCTTTCCTCATAACTTCATCTTATATTTATTGCTTAAAATGATAGATTGAAAGTCATCACCTAGCAACTGGCACGTTTTTCTCTTGTGGTATGGTTATTTGTAATGATTGACTATCTTAGCACTTCAAGTGCTTATCCTGGTCAAAAATGGATATAAGGGGATCTATAAATAGAACACCATTTACATACTCTTCACAATTATCAGCACACCTTACTGAAATAAGTTCATTTACACAGAATAGTTTGTCTGTAAATGTATTTCTCACCTCTTCAAAAGGAGTAGCTGATTCAAGCCTACCTAGGATTGTACATTTACAGTAACTTTATGAGCTCTGTTATCTCCAGTCCTTACATCCTATTGAAGATTGTTTTTTGTGGCTCTGTAAGAAAGCAACATAAAGCTTAAAACGAGAAAGAACACAAAGGCATATATATATATATATATATATATATATATATATATATATATTGCTTCATGTTCATTTCTTGTTACAAAATTAATGCTTTGTACTTTAAAGGAGCCTTTCTTCCCCAAACCTCAAAGACCTTTATAAATAAGTAAGTATGATTATCTGCATTTACAGGTTAGGATTGATGCACGAGGCTGTTAAAAGTGCAGTGTGCACTATTGCTAAGCTGAGGAACTTCATTTTAATTAAATGCACAAAAAATTAGTTGATTTGTTTTTACTAGGTATAATATACACACACACACACACACACACACACACACACACACATATATATATATATATAATATATATATTAGGTATAATTTATATTTCCTAGGTTTAACACACACATTATCTATCTATTTATCTATCTATCTATCTATCTATCTATCTATTGATATGAATAGAGGGAAAGGAAAAGAAAGGAGAGAAGAGAGATATCTTCCCTAGGCCTCCAAAGACCATGTATATTAACAAAGGTATAACAGTGGTAAAATCCTTTACATAATTCAAGACTTCAAATTCCTTCAAAGTCCCCCATGGAGATCTTGATGTCTCAAGGGAGAATCTCCCCTGTGCTCAACAGCTGTCCATCCCTAAAGGGCTTCTCTGCTTTACTGAGCACCAAAGCTTTCAATCAGGTGTTGGAATGTAGTGCTGTCTATGGCTCTGCCAGACATCCCTACAATGTTAACCATGCCTCCAGGTGTCTGAGGTGCACAGCATCCAATGACCTACAATGATGTGGGTGAGTGTGTCCTCCTACCATGTATGATATTCTCTTAGGAAGCAGTCCAAGAAAAGCATTTTAAGCTCCAGTTTTTTTCAAGTCAATTATCTTTTCAAAACAAATACTTCTATCACTTTTGGTTTTTATGCTTTAGATTATTTATTAAGGATGACCATTTCCATGTTAAGGTTCTTTCTGGCCCTATGTATTCATTTACTTTTAACTGTGAGTGGAAGAAATATTCTTTCCCAGGAAAGCCCAAAACAAATATGTCAAAACATATGTATACAACAGTATACCGACTGAGTATGTTTTATCTACGTATTTAGGGATATATATGTGCATGTATATTTGTGTATGTAACAGCAATTAATGAAAAAAGAAGCCAAAATTTGAAAGAGATCACGGAAAGACACATGAGAAAGTGTGAAGGAAAGAAAGGGAACATGATGTAATTATATTATAATCTGAAAAACAAAAAATAACTAATTTATGACTTCGCGATTCTCCCCTTGAGGTTCTGGGCCTTGGGATATGGCCAGATGATGTATATCTTGTTGGATTCAGAAATTAGTGATATTTGTATAGTAGATACAGTGTCTGTTTCTTTCACTTGCACATGGTCTTCATGCATGAGTCCTACACACTGTTTGTCCTGGTGATGTTGCTTGGTCATTTTTTGTTGTTGTTAAAAAACAATGTACTCAGCTTCAAAATGACATGTTGTGGCTGTAATTTTTGTAAGCATGGGGCACTTTTTCAGTTGTATAATGTGAATCAGTATGGAAATAGGCTTTGCTTGAAGGAGGTTGTTCTGTCACCATGCTTGGGGAAAGCATAGTTCATTCATCCGCCATAGCAAGGCTTTCATTGAACTCTTAAGGCCAGACAGTTTCCTAAATGGAGGAATATGGACAGTTGTAGACATTTTTAAAAGAGGTTATAGGAGGCTGTGGCTACAGCTCAGTTGATAGAACACTTGCCTAGCACACTTGAAGCCCTGGGCTCAGTTCTCAGCACCACATAACATCACGCATGATGGCACATGTCTGTAGTCTCAGCACTGAGGAGGGGTAACAGAAGGGTTAGAAGTTCGAGGTCATCAATCAAATAGATAGTTGGTTTGATATTATTGTGGAATACATATGAACCTATTTCAACAAGCAAATAAGCAGAAACCAGATACACATTTTTTAAAAAAGAGTGGTAATCTGTATACTTTCTGCAACATTTTGGTTTTAATTGAGAAAAGAGCTAACCAGGTAACCAAGAAATACCAATCTTTTTGTTCTGGTGAGAATCAAATCCAGGGCTTTCACTCCTGTCAGACGAGAATTTTCCCAGCAAGCTTCACCCTAGCCCAGAATCTCTTTCTAATATGTTACCTAGGAGACCAAAAAAGCTGCCTGACTATTCCTCTGTGGGCACAATTATCTTCAAATTCTGAAGAACACCATCTTCCTCCTTATGTGTTCAATCTTTTTATATAAAATGATGATTTTAAGCAAGCACGCATGGTCTCTGTGGCACAATGGATAGTGCAATGAACTTCTAAAAACACACACCTCAAAGAGATGGAGCATGTTGTATACATCTGCAAAGTAGATGGAGCATTCAAAGAAATTTCAGGATTCTGCACTGCACCATGGACTCAGGTCTTAAGTGAATACTTCTACTTTTATATTGCTGAGTAGGCAAGTTCTTCAAGATCTATGTGCCCTCCAGAAGATACTCATTTTGTTTCAGACTTGGAGTTACGAAAGTGATTTATTACCTGTGTGAACAAGTCATACAACATCTCCTGGCCTCAATTTTCATGTCTGGACCATTGTCCACTCTATTGGATTCACAGATCTCTTGTGACTTGGTGCCACTAAGGCTTAATGTGTTCTTCATGGCCCCAGGCTCGATACACGTTTGCTGTCATCAAATTTGCACTTATTACAGATGTAATAGATTGATGTTTTATTTGAAAATTAGTATATTTTATAAAATAAAGAAAGAACTCAAAGCAACTTTACGATGTCATGCTCTAAAGTTTACATACTCCCTACTTTAAATTTCTAAGACGACATACTTACCCATCAATGAAACAAATCAACACAATTATTTGGTACTTTTAGAGGTTTATATAGTTTATGCTAACGTAAAAGCAAACCTAATTCTTACATTTATGATGAATTAATTTTGATGTGGGTGCCACAATTGGGGGTAAATGGTCATTTAAAAATATATTTGAAACAACTAAATGTACAAAATACAACTGGACTCCCCACTTACCTTTGATACAAAAATTAACTCAAATTGGGTCACACTGACCTAGATATAGAAGCTGAAAACTGAATGTCATAGACGGTGACCTAAGAGTAAATCTTTATTTTGTATGCAAACTAGGTTTTTCATTGTTCTTGCAAAACACAAATTACAAAGTGGAGGAATAAACAAATTGGACTACACCAAAATAAAAAACTTCTGTGTCACAAATGAACATGTCAAAAAAGACAAAAGAAACCAGACAGAATGGGAGAAAATACTTCCATATATCTCATAGGTGACTTGGATCCAAAATATATAAATACTTTCACGAAATTAAGGACAACTGATTACATGAAAATATGACCAAATTTCATCAAGAGACCATCTTTCTAATGAGTATATAAGTAACCAATAAATAGATGAAAGAAATTCACTGTCATTAATCAGGTTGGAGGCTCAGAGAAAAACAGTATGGAAATAGCATCTCTCACCATGGTGACTATAATCAAAGAGTTGCAAAATAAGTGTTAGGATGCAGAAGGATCCCAAGTCTCCCATTCTGCTGGTACAATGTGACATGGTTCAGTCATCCAGGAAAACAGTCTGAAGGTTCTCAAGAGTGAAGAGTGTAGTTCCTGTAAGACTCAATAACTCTACTCCTCAGGATGTTTTGTTCTGGGACAATTTGGGGGGAGACGAGAACAATGTTTATGTACCCCAGATAGCGAATGTACAATAGACTAAAGAATGATTACCTACAAAGTCCAACTTGGTGAACCAATTAATTATACTAAGATTATTTACAGAAATATGGGTGAGGGGTTACTTAGAAGAGGAGAAGAAATTCAAAGATAGCTGCATCACCAATGTCCACTGCTGAATGAGTGACAGCTCAGAAAAGCTCGAAACCTGGAGCATGCTGTGCAGCCTGCAGGCAGCTCAACAGGTTGGAGAATGTCCTTTCCAGGTAGCTCAGCTGACCTAAGACGCTTTCAGGAAGCCTGGCTGGTATTTGTTTCTTCTCTGTAGTTTGACTAGTCTGCTTCCTTCAGGCTGCTTGTCTTATCTTTGCTTTATCCAGGAGGCTGGTTTGAGCCTCTTCTAGGAAGCTCTGCTTGTCTGAGAGTAACTCTCAGCAGTCTTTACCTCTTATATACTCTTGTGAAGGGAGGAACCTAGTGAATCTTGACAGTTTCAGGGTCTTTCTGCAACCTATGAGTTGTTTCTATCTTAATGAGCTTTTCTGCACAGTAGTATTTAACCTCTCCTTAGATTGTTCTGTTGTTTCACCTCCTGTCTTGAAATATCCAGCTGTTTAACCTCCAGTTTCCTATCTTATGTCTTAAGAAATTTTCCTCCAAGATAGAAGCTTTAATCTTGAAGGAAACTAGTCCACAATACAAATGTCCACAGGAATAGATGCACTTTAGTGTTTATAGCACTGTTACTTAGAATAAACAAAAGTGGAAACCACCCAACTGAGAAATGAATAAACAAAACTATCACCTGAGAAATGGATAAACAAAATGTGGTATATCCATGAAAAGGAATGTTATTTGGTAGCAAAACGAATATAAATTACAACATGAGTTCTGCAGAAAAGTTCTACATGACATAACTCAATTCATATGAAATGTTCCCCAAAGTTAATTCTATCAGACAGAACTACATCAAAGACTGTTAGGTACTCGAGGAAAAGGAGAGCAGGAAGCAGTAAAGTACACATACATGTATACAAGTATACATATATAAAATTTTTATTGAGCATAACTTCATATAATATATTCTGATTGTAGGTTCACCTCATTATACTTCTCCCAGTTCCTTCCCATCTCCAGCCCATCTGGATCCCACCCTTTCTGTCTCTCCTTGGAAAGCAAACAGGAATCTAAGAAATAACAATACAATAAAACAAATATAATCCCAAACAAATCTGAATATGACACACCCATTTGCATACACAAGAATTCCATAAAAGCCCCAAACTGGAACCCATAATATATGTGCAGAGGACTTGTAAGGTAGGAAAAAGTAAAAAGGTCCTGACTTAACATTATGAGACAATGAACCTCTAACAATACCACTGAGTTTGTTTTCTGTTGGCCAATGACTGCTGGCCATGGAGCTTATACTTAAGAGTAGTTTGTTTCCCTCGTAACTCTCTCTTGTAGAAAACTAAGTTTTCATTTGCAAATGGCTCTATGAGTTGGAGATAGCTTCTGTGTTAGGGATGGAAATGTATGTATGTTTACCTCTCCTTTAGTGCTAGGATTTTATCTGGTGCAGACCAATGCAGGTTTGTGTATGGCCACATAGTCTCTTCAAGTTTACATGTTCCCTGATGTATCCAGAAGGCTTTGATTTCTTCATGTCCCTCATCCCCTCTGGCTCTCACAATATAGGGATTATTTTTGGAGACTTTTTTTTAAGGCTGAGTATTCCAAGGTCTCTCACTCTTCGCATTTTATTTGGCTGTGGTCTCTGTATTTGTTTTTATCTACTGCAGGAGGAAGTGTCTCTGATGATGACTGGGCAAGGCTTTGTGTATAACAAAATGTCATTAGGAGTCATTTTATTGCTATATTCCTTTAGTAGAACTTTACCCTTGGTACAAGAACCTAATCTCAAGTTCTTGGTTAGCCAAGCTGCTTTGGGTATGGGTTCTCTTTCACGGAGTGGGTCTTAAATCAAATCAGATGTAGGTTGGTTACTCTCACAAGTTTTGGGTGAGTACTGCAACATCATATCTTGTAGGCTGATCACTCTTGCAGACTGAAAGATTTGTGGCTGGGTTGGCTCTTACCTTTTTTCCTTTGCTAGCATCTGTAGTACCTACTAGTTTCATGAACACTAGGGAGAAAGTCTCCATGTAGGCACCAGCTTGACTTCTCCATGTTCAATGAGTTATATAGGGGTTGTCTCCAGTAATAGGGTCTTGTGCTCAGTTTGTGGATAGGCACCAATAGCCTTGGCAATAGCCTGGATTGTATGAGCGTTCAAAGGAACCCCTTTGACAAAGAACTGCATCAAACATAACCTATTCCTGGTACTGGAAGATTCATTTGCTGACAAGAGACGACCGTTTTGGGCTCTTTTTTTGGCTATTTCATTTAGATTGCTTTCATATATGTATATATCATAGGAAACTTTTACTCTATTAGCTTTCCATATGACCCCTTAAATGGCCCATTGATTTGGCTGTCCTTCCCAGAATTCCTTCTCTTGATCCTTCTTCCCTGCTTCTGTTTGATGCTCTGATCCCAGTCTCCCCCTTCCATCTATTCCATTTATTCTATTTCCCCTTCCTAGGGAGATCTATTCCTCCCTCAAGTCCCTCATGCTTTACCTTACCTCTCAGGTTATACAGAATGTAGCTTGGCTATCATTGCTGGACAGCTTGGCTATCATCCACATATAAGCAAATACATACTGTATTTCTTTTCATGAACATGAATTACCTCATTCAGGGTGGTTTTTTTTCATAGTTCCATCCATTTACTCATAAATATATGATTTGATTTTTTAAAAATGCTTAAAAGTAAGCCACTTTATAAATTATGCTAATGGTCTTTTATTCAGAAACTCTTTTCTATGCTAACAAATTCAAGACTATTGCCCACTTGCTATCTGGTTCAATATATCTGGTTTTATGTGAAGGTCTTTGATCCATTTGGAGTTGAGTTTTGTGTAGTTGTGTAGTTGGTTATAAGTATGGATCTATTTGGATTGTTCTGTATGCAACTATTCAGTTTGACTAGCACTATTTGTTGAAGGTGTCTATTTTCTAGTGTGTATTTCTGGCTCTTTTAAAAAATCAGAAGTCAGGTGTCTATAGGTGTGTGGACTTACTTCTGGGTCTTCAATTTGATTACATTGACCAATGTGTTTGGTTTTGTCTCAATATCATGCTGTTTTTATTCTTATAGCTCTGTAATACAATTTGAGATAGGAGATGATGATATCTCCAATGTGTGTGTTTTTTTAAATTATTACTATCAGGGTTGTATTAGTTATCCTAGTACTTTTGTTTCCAAAGGAAGCTGAAATTTGTTTTTTATGATTTGTGAAGAATAATGTTGGAATTTTTATGGGGATTACATAGAATCTGTAGATTACTTTTTTCCCTTTTTATTGGATATTTGATTTGTTAACATTTCAAATATTATCCCCTTTCCAGGTTTCTCCTCCGAAAACCCCCTATCCCATCCTCCCTCCCCATGCTTCTACGAGGATGTTCCCCCACCTACCCACCTATTCCCATCTCCCTGTCCTGGCATTCCCCTACACTGGGACATCGAGCAGTCACAGGACCAAGGGCTTCTTCTCCCATTGATGTCCTACAAGGCCATCCTCTGCTACATATGCAGCTGGAGCCATGGGTCCCCCCACGTGTAGTCTTTGGTTGGTGGTTTAGTCCCTGGGAGCTCTTGAGGTGGGGGTCTGGTTGGTTGATATTGTTGTTCTTCCTGTGGGTTGTAAACCTCTTCAGCTCCTTCAGTCCTTTCTCTGACTCTGGGGATCCTGTGCTCAGTCCAATGGTTGGCTGCGAGCATCTGCTTCTGTATTTGTCATACTCTGGCAAAGCCTCTCAGGAAACAGCTATATCAGGCTCCTGTCAGCATGCACTTCTTGACATACACAATAGTGATTGAATTCGGTGACTGTATATGCCATGGATTCCTAGGAGGGGCAGTCTCTGGATGGCCTGTCTTTCAGTCTCTGCTCCATGCTTTGTCTCCATATTTCCTCCCATGGGTATTTTGTTCCCCCCTCTAAGAAGGACCAAAGCATCCACACTTTGGTCTTCCTTCTTCGTGACCTTCATGTGGTCTGTGAATTGTATCTTGGGTATTCCGAGCTTTGCGGCTAGTATCCACTTATCAGTGAGTATATACCGTATGTGTTTTTTTGTGACTGAGTTACCTCGCCCAGGATGATATTTTCAAGTTCCATCCATTTGCCTAAGAATTTCATGAAGTTATTGTTTTTAATATTCCATTGTGTAAATGTACCACATTTTCTGTATCCATTCCTGTTGAATGACATCTGAGCTCTCTCCAGCTTCTGGCTATTACAAATATGGCTGCTATGAACATAGTGAAACATGTGTCCTTGTTGTATGTTGGCACATCTTTTTGGTATATGCCGAGGAGTGGTTTAGCTGGGTCCTCAGGTAGTACTTTGTGCAGTTTTCTGTGGTACCACCAGACTGATTTTCAGAGTGGTTGTACCAGCTTTCAATCCCACCGATAGTAGAGGAGTATTCCTCTTTCTACACATCCTCGTCAACATCTGCTGTCACTTGAATTTTTGATCTTAGCCATTCTGACTGATGTGAGGTAGAATCTCAGGGATTTTTTGATTTGCATTTCCCTGATGACTAAGGATGATGAACATTTCTTTAGGTGTTTCTCGACCATTCGAGTTTCCTCAGTTGAGAATTCTGTTTAGCTCTGTTCCCCATTTTTTGATAGGGTTATTTGTATCTCTGGAGTCTAGCTTCTTGAGTTCTTTGTATACATTGGATATTAACCCTCTATCGGACATAGGATTGGTAAAGATCTTTTCCCAATCTGTTGGTTGTCGTTTTGTCCTATTTACAGTGTCCTTTCCCTTACAGAAGCTTTGTAATTTTATGAGGTCCCATTTGTCGATTCTTGATCTTAGAGCACAAGCCATTGGTGTTCTGTTCAGGAACTTTTCCCCTGTGCCCATGTGTTCCAGACTTTTCCCCACTTTGTCTTCTATTAGATTCAGTGTATCTGGCTTTATGTGGAAGTCCTTGATTCACTTGGACTTGAGCTTTGTACAAGGAGATAAGAATGGATCGATTTATATTCTTCTTCATGTTGATTGCCAGTTGAACCAGCACCATTTGTTTAAAATGCTGTCTTTTTTTCACTGGATGGTTTTGAACTCCTTTGTAAAATATGAAGTGACCATAGGTGTGTGGGTTCATTTCTGGGTCTTCAATTCTATTCCATTGATCTATCTGCCTGCCTCTGTCCCAATACCATGTCGTTTTTATCACTATTGCTCTATAATACAGCCTGAAGTCAGGGATGGTGATTCCTCCAAAAGTTTTTTTATTGTTGAGAATAGTTATTGCTATCCTGGGGTTTTTGTTATTTCAAATGAATTTGCAAATTGCTCTTTCTAACTCTATGAAGAATTGAGTTGGAATTTTGATGGGATGGCATTGAATCTATATATTGCTTTTGGCAAGATGGCCATTTTTACTATATTAATCCTGCCAATCCATGAGCATGGGAGATCTTTCAATCTTCTTCGATTTCTTTCTTCAGAGACTTGAAGTTCTTGTCATACAGATCTTTTACTTGCTTGGTTAGAGTCACACCAAGATATTTTACATTATTTGTGACTATTGTACAGGGTGTCATTTCCCTAATTTCTTTTTCATCTTGTTTTTCCATTGAGTAGAGGAAGGCTACTGATTTGTTTGAGTTAATTTTATATCCAGTCACTTTGCTCAAGTTGCTTATCAGGTTTAGGAGTTCTCTGGTAGAATTTTTGGGGGTCACTTATGTATGCTATCGTCTGCAAATAGTGATATTTTGCCTTCTTCCTTACCAGTTTGTATTCGTTTGACCTCCTTTTGTTGTCTAATTTTTCTGGCTAGGATTTTGAGTACTATATTGAATATGTATGGAGAGAGTGGGAAGCCTTGTCTAGTCCCTGATTTTATTGGGATTGCTTCAAGTTTCTCTCCATTTAGTTTGATGTTGGCTACTGGTTTGTTGTATATTGCTTTTATTATATTTAGGAGTAGGGCTTGAATTCACGATCCTTCTAAGACTTTTGTCACTAAGGGGTGTTGTTGAATGTTGTCAAAGGCATTCTCAGCACCTAAGGAGATGATCAGGTATTTTATTTTCTTTGAGTTTGTTTATATAGTTCATTATATTGATGGATTTTTGTATATTGAACCATTCCTTCATCCCTGGGATTAAGCCTACTTTGATCATGATGAATGGTCTTTTTGATGTGTTCTTGGATTCGGTTTTTGAGAATTTTATTGAGTATTTTTACATTGATATTCATAAGTAAAATTGGTCTGAAGCTCTCTTTCTTTGTTGGGTCTTTGTGTGGTTTAGGTATGAGTGTAATTGTGACTTTTGGTAGGATTGCCACATTTAGTACATTAACCTTACTGGTCGATAAGCATGAGAGACTTTTCTATATTCTGATACCTTCTTCAATTTTTTGCTTCCATGTCTTCACTTGTTTGGTTAGGGTTACCCCAAGATATTTTATATTATTTGATGCTATTGTGTAAGGTTTCCCTATTTCTTTCTCAGTCTCTTTGTCATTTCTTTATAGGAGGTCTAGTGATTTTTGTGAGTTAATTTTGTAACGTGTTACTTTGTTGAAAGTATTTGCCAGCTGTTAGAGTATCAGGGTGAAAATTGCATGTTTCCCATTATATCATCTGCAAATAAAGATACTTTGACTTTTCTTTCCCAACTTGTATTTCCTTATCTCTTTCAGTTGTCTTACTACTCTAGCTAAGACTTCAAGTACTATGTTGAATAGGTATGGAGAGAGCAAACAACCTTATTTTGCTCCTGATTTTCATAGAAATCCTTTGAGTTTCTCTCCATTTAAATTGATATTCATTGTTTTCAGTAAACTGCCTTCATTATGTTGAGGCATGTCCCCTGTATCGCTAATCTTTCTGGGCCTCTTATCATGAGGAAAGGAGTGTTAGATTTTTGTCAAAGGCCTTTTGTCCATATAATGAGATGATCATGTGAATTTTATCTTTGAGTCTGTTCATATGGTAGAATCCACTTATTGATTTATGTGTGTTGAACTATCCCTACATCTTAGTTGATCATAGATGACCTCTTTGATGCATTCTTGGATTTCGTTTGCAAATATTTTATTGAGTATTTTTGCATCTTTGTTCATAAAAGTAATTGGTCTGCAGTTCTTTTTTGTTGGGTCTTTATTGGTTTGGTTATCAGAATAACTCTGCCCTCAGAAAATGGGTAATGTTTCTTCTGTTTCTATGTTGGGGAATGATTAATGGCATATTGAGGTTAACTCTTCTTTGAATATCTGGTAGCATTCTGCACTACAACCATCTGTCCCAGAGTTTTATGTTTTGGTTAAGAGAATTTTAATGGCTGTTTTTATTTCACTGTTACATGTATATTTAAATTGCTTTTCTGATCTTAATTTAACTTTTGTAGGTGGTATCTAGTGAGGAAATTATTCATTTATATACATCTTTTTAAATTTTAACTTTTAATTGATACTTTGTGAATTTTACATCATGTACCCCAATTCCTCACACCTCTCTGTTCCTTTATTCTTGCCCTCTGCCCTTGCAACCTTCCCCAAAAAGAAAAGAAAAAAATGTTGTGGAAGCTGTAGTGTGTCACAGTGTGTCCTATGGTATACCCTTTTGTCCATATTTTGTTACTTGCAAATGTTTATTGCAATGAGTCATTGGTCAGGTATGAGGACTCTGGCTTCTGCTACACTATCAATACTAGATCTTCATTGGGACTTCTCTTGGGTATCCTGTTGTTACCCTGTGTCATGGAGATCCTGTAGTTTTGGATAAGTAGGATCAGCCTCTTTCTGCTCGCCATCAGTACGTAGATGTGCAGATGTTGGGGTGGGCCAACTCAAAGCCCTGGACCTGAGCTTGGGTGGTAACTGTGCTGATGAGCCTGCTAGCTTTCCAGCACTCAGTCTACTAAAGCAAGCTCTCCAGCACTGTCCCGATTAGCTCACCCAATGCTAAAACTAGTAAGGGACAGAGCCAGCTCTCCCATTCTCATCACCTCAGGCTGGATCACCCGTACCCATGCCAATGGGTTCAGCTCTATTCTACTGCCTAGGCAAGGTGCAGGACCTGCTTTTCTGGATGTTGCAGCCAGTGAGGGGCATGGTCAGCTCTCCTGCTCTGATGATTCCAGGTCCAGCTCTTGCTGCAGGTGTGGGGGGAGTGTTGGGGGAAGAAGGGCATCTCTCCCTCACTTGCACTGCTGCCTGGCAAGCAGGTGGCAGGACTAACTCTCCTGTATTCATGCCTTTGGGGCTGGCTCACCTGCAACCTGAAACCAGAGCCAGCTTGAGGTATTTTCTAGGCATAGGATGGGACCTGATTTCTCGAGTACTTCAGCTGGTGAGACGCAGCCCCAGCTCTCCCATGATGCCCAGGTGAATGGTAAACCAGGCCTGCATAGTCCTCAGACACCAGCATGACTCCAGGTGGGATACAAACATGGCCATTGGTGACAGCACAGGCCAGGACCTCACCATGGCCTTAGGTGGCATCTCCTGGCTATTCATATCAGGTTGATCCTTACTACCCTCGAGTCTCCAGTTCTGCCTTTTTTCATTGTGCATACAAACTTCTGCCATTCTTTCTCGTACCTCTCTCCACCATTTATTTGCTCATTTTAGTGGCTCCTGGAGCCTCTAGATATCTGGGGTCATCTCAGGAGTTACTGTGCACTGTTCATGCTGTGTGGCACCAGGCAGGGTCCGTCTCAGGCCTGCTCCCTGCCCAGGCCATGCACAGGACTTCACTTTTCATATTTAATTTTGTTAATTTGGATCTTCTCTCACTGCCTTTTAGTTAATTTGGCTAATGCTTTGTCAATATTATGGATTTTCTGAAAGAACCAACTCTTTGTTTCATTGATTCTATGCATTATTTTGCTGTTGTTTTTGTTAGGATTCTATTTTATTGATTTCACCCCATGAGTTTGATTATTTCTTGCTAATAATCTTTTGGATATTATTTTGTCTTTTCATTCTGGAGCTTTCAGGTGTGTTGTTTAGTTGCTAGTATGAGATATTTCCATTTTTTCTTTTTAGCGTAGGCACTTAGTGCTATGAATTTGTATCTCAGAATCGCCTTCCTTGTGTGCTGTAAGTTTGAGTGTTGTGGTTTCTATTTAATCTGGTTTCATTTAAGTTTAGAAAAATTTTACTTTCTTTCCTAATTTCTGTCTTGATGCTTTTTTTTTTTTTTTTTGGTCTGATGTGAGTTGTTCAGTTTCCATGAGTTTGTAAGCATTCTATTGTTTCTATTGTTGTTTACACCCAGCTTTAATCCATGGTAATCAGATAGGATGAAGGGTGTTAATTCAATTTTCTTGTATGTGTTGAGACATTTTTGTGTACAAGTATGTGGTCAATTCTGGAGAAAGTTTCATGAGATTGTGAGAAGAAGGTATATTTCTTTGTGTTTAGGAGAAGTGCTCTGTAAATATGTTAGGTCCATTTGGTTTACGATTTCAGTTAGCTCCAGCAGTTTTCATTTAGTTTTTGTCTAGATGATGTATCTATTGGTAAGAGTGGGGTATTGAAGTCTCCCACTATCAGCATGTGTGGGTCAATAAGTGGTTTAAACTGTAGTGGTGTTTCTTTTATAAACTTGTGACCTTGTGTTTGGTGCATAGGTGTTAAGAATTACAGTATCCTCTTGGTGGGTTTTTTTCCTTTGATGAGTGTGTAGTGTCCTTCTCTACCTCCTCTGATTAGTTTTGGTTTGAAGTCCATTTAGTCAATATTAAAATGGCTACACCAACTCTCTTCTTAGGTTCTTTTTCTAGGGATATCTTTTTCCATCCTCCTACAGCAAGGTTATGCACACCCTTTATGTTAATGTGTGCCTTGGATGCAGCAGAAGAATGAAATCTGTTTTTAAATCCATTCTGTTAGCCGGAATCCTTTCATTGTAAAAATGTAACCATTGACATTGAGAGTTATTAATGGGCAGTGTTTGTTGAGTCCTAGTATATTGTTTTTATTGTTGTGGGAGTTTTTTCTCCATTTGGTCTGCTGGCCCGAAATTATTTATTCTTTGTGTTTTCTTGGTTGTGGTTAGCTTCTTCAGATTGAAATTTTCCATCTAGTACCTTCTTTGGCACAAAAAATATCAACACATACAAGTAAACTGAATTTACATTATGATACTGCTTACATTTAGTTATCATGAAATGTCTTTATTTATCCAGCTATTGTGATTGAAAATTTTGCTGTCCATAGTATTCTGGGCTGACATTAGTGTTTTTTAAGAACATCTCACCAGACCCTTATGACTTTTAGAGTCTCCATTGAAATGTCTGGTGTTATTTTAATAGGTTTGCCCTAATATATTATTTCTCCTTTCTGCTTTTAATATTCTTTCTTTGTTTTTTATGGTTATTGTTTTGATTATTGTGTAATGTGGTGAAATTTTTTTCTGGTTCAGTCTACTTAGTGTTCTGTATGCTTCCTGTACCTTGATAGGTACTTCCTTCATTAGGTTTGGGAAATTTTCTTCTATGACTGCTGAAAATGTTTTCTTTGCCTTTGATCTCGATTTCGTCTCCATCCTCTATTACTATTATTCATAGATCTAATCTTTTCATAGTGTCCCATGTTTTCTGGATGTGTTGTACCTGGATTTTTTTAGATTTAACATTTTCTTTGACTGAGGTATCCATTACTTCTATCTTGTTTTCAATGTCTTAGATTCTCTTTTCCTTCTCTTATATTCTGTTGGTGAGGCTTGCTTCAGAATTTCCTGTAATAATTCTTGAATTTCTTGTATCCCACTTTCCCTCAGTTGGGTTGTCTTTGTTGATTCTATTTCCACTTTCACATCTTGAACTCTTTTTCACTTCATTCCATTGATAGTTTGTGTTTTCATAGATTTCTTTAAGGGATTTAGTCAGGTCCTATTTAAGGAACTCTAAGGCATTCATAAAGGCTATTTTGAAGTTCTTGTCTTGTGTTTCAGTCAGGTTACACTTCTCAGGGTCTGCTGTGGTAGGGTTGCTGGTTCTGTGGAAAAATATTGTCTTGGCTCTTACTGATTCTGATTTTACACTGGTGTCTAAGCATCTAGAGTTGGGATTATTGTAAGTGCTGATATTTGGGCTTTTCTTTGTTGGGTGGGTGTTTTGTTTCTTGGTTTCTGTTGCCCTTTCTGGTTCTTAGGAGAATGTGGTAGCTTTGGCTTACCTAACAGGGAATGCTTCTGAAATCCTGCCAGGTTAGGGCCACTGGTCTGTTCTGGTTAGAATGTGTTTCTTGGTATTTGGCAGCTGACACTTAGGGATGGGAATGAGCTATAAGTGTGTGGGGTACTGACTGGGTGCACAGGAGGGAGGTAAACAGGGTATGCCACCAAGATCTACTTAGTCCCCTAGAAATAGGGCAGAGATGGAAAAGAAGCCATAGCCAGTAGTCTGGTATAGAGTTTATGATGAGACTAGGTGATTGAATTTGGTAGGGAAAAAGAAGGGTGAATATCTAAAGATTACCTACTTTCTTCCCTGGCCTACCTGCTCCCCTGGCTGTCATGGTTGTCAGGTTGCCTGAGGAAGCTGCCATCTGGGGCACAAGGATAGGACAGTGAGGGAGGCTATAAGAAAAGATCTGCAAAATCTTCTGGAGATGGGTGAAGAGAGGAAGGGGAGGTCTCAGAAGATCGTCTGCTACAGGGACAGGAATGACACTGGGTGCCTCTGATTTGGTGGAGAGGAGGGAAAGTGAATGTCTGAATATTACTTACCTGCCTGTACATGTATTAGACGTATTAAATTATGTGTCTGAAATGGGTCCACCAAATGGTGCAGTCATTGTATCTCAATTACATTACTTAACATGGCAAGAATCTGTAAGAAAGGCAGAAGAAAAATAGGCACTGTATCTTAGACCTCATAGCAAGTGTCCTTAGGATAAGATTTTAAAGTGTAAAATGTGTAATTTGATCATTCCCTTGCTTTAGCTGAACACTGTATATTGTAGCAGTCAGTGTCAGCATGTCTGTTTGAGTAAATTGTAAATCATTGGAAATTTGGATGGGAACGTAATTATCTATTCTACTTTTATTTCTGTTGCTGTGATGAAATACACTGACAGCCAGCAACTTAGGTGATATGGGGCTTGTTTGTGCTCACAATTGCATGTTATGGTCCATCCCTGGAGAGGAATCTCATTGGCAGACACTTGAGACAGCTGATCACATTGCATTCTTTGTCAAGAGCAGACAGAGGTACTTAGTGCTTAGCTAACTCTACTCTGTGCAGTGCAAGGCTCCAGACTGGGAAATAGTGCCACCCACTGTCAAGTTAGTTCTTCTGACTTCAGTTAAGGCAATCAAAGAATGTCCCACAGACGTGCCCAACCACTACTCTAATGCCGACCATCTTGAGACTCTCTTCCTAAGTGATTCAAGGTTGTGTCAAGTTGATAATTAGTACTAACCATTATTACTTGAAGTTGAACCTCACCCTGAAGCCGTTCTATTTTAACAGAAAGTACTATAGGATTTCTTGTAAACATCCACTTTATTGAGACATAGCTAGTATACAAAAGATCTGTATATTGAACATGTATCATAGTTGTCTTTGAATGGTCACACACCTATGGAATCAGTAACATAGTCAAGACAATAAGCATTTTAGCACCTCTAAAAATTTCCTCCTTTCTCTGATGCTCTTTGAGGGGTTAGAGCAAGAACGCCTCACTTGTGTTTTCTACCACTGAGTGCTTTCTACTATTGAGTGTTTTAGTGTACAACAGAGTTTCATTACCTGTTGGCACTGTGTGGTCAAACAGCCCCAGAGCTTCTTAATCTTAAGTAGCTGAAAGTTTATGCTCATTGAGTCATGTCTCTTAATTTCCCTTCTCTTCAGACCTTGATAACAGCTATTCTGCCTTCTATACCTGGGAGCTCAGCTTTTATTTTAGATGCTTCCCATAAGTGGGATTGTATAGCATTGCCCGTAGTGTAATGTGCCAGATTTTAGAAATTGGGTTTTCTGTGTGTTGCATAGGATGGGAATAATATCTTCCAAACAGCTTCTTCTTCTCTACTGGGCAAGTACTGTTATTGACTTGGAGTCAAAAGCAAAACCTCCTGAGTGAACAACAGAATTCCTTGCTCTGCTCAAAATGTCTTTTCAGTTTTTTTGCCTTCCCTCCAAATATTGATTGAAGCAAGGTTCTATTTCTATGTAATGTACAACGTGTTAGGGATTGTCAGACGATGTTAGAGTTTCAAGGCCACCTACTAAGATATTGTTGACTGTCTTTATGGGGGTGGAAGTGCAAAGGTCAAGCTGGTAGATTAAAGAAGCAAAATATTTGCTTTAAAAGGTGCAAAGGCTCAGCTCAAACCAGTGCCTCTGGACTTGTATCTCAGCAATACAGTAAGCATCGTCATTGAGCATTATGAGCCCCTGCACTTTAGACACAGGATCTTTGCTTTCTTTTATGGAATGGGCTGTGTTCTTTTCTTTTCCTTTTCACCTATCAAAGCTATTTGTTAATTCTTCTGAGGACCACTCTCCTCCATCAAGAATAAGCCTAAGCCTTTCTCTGCCCCGCCCCCAACCCTCAACATAATATTTTATCAGTTATTTTGGAATTCCAAAAAACACACTTGATTACACTCATTTTCCATTACTTCCAGGTCCACTCTACTACTGCCTCCATCTGCCCCCTAAAACAAAGAAAAGAAAACAGAGAAAAATCTATCAAGTCCAATTTGTGCTGTGCGTATACTTACGAGTGCATGTTCAAATTTCAGTAGCTGGCCTCTTGAAGAAAACTGAATGCTTCCTCTGCCCTGCCACAAGCCATCAATTGTGAAGAGCTATGTTTCAGCATCTTTATCACAATTTTAAAAGATTCTTTTCAATACCTTCATGTCTGGACTGTTTCTTTTTCTTAGGTGGAGGGGGACGTCACAGAAGCCTTCAATGTCTCTCGTTCTCAGTTATGAGTCTGCAGACATTGATATCCCCGCAAAAGAAGCTTCCTTCCTCAAAGCAGCCCACATCAGCTCAGATCACAGACATCCCTGTTTTCGAGAGGCACCAGGCTGCTCATGGACATCAACATGGCCTCCAGGGGCAGCATTGATCCTGGAGATCTTTCCAGGAGACTCAATCCAGAAAATGAGCCATTCTTCATCTCTGATATCTTGTAGTTGTTCAGAGTCAAGGTGAGAGTGAGGTTGGGCATAGTGTCAGGGGTAGGACTTGCCTGAGCTCCAGGCTGCTATATACCACCATGCACTCCGGACCAGTCAGCCCTGCTGACACTCCAGTACAGCCATCTTTGCAGCTCAGGGCCAGTGCTCCAAGGCTCCGTGTTCTCCTCCATCTAGCAAGATGAACAGCTTGAGGAGCAGCAGCAGCAGCAGCAGCAGCAACAACAACAACAGCAGATTCTATGCCTGTGCCAGGCTTGGAGTTCCAGCACTGACCTAGCAGATGGCTCCAGGGTAAGACAGGTTCAGTGGTGGCCCCAGTCAATGACCTGCTCCTTAGCTGTGGTCTGTGGTTACACTCCCATACCTGTTGCACCAAATCTCTAGTTCTGATTATCTCCACTGAGCGACCTGCTCCTGTCTACTATCATTTTTTTAATGGGCTAGTTTCACACGTGCTTTTGATTAGCATACATTTTACAGGTTACCTCCATTCTTACGTGAAGTTAGAACAGGAACTTGAGCAGGCACTCAAAGCAGAAACCGTTGAGGAACTGCTTCCTACTTCATTTTTTAAAAAATTTATTTTATTTATTTATATTCCAGTCATTGTCCCCCCTCAGTTTCCCCTCCCACAGTTCATCATCCCATTCCTCCTCCCCCTTGCCTCCAAGATGGTGCTTTCTTCCCCACTAGACCTCCCCCTTCCCAGGGGCCTCAAGGCTCTTGAGGATTAAGCGAATCTTCTCCCACTGAGGCCAGACCAGGTAGACCTTTGCTAGTAGGTATGTGCCAGCCCGTGTATGCTCCTGGTTCATGGCTCAGTCCTAGGGAGCTTCCTACTTCATCTTAGATAGCTTACTTATATAGTTTAGGACTACCTGCCCAGGGAATGGTGCCTCCCACAGTGGGTGGCCTTCTCCTTCATCAGTTAACAACCATGCTAATCTCCCAGAGGCCTATCTGATCTCATCGCTGAGGCTTTCCTCTCCCATGATTTCAGCCTGTTTTAAGTTGACAGTTAAAGGTAACTAGGACTGAATTCTACCACATCAGTGCTTTATCTCAAGGTCTCCGTCATCTCCCGGTAACTTTAATATCATGTCCCTACATTTTGCTGAGTCACAGTTTGACCTTTTTGCTCAGTCATGGGCAGTTATTTTTGCTGCATCATGGTTTGGCATTTTTGTTGATGAGTGGTCCAAGTTTTTGCTGTGCCATTGTTTCACATTTCTACTGAATCATGCTTTTTTTAAAAAAAGAAAACTTTTCAAAGTTCCATATACTTATTGTGTATGCTTGTGTGCTTTAGCAACTGCCAAAGCATGTGTGTGCAGATCACAGGACAATTTGAAGGAATAGGAAGAAATATGGGGGAGGTAGAAAAAGATATACTTATATTTTAATGAAAATTTCAAACTTTTTGAAAAGAAGTCACTATTGCTTGGGGGAAATAAAGTGTCTCTGAAGCCCTGATAAGTCCTGACATAAGGTTCAGCTTCTGCCTCATGGATAAATATCTTCTGGGCTTTTCTGTTTTAGGAATTCAAGACTTGAAACAGTCACTTATCTCTGTGCTTTTAGCTTTTCTTAAATAATATGGGCTTCCCTGCAGAAGTAAACAAGAATTCAAAACATAGCTTACACAGAATGAAAGACTCCAGGACATTATTCTATTTTGTTGCCTCATGAACTCAAATGAAAATACTAAAATAAATGAAATGCAATGAAATAAAAAATTATAAGCAAAATCATTTTCTAAATGTTTCTTATAATAAGAATTAAATATTTAACAAATTGCTTACTATGGATTTGTTAGTTTAAAAAAATCATCCCTGGGACTGTTTTTGATCACTGTTAGATATTTATAAGTTCTCTGTGTATCTGATGTACTTTCTATGTTTTCATTTGAATACAAATGTTCCATTAGAAAAAAAGATATTATGGGTTTACAAAATCTTGCTTAAATAACAAAGATTTATGTTTTAAAAGATAATTAATTTTAGTTTCTATTGAGTTTGTTGGGCTTAGCATTGCTCTTTGCTACTGGCAGATTTGGCACTCAGCAATAGCCAGAACCAGGTTAGCTTTGGTAGATGAAAGTCAGTGCTATTGAGTCCTTGCACAACGTCCATCAACAGTGCTATAACTAAAATGTTTATGGCCCTATTGGGCAATGACATAGATGAATGGGGGGAAGATGTTGACTGTTACTCATAAAATGGCTCTACTGTCTGCATGAGCATTGGATTCCTCCTCCACAGAAGCCACCCTTTGAATGGTTACATTGAATGCATATTATTTTCATGTCTTTTACCAATTGGGAGTGATCTAACCACATATCTCTTTCATGGATGTCTTTCTCATCAATTCAAACCATATTTCTTCCACATTCTGTGATTACAGCACATGAATGCAGCCTACAGTGTATAAGCTCACACCTGACTATTCTTCTATGGAAAAAAAAAAAAAAAAAGAATAAACTTGCCTGATGTTCTGCCCACTGTGAAGACATCAACTTTGAAGATGCCCAGAAGAAACTATAATGTTGTAGTTATCTACTTTCAGGCGATCCCTGCATGTAATGCAGAACCATGGGTAAATCAGGCCCTAGGCTCCTCTTCCTTACAGATTATAGACCATATTCCTTAGGTCACATATGTCCATGTTTGGGAACATAAGGCACTGCAACAAGAGTAGAACCATGGACACTTGGTAAATTTCTTCACATAATTGGTTTGTGCATTCAAAACTTGCCTGCACCTAGTCACATATACCCCATTTCCATTTGATGAAGGGATTCTGTTAGGCAACCTTGACATTATGGTTTGGTAGGGAAGAGAACATTCATAATAGGGAGCTCAAGTTGCATAGTAACTTGGTGACCCCTTGTCAAATGTTCAGTTTTTATTTTACATAGCTCCCTAGAAGCCCATGAGCTGCCTCTCAAAGGTAGACTAGTGTAAGGATGACAGCAAGTGCTTCCTCCAGAATCCCAAGGCTCTCTGCTGTGACTCACTGATGGAGGCCTGCAAAAGGCTCTGTATTGGCAGGTTTTGTATGTCACCTTGACAAAATCTAGGGTCATGAGAAAGGAGGACCCTCAGTTTTAAAAAAAGTGCCTCTATGAGATCTAGCTGTAAGGCATTTTCTCAATTAATGATGAGTAGGAGAGGGCTCAGCCCATGATGGTTGGTACCATCCTAGGATGGTGTCCTGAGTTCTATAAGGAGGCTGAGGAAGGCATGGGAAGCAAGCCAATAAGCAGCATTCCTTCATGGCCTCTGCATCAGCTCCTGCCTCCAGGATCTTGCCCTGTTTGAGTTCCTGTCCCAACTTCCTCAATAGAAATCAACAATATAGAAGTATAAACTGAGTAAATCAACAATGTAGAAGTATAAACTGAGTAAATCAACAATATAGAAGTATAAACTGAGTAAATCAGCAATATAGAAGTATAAACTGAATAAATCCTTTTTTCCCCAACTTGCTTTTTTGCTCATGGTGTTTTGTTGCAGTAATAGAAACCCTAACTAAGACAGGTACCAAACAGCATTTCTTTCTACCTTTGACCCTTAATTATAACATGGCTTAAGTTCTCATAGCAGCCTGGACTTGGTAAAGAGCATTCTGCTGCTTCGGGATCCATTCGAAACTAATCCTTTGGGGAAACATGACTCAAGTGCAATTGGTATAAGCCAAAGATTTGTAATAATAGCTATTTAAATGTTTGATGTAGTACATACACACAGATACCCATGATCACACCCAGCCTACCCCTGTTATCTGTTCCTCAGCTCTCTCTTGGATGTCTTGCAAGTTAAGTAAGGTTAGGAGACTCACCCTGTCTGATGAGCCATGGCTGTAGATGTTTCATGCCCATTCCTCCTGTTGTTTCATGATCATGGAATCCTTGTTTTCCAGATATCAGTACTTCCTATATCAATGCACATGAGTACTCTAAAGAGGAAAATCCACTAACCAGAGCCGGGGGTAATATACATGCAAGCATCCATGTTTGCTGTGCTAACCCATGACAGTTTCAAGTTTCATTTTTTTGTTTGTTTTTTGTTTTTGTAACCACAGCATTATCTAACCCATTATGATGACTGCTACATTTATAATCACATCTTGGTTATTTGGAGCCTCTTGATATTCTGAGCCTCCATTTTCTCCTCTGTACAGTAGAAATAATAGTGCTTAGTGCAAAGCACACCTGATTGCTTTATCTGCCATTCTTCCTTGCTTTCCCATCTAATTCCAAGAAATTCTTGTGCTGTCAATCTATGGGCATGCTTTTCCATCAGAAACCAGCCAATTAAAGGGCACTCTGACTAGTATAGGGCTATTATTTCTTCAGTTCAGTTCCAGAATTGGTTCAGAGCAGCAAGAAAGGAATCTTTCCATCTTTCTCTATAACCATAGGTCTATGACATGCCCTCTTTACCACTTACAAAAGAAGACAGCACTTATGGGTATCGATATGCTGAACCAAAAGGTTCATTTAGCTTTGTACTTTTCCTATTATACCATCCAATGAGCTCTCTCTTTTTCTCTGCCTAAGGTAGCCAGAAGCACATACAAACAAGAGTCCTGACCAATGCCTATGCCTTGCAGTTATTACAAATATTAAATAAAGCAATGCATTTAAGTGCCTGCCACATTACAAAGGCTCCAACCATGCCTCCTATTATGGCTGATGTGGGCTGCTAGAGGCCTGCATTCATGAGCACAATATCTTGCTCATTCATGGGTCTCAATCCTTTAGGTAACCTTAAGATTTGATGAGCCCATAAACTGAGACCATATTATTTTGGGCCCCACAGAACTTTCTCCACCTGGCTGCGTGTAGCTGCTTTGCCCTTCAATGCCTTAGAGGGACCTCATATGAAACAGCTATTTGGAAACTTTTATTGTATATGCTTCAGGGATGATGTCTACAGCTTCATTCAGAACCTCACCTACAAAGACACATTAAGACATTTTTCTCAGACTTGTGTGGGAAGGAAAGGTTGACTTTCCCTACAGCGATAATTTTCCATTGTTTTATATTGGCATCAGAGATGACTGAACTTACCTTACAGGGGTTGGAGTCATAGCTCTAAGCACACTTTGTGCTATTTTATTTTAAAAATTCATGTGACTTTTAAAAATCATATCTTTCATGATATAGCCATGTTTATTTTTATGGACATTCTTAATCCTGCATCAAGCCACATGTTGATTATTTCCAATGTTGATGTGAAATCTGTGGTTCCTTTTTGATAATAATAAAGTGTAAGGGCTACAGTTGATTTCTAGTCACTAGCTAATTGCTCTTTCCTTTCTAGAATCCTAAGTTTCTATTTTGCTTTCTATTTTATGGCATATTTTCTTGTGAATATCTCAAATACTTTGTATAAATAAATAGGTTATAAATAGAAAAAAGTATTTCTATGAACATAAAAAATAATTGACAAGCTTGAAATCATATTCCTAGAAGCACATGTGCTTGGTTTTCTACTAATAACCCTCCTATCCTCAATGTTAGTGAAATTAATACAAGAGAAAAGAAGTACTTAAAATTTTAACAACAACAAAATACAAAAAGTCATAGTTTATTCTCTCTGGGAAAACCCCAAACCCAAAGTCCTAACCTTAAGAAAAAAAACATCAATATTAGTTTCAGAAGACAGACTTGAATCAGCATCTGAGAGAACAAGTCTCTATTTTTTTTTTAAACTAAAGATAACAGGAAAACATACTTTGTGGACAGACATTCTCATTGTAGCTTCAACTTCACAAAGAAAATAATGCGATCACAGTAGTTTTAATAGGAACCATTGACTGTGAAGGAACTGGCCTTTTGGCTATCTTTAGAGTTGCTGAACAGTTTACAATTGCATAAAGAGGAATAAAAATCCACAGAATGTAACTTCCTTGGCTCTTTATCCCAAGCAAGTACAATCATTGTTGTCCCCAAATTTTGGACATTGTTGACTTCCTGTTGTACTCACGTGCTCTCTAATTTGTATCTATCTTTCTATGACAAGAATCTTCCTTTCTGCCGAAGGCCACATTTATGTTGTCTACATTTCTATTTCAAGTAAATTCTATGTTGTTGATTAAGACAAGAATTCTCAAAAGCGTAAGCATCTGGAAGGGCTTTTTACCCATGGAAGGGCACACCCTAAGTTTTGAATGTTGGGTCCTTATTGTGGCTTGAAGGAGAAGTGTCCCCCCATCTCCCAGGCTCATGTACTAGAACACTTTGTGGTGCTATTTGGGGAAATTATGGAACTTTAAGGTCTTGGAGTCTTGCTGGGGTAAGTATGTCACTGAGGGTGGGCTTTGAGGGTTTATAACCTGATCCTACTTCCAGTCTGCTCTCTACTTTCTGCATATGGTTGAAGATGTGATCATTCAGCTTCCTGTGCCCACAGCTGCCATCTTCCCCTGCTATTAAGGACTCTCACTTGCATCCATAAGGCAAAATAAACTGTTTCTTCTTTAAGTGGCTATTGGTCCCAGTAATTTTTCATAGCCACAATAGTAACTAATACAGGTACATTTCCAAAGACACTACCTCTGGTTTCTAGCAGTGTTTTACAAATGTTTTGCATAGGAGTGCAGATGAGCAAGAAGAAACATTTTAAATGTACTATAGTATAGTAGGGTAACACTAAGAATGATAATAACTAATTATATGTCTAAACTAAGCTATTAGAGAGGATCTGTAACATTCTCAAGACAAAGAAATGATAAGTGTTTGGGCTGATATGCCATTGTTTTAACTGATCATTTCATCTTATAAAAATGTGTTAAAATATAATTTTATGAATGCTTAATGAGTACATGCAATTTAACATGTCCCTTAAAAACAAGAATGTATCTAGGCATGGTCTTAGCACTCAGGAAGCAGAAGCAGAAAGATTTGCTCTAAGCCTAGAACCAGTTTGGTCTACATAGTGAGCTCTAAGCCTGTTGGAGTGGCAGTAGCAACCATCTGATCCAAAAAACCAAAAATAAGTAAAAACTAATAAATATATTTAGTGATTTAAAGAAATTAAGAGCCACTACACAAGGAATTAACTACTCAGCATAATTGTGTATACTATATGATCATCTAAGTGGGGGCATATTGCCTCATGGTTGATAGTGTGTGTTTCCACGTTAAAAATTTCTGGAGGAGTAATATGATCTGTTCTAAGAATCAAAACCCTTTCCACTATCTCTTTCCTTGTAAAAGGGATTATAACATATTGTAGAGATTAAACAAGATGTGTGAACCATAGCAAACCTCAGTGAACACAGGTATTCTCTTTAGTAGAGAAAATCCAGCCTGATTTAAGAGACAGTTCATATTCGCTCATCAGAATTGTTTTTCATTTTAATAATTTTTATTTCTCAAAATGTAATAAACTGCCTTTAGAACTTTTAAAATTCACTCTATTTTCACGACAGAGTAGTATTACTCAACATTTTGGAATGTAATAGAAAAATATTAAGGGAAAACCAAGTTGGGGAATTATCCAGGCTCAAAAACATGAGCTTGACGAAAGTCTTTTAGGTGTTTCTCTGAATCATTCTCTGCCTCTTGACCCTGCCTTCCACCAGTGTTCCCATCACTTCAGAACACACATGTGTATGCACACAAACACTTTTTTAGAAATATCTTTTAGGTGTTAGAAATACTTCTTTGTTACACAGTCTGAATTCACCTTCTCACTCCCCTGATTTAATTTTCGAATTATTAAAGGAAGACAACCCACTGTCAGGGTTGATGTCACTTGTTCTTTAAACTGTTTGAAATACATCTTTATCCTGGTTTTATTGTGTCTAAGAGTAATTTTTAAAGGACGTTTTTTGGCTTCATCAATGAACCTCAACACCTGTTCATGGTGCTGAAGTTGCCAACTGTGGGCCTCAGTGCTTGAGTGATGACTCAAATTGTGGTCCAAGCTCTTGTTTTCATTGGAAAAACACATGTGAGATTAAAAAAAAAAAAAAAAAGATATGTAAAATGAAAAGTATGGTTTTGTCTTAGGAAGAAAAGTAAGCTACAGTATTCTAGAAGGTTCTAGATTATCTAAGAGCAGGATTGTATACTATTTATTGTTGCAGATAGCCCTGGGGCTACTTGTATTTTGATGCTAATTATGCTCTCCAGGAAAAGGCTTCGAACAAGGAAGGAGTTGGTACTCAGGTGACTTCTTGTGAACCTTCTCTCCACCTTAATTTGTAAAATAAAGGCTAGAGCTGGTGATTGGGCAAGAGAGGGGAAGGTGGAGCTGAAAGTTTGTGAGGAGTAGGAGAAGAAAAAGGAGAAGGAGAAGGAGAGGACAATGGAGGAGAAGGTAGAAGAAAAGAGGATCAGGAGCACATGGCCTGGAGAAACCACAAGTTATAAGGGGTCAGTTAGATGGGGAAGAGGGTAGTGTAGTGGCAGATCTGCCCAATCTAGGCATGCAGCTTGATTCATATTAATAGAGTTGTGTTTTCTTTGCCCGGGCTTGTTTGGGTTGGAGATTTACTGCAATAATTTATTTTTTATTATTGTATTTTATTTACATATTTAGGCTGAGTGTTTCTCTGTGCACTACATATGTGCCTTGTGCCTGTAGAGTTGAGAAGAGGACATGGGATCCCACAGAACAGAAGTTAAAGATAGTTGTAAACCACTAGGTAGGTGCTGGGAATTGAACCCAGGTACTCTGGAAGAGCATCCAGTGCTCTTAACTACCTAGCCATCCTCACTCCAGCTCCTATGGATTGCATATTTTTCAAAGGTAAAGTCAGGGACAAGATTGTATATAGATAGAATTGGGACGAATGTGTGCTATAAAGGGATACTGGGTTCTTTATTTCAAGCCCCTAATATCCCAGAACAGATTATTAAAATTTAGAGGGATGCAAGACTTGGACAAAGTTCTCCAAGAGTTTGACCCCCTTTTATCCATCCCTGAGACAGGGTTAGACCAGGTTGTGACATGTCAAGGAACTGAGCATGAGGTAGCTGCTCAATGACTATTTATTGATGCAACCTGACAAATTGTTTCTTTCCCATTCCCCCACAGCTATTCTGCTCCCAGGCATGTCTTTTGCACCTCTTTCCTGAGGGGCTCACCCCTTTACTGCTATAACACTTCTGTTTAGTCATCGACTGACTCAGAACAGCATTTCCAAAAATGCGTTTTCTACAGGTTAATTGCTATTCTCTGGTGGAAAATAGCTGATACCTGAGTGAATTTTGAAAATGCTGCACTGAACAAACATATAAGATAATTTCCTGCAAGACTTCTCAGAGCCTTTATTATGCTAATGCACAGTGTTGAGTGTCTAGGCAAACATAAAGAACCTAGACTATGTTTTCAGAGTTACTTGACCATAGACAGCCTTGAACTAATTTTTCTCCGATTCTGGTAATCTGACAACAAATGAGGCTAAAATTATCTGACCAGAGGCATTTACTGTTTAGTGAAAGATACTTAAGGAAATACATCCTGGCACTTTTGACTTTTTCTTCATCTTATTAGTCTATAAGATTGTGGGTTTTGTTTGTTTTGTTTTTCTTTTAATCAGGTTTTTGTTTTTCACAATTTCATGCTTGCATACAATGCACTCTGTTGATACCCACTCCATCATTATCTTTTCCTACGGCCCCCCCCCCCCATTAATACTCCTCTCTACCTGTTCTGCTAGAGTACTCCTTCCTTCTTGAGAAATTTTTGGTTGGTTGGTTTGTTTATTTTTGGTATCTGTACAGGTGTTGTGCAGGTGGGCGCAGCTGTTGGTTTTGGTGTCTTTATAGGTGTTGTGCAGATGGGCACAGATGTTGATTTTGGTGTTTGTACAGGTGTTGTGCAGGTGGGCGCAGATGTTGGTTTCGGTGTCCATACAGGTGTTGTGCAGGTGGATACAGCTGCTGTATGTCCATTATGCCAATTGCCATGTCATATTCAGAAGGCAGCATCTTTTATAAGTTTCATAGTATTATTTTTCCCTGTTATCTAGCTTTCACAGTGGAGACCTCTCACCTTCTGGGATGTTCCCTGGGCCTCAGAGTAGGTGACATAGATTTCTCACTTAGGGTTGAGCACTGAGCAGCCCTTCCCTCTTAGTGATTTGATCAGTTATGAGTCCTTGTGTTGACTATTGCCCTCAACCAAAGAAGCTTCTCTGACTAAGGCTGAGAGCTATACAGTATATGGCTAGAACCATAACTATTTAGAAGGCAGTTTAACTACATGTCTATTTAATAAAATATCAGTAGTAGATTTCCTTGTGTGGCTTGTGAGCTCCCTAGGCATAGATTTTTGACCAATTTTACAATTTTAGAGGGAATACAGTTTTGTATTCCCTCTAGTGGAGTAGGATTCATGGGATGTGGGATCTTTGTATCAAGACCAGTGCCAGTTACATTTGAATCAGCCAACACCTTCTCCAGTGCCATGTATAGTTCTTACTAATAGTGTAATGTCCCACTATTTTCATTAAATGAATACACATTAAAAACTTGCAAACCTTGTTAGGTTTACTTTCAGTTGGGTAGAATTTGAGCTACCAGTGGCAAACACATCAATCTATCCACTTTGTGGTCATTGATCCTAAAGTCCTGAGAGAAGAATTTATAAGAAAAGCTGATAAAAAATATTAAGAGGAATGTACTATGATAGGCTTTCCCTTCCATGAATCCCAGAAAGAAATGTCAATGGATATTTCCTAACTTTGGATAATTTGTGGAGGAGGAATCTGGACAAGAGATTAGACTGGAGAAGCAAAACATGGGGAAGTTATATAGAAAAGAGTTGAGATTTTTGAAGGAGTCTCCTAGAAGAAGAGAGGAAATAAGAAAAGCAGCTATCTGTGAGTGGATGATAAATGAGGTATTTTCTGTGTAACCCATAACCAAAGTCACACCCACCCAGACACCGCAATGTTTTGAAGGTAGACTTAAACTTACGATGCTTCTTTTGCTCCAAAGTGTCACGGGGACAGACAGACATGCACCCTAGATCTGGCTCCAGTGTGCTTTCAAAGTTTGATGAAGGGCCAAGGAAAATCTGGCAATATTTTCTTGAGAATTTTATCCCCCTATTGGATATCCTTACAGAGACTGGGTTTATGAGGATATAACACTATTTGAGTTACCAACAAAAATGAAAAAGATGAGAGAAAAAACAGATTCTTGGCAAGGTTGTTTGTGAGTCTCCTGAGAATGAGACTGTCTTTCCTTGGGAAACAACTGCTTACAGTTCTCATTATCTATTCCTACCTTGCATTGTCACGGTCTATACAAAAAGAGAAACATGTGGTTGTCTTTACTCAAGCTTCTATAAGCTTATTTTTTCCATATTTATGCACTATTCACAAAAAGTAATGGAAAGTTATTTGACAATGTGCATACATCTCTATACATTGAAAATAAAAGATATTTGAGAGACAGAAAGTATAACAATTCTAATGCCTTCCAGAATCATAACAAACCTCCTTAACCAGGGATAGTTTTTGGCAAAATGAATCAACAGGAACCCAGAGTGCACTTTTGATTTCTTTTGAAAAAGGTAGCTAGAAAAGCAACATCAGGGAGCCAGAAATGAGGGAATTAATTGAAAAAGAGCTAAGATCTACCGAGGATCTTCTAAAGGAAAGACTGGAAATAGAAGACACAGCTGTCTTTGGGTAGACGGTTACTAGGTCTCACAAAAGGATTTTATAGGATTCTGAATAATCGCATGTCAATAAATTATTTTGATGGTCTCAGCTGCACTTCTCACAGACATTCCTGTTCTTGGTATAAATATAGCTGCCATATTTATCCAGATAAGCAGGATGCTCTAAGCTTGAAGACGGCCAGAGGCTTCCAATTGCAGTTACAAAGAGGCATTTATAGGAATTTGCCCATTTTATGTCTTGGGAGAACTTGGTACCTAGCAGTTTCTTCTTCCTTTTGATAGCACACCTGACTTAGTTCTTTATTATAATAAGGAGATTTTCTTAAGAGTAGAAGGGTTTTGAGATCCAATTAGAAATAAAGAAAATGATCTGGGAAGAATATAATCCAAAGTTTAAAGTCTGGTTCCTTTATTTTATTGACATTTATTTTCTGGTTTGTATTAGTAAATATCTGTACATATTTGAGTTTAATTATGACATTGCTGTGTATGTGTACAATGTATTTTGATCATACTCACATTCCATTATCCTCCTTTGTCTCTCTACCACATCCAGTGATCTGCTTCCCCATTTCGGTAGTCCTCCATCCACTTTCTATTTTTGGGGGGTGTATGTGGCCTAATGGGTTTCTTTAGGGTTTATTTTAGGAGCATGGGGGAAGGGATTTTTACAGAGCTGCGCCACTGAAGAAAATGTCTCTCGCTCTCTCAACAACTGTAATCTTCCTATAAGTTTTCATAGAGGGTTGGGACCTCATGAACCCTTCTTCGCTTCTTGACAGCATGTTGACAGGCCCTATCTTGTCTTGGTCTTGTACAAAGGATCCCAGAGGCTGTGAGTTCAAGAGTGCAATGGGCATGCCATGCCCAAAGCATTCCACCATACGGCAACCTATCCTCTCCCTCTTACATTCTTCTCACCTCCTCTGCCTTATTCTCTGAACCTTGGCGTGAATGGTATACATAAGCCATTTATGGCTGAGCATCCAACAATTCTTCTCAGAACTATGGCTAGTTATGTGTCATTGCAGTTGCTGCTGCTCACTGCAAAAAAAAAAAAGAAGTCATTCTGACCAAATTTGACATTAGCATTAATATATAAGGATAGACACAGCTCTTTATAAGGCAACTTGATGGGTGTATAAGGTCCATTTAGCAAAACAACGGTCAGGCTTCCTCACCAAGGCCCATGACATCCCCAGTCATATTATTTTGGCTAGGTTTACAGGTTTACTGTAACACATATGAAGTGGTCCTAAAATCCAAACCAGAGAATTTGGATTCCATGATGCATTTGCAACCATTGCACTAGTTAGCATATCGTACCTGGCTGATCTCCCATAGAATTTCCCTGGCATCAAAGAAATGTATAGCAGCCAGGGTCCATAGCAAACATTTGACATTTTAAAGCTGCTATGATGGATCAAGAGGTGGGGCTAAAAGTCTAAATGAGTGTTCCATCTTAAAAACGACAGAAGGATAGATGAAATGAGAGAGAGAGACAGAGAGAGAGAGAGAGAGAGAGAGAGAGAGAGAGAGAGGATGCAAAGAGCAAGATGAGATATGTGTTGGAAGAAATAGCAGAAAAAATGTATCCAGGAAAACAAAGAGAAAACAATTTAAGGGAGGAATAGGAAGGAACAAAGAACAGAAGGAATAATGGTCAGGAGTGGTTTTGGAATTATGGTTTCACTATCTTCTAAAGAGACTGCCTAGCAACAAGACTGCTACATTACCTGTATTCAAACAGAGAAACAGAGAAAAATGTGTGTATGGACTTAGAACATATATAGAGTTCTGAGGATTTCTATCTCCATTCTGAATTTTTGCGGGGCTTTGCTTTGGGAAATAAAAGCAAAAGCAAACAATGTTTGCACAGCAAACATGTGAAAGCAAGGTGTCTTCTTGTGATGCAGGATTTTTGAGAGCTTTTTCCTGTCTAGAGAAGATGCTTTTCTTCAACTCTTCTTTCTTCTGAGAAAATCCAGTCAGTCAAATCCTTGGGCCTATACATGTTTATTAAAATGTGTCGCTAAAGTACAAGGGGGTTAAAGTACGAGGCGTTAATTCAGAGCAGGTAAAACCACCTCTTGACTGTATTTTGTACATCTTACTATGTTGGAAATTATTTAAGTTTAAACGAAAAAATGTGGCATCTTTAATATATATGAACTAAGAAGGAAGGTATCTAGATGCTTGCTGAGCAGCACCAAGGCTTATGCCAAATGTATCTGACAGCACTGACTTATTAACCAGGCATTTGAGGGAGTTGTTATTGAAGGCAAATATCTAGATAAAAGACAGAGTTCTTATACTTGGTCACCACCTGAAGAAATGAAGGCAGGAGGTGTTAGGAAATGCCATCATCCATGTTACCTTGAATATTTAAGACTCATGGCCACAAGAGCAAATTGGTGAGTCAAGATCGTCGGTCCCCTCTTTCTCTGATATGTTACCATGTCTGAGGATGAAGGGAATTGTGACTCTTGTCCAGCTGTGCTCAAAACTCAAGTGTTCAACAGAGAGAGCCATCAGATTCGTGGGATTCTGTGTGCTAGGGGCTAGAGGGAGACTGTCAGTTCATCTCAGATACATTATTTCTCCAGGAAACACAGCATAATCAAGGATATTTTCCACCATGAATTGCATCATTAGCTAACACAGGGAAAGTGAAACGCAGTTAACTTTTCTTTTTCTTTTGCAAAGCTGATGAACTGAAGAAAATAGAAATGAAAAGTTTAATGCATTTTTTTTTTTTGCCAAGAATATATGTTGAAAATCAGAATCAAAACACTTTTACACAGTAATAGAAATCCCACATTTTAATACATTGCCATGCATATAAGGAAGAAAATAACGCCAAATACAAAATAGTCAAATATACAAAATGATAAAGCTGATTTTCAAGCCTGATAGAGATCATGCTCAAGGATACAAGTGGGCAGAAATCTGTACAGTTTTATTCTTATCAATTTAAAAAGAATCATGCCCCTTCCCAGTCTTCTTGAAGAAAGCCCAAAATAGAAAGAAATATTCTAAGAAAATATAAAGGAGACCCGAAGGGAATTGGCAAGTTGGTAGCTGCTCAAGAAACATAAGTAAGTGGCTCAAAATTGTGGTGCACAATAAGTCTTCTGCTTAGAGAAGAAAGGTTCTAAACATCTGATACCGTGGAGCCCAGGAGCAATGTGGACATCCAACGGAAAAGGCACTCTTGCTTTTACCACATAACGTTGTTGTGTCTTTCTAAGTCTGGGCCTGGGACCCTTTCTACAGTAAAAGAAATAAATAAATGAAAAAAGAAAGAAAGAAAGAAAAGAACAAGTGAGCAAAAGAAAAGAAAAGAAGGAAGAAAAGAAAAGCAGAACACCTGTGGGTAGTAGATAAGGGAATTTCTATTTAATGAACAAGCCTTGGGAGACCAACACAATTAAGACTGTTGCTTTAACTATGTGCTTAAGGAAGCTATAGTGTCTACAATCTCCATAGACTACTATGTTATAAAATGTGCTTTTTAGTCACATTGGTCAAAGAATGAAACTTTTTTAAAAACTAGAATTTCTTCCCTCAGAATTTGTTATTCTTCAGGGTGTGTGTGTGGGTGTCTTCTTTTAATTTTTATAGTGCTGGAGACTGAACCTTGTTCCTTACATGTGTTAAGCGAGCATTCCACCACTGAATGGCAACTTCAGCCCCCTCAGCCTCTCTGTTTAATTCATACCATATGATTTTTTTCTTCTTTCTTTCCTAGAACAAATACTAACATGCAATGAAAGTTCCTGATAAGAAAGTGTATCATGCCTATGTAATTATTGATGCCCTCAGCATGCTAACTGCACATGTTCTGTGGCCTTGTTCAATCTGAAGGTTGGTAGTCTTTGCCTGTACAGATCTCTGAGTATGTCATTGTTTTCTGAACCTTGGAGAGGGGAAATGGAGACAAGTGGATGCTGTCAGTAAAGACTCTTCAGACTATTTGCCTTATCTCAGAAAAAGCTGTGGTATGTGTGTGTGTGTGTGTGTGTGTGTGTGTGTTCATGAACACACATACACAGGAACAGTTGCATACTCATGCACACACACGTGCGCACGCCTACAAAATAACATGTTTCAGCTTTGCTTCATTCTGTCTTTTCCTCTTTTAAGCCCAGAGTGGGGACTGATAATAAAAGTTTTGAAGTAAAAGCCAAAAATGAGGATCGGTATCATTAACAAGGTACATAACCCGGTTTGCCAGGGCAATTATACACAGATATGTGATATGAAACAACTTTCCCTTTTAGTCCCTTCTAGTCCTCAAACAACCCAGTCTGCTGATGGACCAGAAGCATCCCAGACCTCCTGGGAAATTGCTATTAGTCCACCATTCTTGAATTCAGAATAGTTTCTTCTCCTTTATCAGTGAAGTGTCAATCTCTACAAAGTCCCAAGAATAACTTAAGTATATAAACCACAACAGATCGATAGTTTCTTTTCTCAGATGCTTTTTACTGCTAATCTGTAATTTTGTTACAATATTGATCTTTTCTAAAATTTCTTGTAAAGCTATTTAACTTAGCGCCTAATAATATTAAATAGCTGGATTAACTAGAACTACAGTAGTGTGATTCAGTGGCACAAGAGTTTCAGTAGAATTCGTTGCAAAACATTTGAGCTGCCTTGGTTTTTCAGCAGACTGGTTTCTTCTGCTCTAGTCACCACTGAGTGCACAATGCAAATGAAAGAGTCAGTCTTATTCCGTTCTCTGCAATGTGAGTTTTTTTTACTAGCTCCTCTAGCATGGCCTTCTTAGAGCAGTGCTCTCTGGCTGGAAGAGGAAAGATGGAAGCAGATAAACTATGCAGAGCCCCTCCATTGCCCAGTGGCAGTGCAAGCAAGCAGAAGTCCTCTTTACCCCATGGGGTAAACACCTTTACAGAAGCTCTGGCTTTGGTTGCTAGTGATCTGAGGTAGGAGTGGGAGAAACATGAAAGAGATGATTTGGGGATGTGACTCATGGGTAGAACACTTGGCTAGCATGCCAGAGTC
Organism: Rhynchomys soricoides; assembly: GCA_019843965.1. NCBI lineage: Eukaryota > Metazoa > Chordata > Mammalia > Rodentia > Muridae > Rhynchomys > Rhynchomys soricoides. Next base: position 7,224,506 of record JADRCH010000007.1, on the reverse strand, counting down.
CTGGATTTAATTCCTAGCACTATTTCAGAAACAATCAACCTACCAAACAAGGTTAAAGACAAGGCTCTAGAAATTTGAACATGAATAGCCACCAGCAACTAACATGACCTTTAAGGTTTCCATCACTAACCAGGGATCTTTTTAATGCATTAATATTTTTTTTTTTTTTTTGAGATAGGATCTCATGTAGTAAAGATTAGCCTCAAAATTGCTATGTAGTCCTGGATGTCCTTGAACTCTTGATTCTCCCTTGCCTCTCTCTCTCAAGTGCTGACATTTGAGGCATGTACCACTTTTTTTGGTTTATATGGTGCTGTGGATCCAACTTAGGGCTTTGTGTGTGCTACTAAAGCACTAGCAAATTAATTACATTCCTAGCTCCACCAGAGAAGAACTGGCATACACCTCACCTCTGCAGCTCATATATTCGGAAACACAGGCTTATTGTAAAATAAACGTATGGGATTGAGACATGGAAATTGCCCAAAGCTTCCTGAGTCTGTGGTTGGTTTCCAATGTAGTTGGATTGGTATATATGTATATTTAATTCAACAGTCTTCAAGCCAAAGACTATGACAACACTCAAATTACAAACCCTAGTTTTATATTTGCGCTTGGAGTCTATCTAGTGTCTTTAAAAGGTCCCTTCATGGCCTTTGTAGTAGTTTAGAACCTGGGGTCACTTCTGCGGAGAAGGCAGCGAACATGCACAATTTGTGGGTAAGATAGAAGCAACCTCTAAGGTGCTGAAGTAGAATTGGAGGCAAAATTAGTTTCTCCTTCCCAAGTGATCTATTATAATAAGAATTTTGTTTCAGCATAAAGTATTTTAATATATTTTCATAGAACTCGAGAACGGGTGCTAGCAATTCAATCCACACAGATTTGTGTGTTCTTTCAAATCAATCAAAACTGGAGTTTTCCATTTGACAGCTAGGTCTACATTTGATAGCTAGGTCTATGCTAATATTCAAAAACGGTGTGATTCAATTCTTCATTCCCTTTGATCCAAATGTGATTGAATCCCAAAAGATGGTGACCAAAGTGGCATTAGTACCTCCAAGTTGGGTAGATTAGGGGTTGGCCTCAGATATCCATCTGCCTCTGCCTCCTGAGTGCTGGGATTAAACCATGTGTCACTACTGCCCAGCTCAATAGATTTCTGAGCATTTGAGCAGAGCTGAAACACAAACACTGGACAATTTAGGCAGAAAGGTCCACTTCTAAGATAATTTTTAAGGCTACTAGAAAGTTCTGCGGTTTGGAAAACAACAATAAAACACTCCATTGACCCAAATCTCCAAAATGTTAGTTCCAAAATTTGAAAACGTTTATATGATCAAAAGGAATATCAAAAGAGCAACAACATTTGGTATCATTGTGTCAGTTAAATTGTGATTTGGCATATGTCCTGTTACCAGTGACTTTTAAGTGGTAGTCAGTGCAGGTTTGTTGTGTCCTTTAATGCTTGAAATAATGAGGAGGGGGTTTTGATGGGAGGATTCTTGGGTGGGTAAGGTTCTTAAGACACCTTAACTAGTCAATGAAATGTCCTCTTTATAGAACCTTGCATGACTAGGTTCCACTCTACTGTAGAAGTCATTTCTTGGTCATTTGATGTGAAGCAGGGACCAACACTGGTCTGTGCTTGATGGTCTCTCCCTTTTTCATTTTGTCACCTAAATTTCATGCTACACACTTTAGAGTTTGGAAATAGTCTGCCCCTCACCCAGGGTTTTGCCTCTGAAACTACAGTGATGGGCAGAGGTGTCTGCATTGGTACTCACTAGTCAGCCACCTTCACAAGGGAGGCACACTTGGTCATTGTTTCCCTCAGCAGGAGCTTTCAGGAGTATTCTGTATCCCAGCTAACAATCCTCATGGGAGGAAAGTAACAGGCATCAGCCTTCTTTTATCTTGAAGCTGCTAGGAATTCTGTCTAGCAATCAACCAGAGTTCACAGGACCATTCTCTGGCTCCAGGATTAGACCCAGATCTAAGGAGATTGAGGTGGAAGCTTGCTTGTCTTTGAACTAGAGTCCTCAGCTGTGCTCTAGTAGATATATCTCCTGGCCTGTCCTCCTCTCTAATTCCACTGACATTGTTTTAATGATCAGCATGGACCAGTGACTTTCTGGAGATGAAAATGGGGGCCCACTACTGCTTGGGTTGCATCAAGGTCAACCTTAAGACTGAATTAATAGTCAGGGTGAGGGTGGTGGTGAGGACTATGTGCTTCTGCTTGAGTTCTTTTTAGAATGCTTGAAAGATACCTACAGCATTATGTGAAGAGAAGGAGATGAGAAGAAAAAAAAAATCACACACACATAAAATAAAACAAAAAGTGGGGTGGAGGGGACCGTGGGAGAGGTGATGAATAGAATCAGTCTTTAAAGAATAAAGAGATTTTTGTCACTTTCAAAGATTAGAATTTTAAGTCTATGGCAGCTTTAAGTCTAGTTGTCAAGTAGCAAAATTACTCTAAAGAACATGGAAGAAAACATTGCAAAGGATAAAGCTGCTAACGTGTGGGGAAGAGGTTTTGATTTAAAAAAAAAATGTGTTAGGGGTGTCTTGAAAACTTTACTTCCTTGAGACTTTTATTGTTGCTATCCAAAACTAATTATGTGACCTTTGTAGACAAAGAAAGCATTTGGGGTATGTGGGGTGGATCTGGAAGAGGTTCTTATCTTATTTTAAATTCACAGGCATCCTTGAGCTCTGCTCTCCCCCCTTGAATGTTTAAAATGGCACCTTTTCCCTCAGTACTGAGGACTGTATGCCTCTGTTTGGGCAGCTGCAGAGTGACTCTGGAGAGAACCTGGCATGTTTACCAGTGTTGTGGAGGAAGAAATCAAAGTGGTGGATATCCATGTCACGGAGCTATGGGGGGATTTGAAGGTAAGACACATCCCCTAAAGAAAGTTGATAGGGTCCCTATTGCTCCTAAGGCAAGTCCCAAGCTACTGGCATGATTTGCTCTGCATATTTAAATTCAGCTCTGGATCTGAAATGAGCTAATCCCCTCAGCACCCTGGAGAGCCTGGTAATTGTTCATTTCAGTTCATACCCAAGAGTGCCTTTCCTGTATAGTTGTGAGTGTCAGTCTTTTCATAAAAGGGGCAGCAAACGTTTAAGTAAAAGGAAAAATTAAGCCTCAATGATTTACAGTCTTTAGCTATCAATAAATTTACCCCTTAGATCCCTATATGTCTGTCCTATGAAACAAAACTCATCATAGACACGTCTGGAGTTCTGGAAGATAAAATTTTACCCCATCCCACCCCAACATACACAGCACAGCAAGAAAGAACCATGGAGGCAATCTCACAAAGCATCTTCATACAATAAGGAAGCTGGAGGCTGTGAATGAAATCATTTCTCTGTTTTTATGGTTTTACTAGTGCATGAACAGATTTTGTACCACCATGTTTCCTAACCTATAATGATTTCAAACAGAGGTCGACAGTTTAGAAAACAGTGCGGGCTCATACGCAAATATGTAGGTTGTGCCAAGCATTAAGGCATATTTAGAGACACCATTTTTGACTGGGCTCTTTAAGGACCTTCATTTTGCCTTTCCCCATTTCCATCTTTACCTATTATCTTTCAATAATGTTATAGCATTCCTCTGACTTAGAAAAAAGGAGGCAACTCTTTTCATTTTAATTGTTCAACTTATTTTGCAAAAGCCACAATAGCAATAGCCCATGATCATTTAGTGGACATCTGCACTGTAATGTGCATCCAGTTTTCCAAGGGTATTCGCAGGAGTCTCAGAATATCACTTACTACACCAGTTAATTCCCAGCTACGATATCTCAGCACCTGGCAGGATTTATAGGATTCATTAGAACCAATTCTGCATCTTTAGGAGTAGTTAAAGAATTGGCATTTCAGAGAATCCAGCATAGTGATAAATAGTAGTGTCTATAAAAAGAATGGAAGTGTAGGAACTGGAGTGGACATCAACGAAAGCAACTAAGAGTTGCTGAGAGAAGCCTCTGATCAACTTAGCTGGCTGTTTAGCAAGATTCTATATGTGCTATGAAGCTGCCCACTCATTCAGGCAAGAGATCTACCTGTTGTCTGCCATGAACATTTTCTTATGTTTCTGTGGCAAGGTGAAGGGGATGAGTGTGGGTGTCTCAATTCAGTTTGCACTGTGGGAAAAGAGGGGATGCTTGAGAAAAAGAAATGATTCAATAGAAACAGGAAGAATATGCCATATTATTGGAATGGACCCAGTACAGTTATTGGCACATGGTGGGGGTCCCACAACAGATGCCTACTGAATAAAAAGAAGGAATGGAAGGCATGTAACCCCTGATGTGGGTACCAAGGTAAATGGATGCGCCATAAGGATGGAATGTTGGCAGCCTGGGTTTGGATTATAAATTCCAGCTTCTTAGAAAATGAATTATGGTCTGTGGTGGCTTAGATAGTTCTGGTGGTGGTCTGTTGTTAAAAAGTCCAGATCTCATGGTAATAATCATTCTCTGACTTCCCTATGAGGAGCCACTTCTCTAAGCCCACATCCTGATAGGAGCCATGCTGTAGAGAGATATCTTATGTGTATCACACTCAGCTCATTCCACTTCTTGAGACCACAAGTGGGGACAGACAATGAATGCTTGGAGAGAGCATGACATGTCTTGGTTGCTTATGGGAGGGTTCCCATTGTCACATCTATTTTAAAGATTAGTCTCTGATTCCTCTTGGTCATGGGTTAGGTTAATGAATGCTCATAATATACTTTGCTGAGTTTTTGATTCAGCCTAGTTTCTATTTCTGGGGGAAAATGTTAATGTCTCACAAGGGGGCAATCCATAGGAATGAACACTTCCCTAGTGTTCAGGTAAGCCACCATTGAATGGACAGGTTCCCCAGGACTGTGCTTTGTTTTTAGAATTAAAAAAATGTCATATATACATTCCAGGAGGTATTAAAAGGAAGTATCATTCTGTGCTGAGGAAGAAACTTTGTGTGGGCTGAATGTGTTACTTCTCTAGGCACACAGTGGAGGTCATTTGCGGCTTCTCTCCAGAACTGAGACTTAAACTTGACCTTGGGAAGATTTCATAAGTGGGGAAGTGGAACCACTAAGAAAGATTGTATTCTGGTGCATCTGGCAGCAATCCACAATGGTCTTTGATGGAAAGAAGGCCATCTTCTTTTTTTGTTTAGAAGATCTCCTCTATGGGACAAAGGTATATATATATCAGCCAAAGAGAAGCATCCTGAACAGAGTATTCTTATGTCATGTGTGAAGTTATGTCTGGGTACAAAGAACCAAGACCTCATATATTCCAGCCACCAGGCTTGGGTCTGCTTCCCTTTGTGCTGTAAGTAATCCAGGTATCCAGTTAAGTGTCAACAGGTGAAGTCTAACAGTATTTTGGCCATATTTACACTGAGCTACCACACACAACTGTGAGTATACTAGGAGCAGAGTTGGTCTTGGACAGTCTGAGCCAGAAATAAGACAAGATTTATAAAGAAAAGAGAAAACACTTGTTTTCCTACGTGTATCAAATGTGCTATTTTATCTCAGTATAGTGATCCTACATAAAGTGCTGCAGCGTTGGACAGAACACCTTTGGACATTGTCATTAACGTAATCTAGACATGTTTACATTCCTACCAGGGCACACTATTTTGAACCCTTCCACTGAGATTGCAGAATTCTTGTATTTTTTTTTTCTAGAACATCATGCCATTTGCACACTTAATGAAATAATCCAGTGGCTGCCATGCTAAAACAGGACTTGTAGTGGAGGGCACAGATGGAGCCCAAGGGGAACTTGAGTTATGCACAGTGATGAAAACTGGAAGGTAGTTTCCAGCTAATGGTCTGCCAATGACCACTTGGGATGAGTTGGCACTGTATGTTATGCACCTCATTTGAAAATCCACAGCAAACTAAGATTTTTTTTCTCACGATGTCCATAATCTTGACTGAATAGGCGTTTTCTCAGTTAATCCGGTTAATCTGTCAGTGCTCCAAGGATCTCTTCTGGCAGGGCCATGAGTCAGTCTTTCTCTGGGGAACAGATCATGCTCATATCTACTGGCAGGATAGCAGCTTGCAAAGCTCACGTGATTATGGAGAACACTCGGCTGAGGCTGCAAGAAGGAAGGAAGGAAAGAAAAGAAGGGTAGAGGGATATGGTTAGCTACTTCCTTTATAATCTGACATGCCAACATACTGTAGCAATGACTTTAAACAAACCCTAACACCTTTAGGTCAAAGAGAAAGGGCTAGCCAAGATAAAGGTTACTCAACTCAGGATAGATCAGTGGCAGCTTGTACTCATGAAAGATCCTTGTACCAGTTGGCAGAACACAGAAGACATCCATTTCAAAAACCAGACCATGTTGCTTTGAATAGAGGGCAAAGCTGGCTCTCTGGATTTGGCATTCAGCTCCATGACAGGGGGCTAAAATTGAGACTCTATCTATCTCATGTCCTAGGCTGAGTGCTTATACTGGCCTGGGGCAAATAGAGGCTGGAAATGGTGCAAGATATTGTGCGTGTGTGTGTCTGTGTATCTGTGTATGTATGTGCCTGTGTGTGTGCGCCTGTGTGTGTGTGTGTCTGTGTGATTGATTGCATTCCTTAGGAATCCTTGAATGAAACCAAAGGGGAAACAGGAGAAGCAATATGATTAAGAACTCCTGAGTCTGCACGTTGAAAATTGAGTAAGGTTTGGGGTTAGAAAGAAAAAGCCATTCAATCCGACTAGAGGTTGAACTAGCATGTTAGTCCTGCTTTGGACATCTAGAAATCTAGACAAGAGCCCTTATCCTTACTTCAGCTTCCCAGTCTCTTTAGTATTTTATCTGGCTACTGCCTGCAGTTCTTCATATTCAGGTCCTCAATAAGTCATTATTATGAGCATACATGAAGGCTTTTTCTAAAAATTCTACATTAGTTTTATTTAATACATAGAATTACTGGACAGCAGCAGGAGTTATTGATAAAAAAGAAGCATCCCTAGGTTTTTGAGTCCAGGTGGCTTTACAAAATATGCGAAGATACACAATTTGTAAGTAGTATTTGATTAAAACATGTTATTCATGAAAAAAAAGCAAAACAAAAGGTCCTCTTGTAAGTGTATTAAATATCAAACAGTAACACAAACTTCTGATAAGGTTGCAATGTGAGTAGAATGTTAAGATGTTGCTCATGGCATTGTAAGCTGGAAAAATAACATCCATTTATTTAAAAATCATTAAAGATTTATATCCCCTGATCTAGTGATCTCATTTCTAGGAGGGTACCCCAAGGTAAAATATAAAAGATACAAAAGGCTACATGTAAAAACCTGTAACTTAGAGATTATTTATACTACAAAAAAAAATTAAAACAAGTCTATTGTTGAAACTTGAGCTAGGTAATTATAGTACGTTAATAACATGGATGATTGCATGAGCATTGAAATAAGACTAATTATGATGACTATATAGCAATTGGCCAAAGTTATATATGCTAGAATATACAACATAATATATGCATGTGTATATAATAAATGTATATATATAATATATGCATGTATTTATAATAAATGAACTATAAATGAAAATGGAAAAAGTGCTACTAATGTTATTATTGAAATATTTTGAAAAACAGTAAGAAAAATTAAGCTCACTATGTGTACACTCCCGAACAGTGATTCACTAATGTATCCTGGGAGTTGGCATTAACCATTATTACCTAGAAAAATAATACTTTATACTTTCAATCAGCGATGATACTCCATTGTCATGAGGAAGAGAAGAGAAGAGAAGAGAAGAGAAGAGATGAGAAGAGATGAGAAGAGAAGAGAAGAGAAGAGGAGACTAATATGGGGAAAAAATCCAGGTCTACCTATGGATAGCCATACTGTAAGGAAGCCATACAGCCCTGAAGCACAGCATAGATATCAAGCAAACTGGCACAGCGCAGCACAGTATTCTGGAGGCTGTTGTTACAATCAGATCTGGGAGATGTGTGCCCTTGGAAAAAAGCCAACAAAATAAAATTTGAACAGAAATAATGACAGTTAAAAATTAAGCCCAACTGAGCTATTATACCTTTGTGGAGGAAATTGCAGTTACGTGTGTCATCCAAGTAGCTGTGCTGTCTACATGGGTGTCCAAGAGTGCATAGAGAGTAGATGTGTCTAATTTGTATTCCTGGATGTAATCTTAGCCTATTATATTTCAATGTCTTTTCAATTTCAGTACCCAATACTGTTCTTAGGGAAAGAAGAAACATGCCCATTTCACCAATATGGAAATCAAGGCCCTAGTGTTACTAGCCTAGGTTATACAGATATAAGGGTCCAAGTTCTATTCAGAGGTATGTGTGATATAAAAGTGTAATGGGTTGAATGTATAAAATGCAATCACCCAGAGCAGTCATCGTCCCCTTCGAACCCCCAGTGTATTTACCTACAAGTACAATCAGCACGATGAAACATGCTGGTAGGTGGGGTTAGACAATCTGAGTAGGAATTAATTTGTATCAGCAAGAACAGTGAGGTGTTCTTATAGAAGATGAACATACAAGGCAGTAAAGGCCACAAAAATATTACAGCTTTCAGGATTGACAAGATGTTCAGATATGACTATCCTGCGTGTGATTCTTGAGGAAAGAAATGGGCAAAGAAGGAAGTGCATTGTAGCATCATGTCCATGTCGTCTTTTACATCATTCTACTACATGGTCAACCTTCATTGTTCACTGATGCTTCTTGGAGGTAGCATTTGGTGTTTCTTAACAGAGTCACCATGTTGTACTAGGTTCAGTGGAAACAACAAGTCAGTATTTACTCAAGTTGGATATAGAATGTACTCAGTTATATACTAAAATCGGAACCTGTACCAGGTGTGTGGTACACACCTTTAATCCCAGTACTGCAGAGGCAGTCTGGTCTACAGAGCTAATACTAGGACACTAGAGCCGTTACACAGAGAAACCTTGTCATTGAAAACAACGCAAAACACAACAGAACAAAAAAACAAAATAACTTGCAGGGAGCTGAAGCAGTAGCTCAGTGGATAAAGTCCTTGCTATTTAAGCATGAAGACCTGAGTTTAGACCCCCCAACTCCTACATAGCTGAGGTTTTTTTAGGCATAGGGGTGCATGTCTCTAATCCCAACACTCAGAAGGCAGAGGCAGATGGGTCTCTATGAGTCTGAGGCCAGTCTGCTCCATAAAGCAAATTCCAGGCCAGCCAGTGCTACACAGTGAGACCTTTTTTAAAAGAACAAAAACAAACAAATGACTAACAGCTGGGTATGGTGTATATCTGTCATCTCAGTGCTGAGAGGTTGGAGGCAGAAGGATCCCTGGAGCTCATTGGCCAGACAGTCTAGCTAATCTATGAGATCCAGGTTCAGTGAGACCCTGTCTCACAAAGACAATGAAAAAAAAAAAAAACAAACAAAAAACCAGTAGAAGACATGCAACCTCAACCTCTGGCCTTCACACGTGTGTGCACAAACATGAGGTACATACTCCCATGGGTCCTCTACATGATTGGGACTTAGGATTGTAGCTCAGTTGGTATAGTAGCTTGCCTAGTATTAATGAAGCCCTGGGTTCAATCCCCAGCACCGCATAAACCCAGTGTGGCAGTATGCATCTATAATGCCATGGAGAGGGGAGACATGAAGATCAGAAGTTCAAGGTCATTCTTGATTATATAGGAAATTTGAGGGCTGGGTCAGGCTACATGAGATCTAGTTTCAAAAACAAAAACACAAGAAGAAGATTAAAATAGAACTGAAAAAAAAAAAGGCTACATTTGGTCAAACACAAAATGGTGCTTTGGGTTTGGCACCTTCGGCTCTGTTCAGTGGGAAGCAGGCTATCTTTCCTATGGTACCTGCTCTGGGCTCCAGCTCCCTGTGCTCCAGCTCCCCCAGAAGCTTTACAGCTCCCATTTTCACCACAAAGATCCTGGCCTATGCTGTTAACTTCTTCTCAGATGCTTTCTTTTTATATCTCCGACACCAGGAATACTAACTCCTCCATCTTCCAAGATCTCCTCCTCCAGAAGTCACATCTTTTATGAACGTTTCCCTCTTTCTAGATACAGTCAAGAACTCCATCCTATGCGATAGTATGATTTCTTAAACTTCTATCACCAAATCCCCAATAAACCCTTTATTTAATATAGTGATCACCTCACCTTTTAAACTCAAGGACTTGTAGATGTCTAGCAAGCATCCTACCAATGCCTGATCCTCTTCCTCAGCCTTTTGAGGGTGCTGCCATGTCTTCTTTGCATCTTACTTAAACACTATGCAGTATCCGATATATAGTAAGTGCTCAATGTATAGTTGTGAAATTTACATGGAGATGATGTTGATGAAGACTCATTTTGGGGGTTGTTTAACCTAGCAATAAAGTTTGCACACTTGGACTCAATCACATTTAGTCCAGAGTATGGGATAAATACTGAAACTCTCAAACCCAGCAATCAAGAGCATTGACTAGAACATGGATTCTGGCTGATCTCTGCTCACTTCCCAGGCTCATCATGTGTGATGTAAAAACCACAAATCTTTTTTTTTTTTTTTCCCAAAACTCAGTAGCTTCATATTTAAAATAGGTGTTTTAGTCAGGGTTTCTATTCCTGCTCGAACATCATGACCAAGATGCAAGTTGGAGGAAAGGGTTTATTGAGCTTACACTTCCATGCTGCTGTTTATCACCAAAGGAAGTCAGGACTGGAACTCAAACAGGTCAGGAAGCAGGAGCTGATGCAGAAGCCATGGAGGGATGTAACTTACTGGCTTGCTTCTCCTGGCTTGCTCAGCTGACTTTCTTATAGAACCCAAGACTACCAGCCCACAGATGGTACCACCCACAAGGGTCCTTCCCCCCTTGATCACTAATTGAGAAAATGCCTTACCGCTGGATCTCATGGAGGCATTTTCTCAACTGAAACTCCTTTCTCTGTGATAACTCCAGCTTGTGTCAAGTTGAGACACAAAATCAGCCAGTACAATAGGTAACATACTGTCCACATCACTGGGTTGCCTTGATGACGAAATGAGCTCATAGGAAAAACATGTGACACCATGCTTAAAAAAATAGGAGAGCACTGATGAGGGGCCACTGTTTTATTGTTACCACAAGTTTCCAAAGTTCCACTGAAAATCAGACTCAAATATCTCCACGTTCAAGGCCCAGGAAAAGAAATGTCAGGCCTTTGCTCTCTCTTGCCACCTTCCAGCCCACAATCTCTGTACTCTGGTTCCACTCTCCTCTAGATTAGAGTAGACATTCAGACAGTTGCCTGATAAAGGGAGGCTCTGACACTTCAAAGGCAGGCAGTGACTTGCCTGGCAGGCAACAGGCAGCTTGGCAGGAGGCTCGGGAACAGATTTTGGATTTAAATGTTCAGGGTTACCTCCTTTCACCCCAGCCACAAGGGATGAAGTCTTGGCATGTTCGGAGGAAAGATACTATGTCAGGTAACTCCACATCTTATGATGGGAAAGGAACAAGTTGGGCTTCTCCTTGGAAAATTCAGAAAGAAAGGGACATGTCTTTGTGAAAGAATCTGTTTTTCATGCAAGTTAAGTTTGAGCTCTTTGGGGGTGGGTCTGAATTGCTTCTGGATATGTTTTTGTAATTTGTATCAGGTGTGAGTTAGTGTGCAGTTGCCCAAAATAACAGCCAATAAGCAGGTCTAAGATTTACTGAGCAGGCACTGTGGGCCGACAAAGATTTTATAGACATGCATTGGCTGGAACACCAGTGCCATTTCAGGGGTCTCCATAATCACCTGAAGAGAGAGGAGGGCAGGAACATGAGTTTGTCCCTGCCCTGTAGTTAGAATGCATAGGGCTGAGACCAGAAACCAGATCTGCTCTAAGCACTGACTGTAAGATGGACTCCATGTTAGGGGGGAAAAAAAATCTCTAACTGGAACAGGAATCAAGAAGAGAAACAAGTAGGCGTGTTGTGTAAAAGAGTTTTCATTAGACATAAGTTCCAGCTATGGGGTGCTGTAGAAGAGGTTTTACCTACAGAAAGGCAGTGCATTTATCTTTGAACAGTCTATAGTCCTTCACAGCATGGCTGAGTGGTTCTCAAATGAGTACAGGTTTGTTCCATGAGGGACAACCGGCACTGTGTGGAAGACATTTCTAGTCATTACTCATGGAGGTTACTACTGGCATCTAGCAAGTAGAGATCAAGACACTGGTGAACACCTAGGAATTCATAGGAGAGCTCCACAACAAAGACTTCTCCAGCTTGAAATGTCAAATGTGCTGAGGTTGCTTTAGCAGACACAGATCTTTGCTTATTTTCTATTTTTGGTTGTGAGCCAAATATATCAGTCTCAAAATAGGTCAAGATAAAAACCAACCTAAGTGGGCCTCGTGTCTGCACAGGAAAGGAGGTGAATTTCAAACCCCACTCCCTTCTTCTAGTCATCATTTTCTCATCTTATTTGATTTTTATATTCAGTGCAATCAAAACCTTTAAAACCAAATCACTCCTAACTTCTAGAACCCTTACAGGAGTGCCATTAGAAAAATCAAGATTGGATGATTTAGGCAGGTATGCTCAATTAATTAATTAGTATGCTTGAAAGAAGTTACAAGATAAGGGGATGGCAAAGGGTGACTTACGTGGTCATAAAGCTAAGCTTTGCTATCTGGCTATGTGGCTTTGGGGGTACTGGTTCCATTTCTACCACTCCTTGTCCACAAGAGGCTAAAGGGTAACTCCCTCACTGAGACTATGATTAAAGAATCGGTTTTATGATGTTATCCTCTAGCTATGTGCGGATGAAGGTCAGATTCTCTAACAAGATGATATCTATATCTCTATCTCTATATAATCTCCTGTAACTTCTTATGTGTCCTAGAAAAGTGGAAGCCATCATGCTGTGAAGGTTAGCTTTTTGTGTCAACTCAAACTGAGCTACGGGTGCCCACATATGTAGTTAGCCATTATTCTAGTGTCTCGATAAAGATATTTATGTGAGAGATGACTGTCTGAGTTGTCAACTTAGGAAAAGTCCCCCATAATGTGGGCAGGCAAAGGACTGAGTAACGGATAGCTCATGTTTCTGTTGTCTGTTGCTAGGACATGGGTTGTCTTCTGCCTTTAGACACAGACTCAGTGCAACTATACATTTTTTTCTCAAGCTTGTAGATGTAGAGACTTTGCAGTTTCTATAATTAAGTGTGCCTGTTTCTATATGATGTCCGTGTCTAATATATGTGTTTGTATACATAGATACACATACATGCATATATACATACATACGTGCATATATATAGATAGATAGATAGATAGATAGATAAATCAAATCACACACACACATACACACATAAGTCATTTGATGGTATTCTGTTTCCATTGAGATCTTTGAGTAATACAGTTTACCAATGACATGACATTAACAGTAAAAGTATCAGTAGCCAGATACTCACCATGTGCCTAGCATTTCATACTCAGAACTAGGTCTACTTTGCAGCAACCAAGCTAATTGGGAATGCTAAGTTCACACTACAGATGGAAAAAAAAGCCAGGTTAGGCCAGGCTATCCCTTGATTTACCTATGACATGCTCAGGTGCTTGCTTGTTCCAGAAGTGTTACGTAGGAAATAAACGCTTACACAGGATGGAAGAATTTCTGTCTCCATCTCAAATCCCCTCATGCCATAGTTTCTCTTTTCCTATTAGCATTTGATTGGCTCCTGAGATGGTAAGAGGCAGAGGGTTTCTGCTGCCTGACTCTGCAGACCTCATGGACTCTGGGCAGTTCTGAAGGATTCAGGTGTGGAGGAAACTCTCCCTTATTTGAAAATACCAAGCTGCATGAGCAGTTATTTTTCCCCTTGTTCTGGGCAGGAGGCAGGCTGGGAAGACACTGGCCTTGTTCACATACCCCCCTACTACACGTAGAACTGTTACTCAGTACTATGAGGCTGAGAAATCACTGTATGTTTGTCTAATTCCAGTTTCCTTGTTTTGATTATTCTGTGTACATTTCAGATTATCACAGTGTATCCCATAGATATACAAAGTTACTATGTGTCACTAAAAGTGTATGCTATTAATTCTTAAAAAATTTCAAAATCTCTCTTTTGCTTTCTCTCTCTCTCTCTCTCTCTCTCTCTCTGTGTGTGTGTGTGAGAGAGAGAGAGAGAGAGAGAAAGAGAGAGAGAGAGAGTTTATGTGAATGTCAGTGCACATAAACCACAGCATGTGTACTGTGTGAATAAATGAGCAGTCCTTGACTTTCATCTTGCACGAGACAAGTTTCTTGTAGTACATGGCTGCATCTGCCTGGCTAGCTCCCTTCCAACTTTCTGGGGACTGTCTTTCCTGTGTTCCCCATCTTGTCATAGTAGCACTGGAATTACTGATGTGCATACACTGTCCAGCTTTACCTGGATTCTGGTCCTTAGGCTTTAGCAGGGAGTAATCATTGAGCCATACGGAAAAACAAACCTGAACCAAACCTTTCAGAAATCACCTCTTGAGTCATTCAGGTTAAACTGTGTTTCCAGCTTCCAGGGTTTACAAACTGACATTTCACCACAGGTCTTCCAACTTGCCTGTGTGAGACTCACCTCAGGGAGCTTCTCAATTTTTTTTGCTTTGTCTAGTTCTTTCCTTCTGGTTCAGGATGTCCAGGAGGAAGATTGGGAAGCTACAGGTTTAACAAGAGCTACAGTAGTGCTCATGAAGCCAGTTTGGCAGTAGACCATGAAACACCCACGTCTTTCCCCCAGTATTTAAAGAGTAGTTATTTGTCCTTCAGACAGAAAAAAGTGGTATCAGCTGTGGGAAAATGTGGTTTAGAGCTTTGCTCGTTTCATATAACAAAATAACAAGAATCCTGGATATAATACAAGCAGTGATCCAATGCTGGGTTGTAGAATAGGGCAGGCAAGACTATGCTTTGAGACCTGGGCAAGTGATCTAACTTATGCAACGTCCTAGGAACTCAGACATGTCACCTCCTTCTAGTACCTCATGCTTCCTGCAGGCTTCTGCATGCACACATTCCTTTGCACCCTGGATGAAGTGTTCTACACTACTTTGAGGGTATAGGGCTTGCGGGGTTTCAAATCCACATGATGACACTATATTAGGTCCTGCTGTGTTCTGTACTAGCATCACTTGATGATGTATCTGTCTTTAGGTAAGTACTTCATGGTGTGTAGAAGTCTTTCAGGGAACTCGGGACATACTTCTGCGCTCCAAATGAGAAGGATTAGATTCATTCCTTTTAGAGTAGGACCGTGGGTTTGGATTTCTGATCATGTTGCAGGGGATGGTAGTAATGTATTGTCTAAGTAAGTGCCTCTTTGGAAACTGCTATGACCCTCAAGCTCCTCTTGAGGAAGTATCTCTTACTTGTCTCTTTCTGTGCCTCGGAGGAAAATGTGGGGGATATCTAAGTTGTTCTTGACGTGTTTATAGAAGAAGAGAATGGATTTTCAAATGAACGTTTGAAGAAAGCTGCATGAGCAAAGTTGGCAGTTCCTTCAGGTATGAATGGAAGAAGCAGGGGTGGAGTGCCCACTCTTGCTCTCTATTGAGAAGCGGGACAGGGATTTCATGATTTGTAGCTATCTAAAAGTCTATGAGCATTTAGGGTATCTATTGCCTTAGGTCTTTAGAAATGACTTCCCCTAGAATAGCAAAACTTTCCTTTGATTCACAGCTATAGTGAACCAGATACCAGCTGAGAGCAGTCAATGATCACCTTGTACCACACAAATATGAAATGATGCACTTCTGGGAGAAAGAACCATCTGGCCAGCTGCTCTCATCAGGGATGCATCTGTACAGCCAATTAGTCTGCAGTAACCCCAGTGATTCCATCCTTTGCACTGAACAGAGGTAAGTGTCTCAAGTCAGTACACTCTGAGAGCCATGCTAAAGGCCCATAGAACCTTTCATAGAAAAACTCAGGCCACTGGTACTAGCAACAATGAATCAAAGAGAGAGCACAGGAATATACTTTGAAGTTCAATGCCAGTTACTGTTAAAACTCCCCCTCTAAGACATCAGCCAGCTGGCCAGGAACATCCTGAGGGATTGCTTTCTAGTTTATCTCCTGGCTTCTGTACCCCAGCTTACTCCATTCCACAACATGGAGCCTTGCTTGCCTGCTTGACAACTGTCTGAGCAAACTCATGTTTTCTTTTTTTCCCAGTTTGATTTTTTTGTTGTTGTTGTTGTTCGCTCATCTATTCTTTTTGGCCTGTTTGCACTGTTTTACTTTACTTAATGTCAAGAGCTTCCCTGTTGGCCAATCCAACACCACCTTTTACAGAAAAGCATCCTTACCTAAGATTCAATTTTTTAGAAAAGAGATGATTAAAAAAATAAAATTCCCCAGTGTCTGAAGCTTTTTCAGGAGAAAGGGAAAAGCATCTTTCTATGGGAGTCTTCAAGGCATGCTTAGTGTTTCTCCTTTTCAGTGCATAGTCTCAACAGGGCCGAGAAGAGCCTCTCCATGAAACAGTGCTATGCAAGCTAAAGAAAACAAACAGAGGTGACAGCCAACGATGAACATCAGCACACACTCTTAAAGCAGAGGGTACCACAGCCAGTGCTTCTTAACTTTCACTCTGTGATGAATCACAGGATGGCATATTGCTGATCATGGAATTCTACAAGCTCTAGGCTGATACCAGTGTCACTAGGACATGGACCACACTCTAGCAAGGGGAGAGAGAGAGAGAGAGAGAGAGAGAGAGAGAGAGAGAGAGAGAGAGAAAGAGAGAGATAGTGGTGGCAGTGGTGTGTGTAGTATCCGTGATAGTATGAGTGTATGCAGTGTATCTATGCACTTTCATGGAGGTTACATGAGGATGTGTGGTATCCTACTCTATTACTGTCTATATTTTTTCTTTAAGCTCAGTGAGTCTCTGACTGAGCCTAGCTCCTGGCTAGACTGGCTATCCAGGTAGCCTCAGAGATCTGCATTGGTGGTTACAGGCATGTGGGTGCTGTGCCTGGCTTTCTATGATGGTGTTGGGGTTTGAACTCAGGTTCTCATATTTGACAGCAAGTGTTCTTAACCCTCTGAGCCATCTCTGCAGCCCGTGGAAAATACTTCTAGTTTTAATTTTACTTCATTTATATTTGCATGTCCACATGTAAATAAAAGTACGTGTAAACGTAGTAGCAGAGTGGCTACTACAGTGTGGAGGAGAAAACAAAGACAGAGATTGAGCAAGCCGGCTTCAGAAAAGAAAGTGATCCAGCAAGGGGAACGCCCTGTGCTGTCACTCATACGGTACATTCTTCTTGTCCACACCTGTCTCCTTCCTGTTCTCTTCAGTGTGGCTTGAGGCTTCCTCTGCTTCCCTACAAGTTCCCAGAATCCCTGTATATACAAAATGGTAATTAAGGAAAACTTTATAAACATGCTGAAGTGTAGAAGATCAGCTCCTTTATTCAAACCCCTTGGACTCGGCAAAACCAGGCAAGAATCCTTAGGGGAAATAGATCCTTTGTTATGAGCTGTTCCAGCTTAGAGGCTGTCAGGATTCTGAGGCCAGGATCCAAGGTTACAGTGCTGTGGCCTTTGGGTTTTGGGCCTGTACACAAGGGGCAGAAGCAAGTAGTGGAGGCAGACTGGAATGGGTGGGGGGGGGAGGCACTCCATTCAAACCAAGCCCAAGCCCTTCCCCTCCCCCCCAGTGACAACGTGCTGTGAGCGGGGAAAGGCTTGGGCTTGGTTTGTCTAAACTGAAATCAGCAGGTTATAGTCTGTGTTACAGTTAAGGAGATTTGGAGATGTTCCCTGGGCTAGTGAGTACTAATTTCCATTGAGTAAAAAGTTATGAGCCTTGGATGTCTTAATGATAACAGATACTTTCTCCGTGTGGGCAGAGCTACAAAGTGTGTTGCTATGAAACTGTGTGGCTTGGGCACTTTCTTTTGTTACACTGTTTCCCCTCAAAGAATCCACTTGGCATGAAGTACAAACTGACTTGGGGACTCTTGCGATTAATTGCTTGAACTGGCTGGTGGCCATCAGCAGGATCTTGCAATTTACCAGTTTCCACACAGAATTATAAAGCTGAAGCTTTAATGGGATTGCAGGTAATAGAGCCCAGATGTCCAAAAGTATGATGTTTGAAATTTCACTGATTTGCCAGGCTGCAGAGTTTAGACCCTATTTATTTCTTGCTTAGATGTCTCCTTCCCATCTTTACGTAATCTTGGACCAGTCAAATGCAAAGGCCTTCACCTTGACATCCTGCATCCTGAGAAGTCTTTCGCATGCACACACCTGCAGCCAGTAGTTCAGAGATACAAGCTCTCTGCCTTGCAGTCCAGGTTCTTGAGACCAGCTTTCTGATTAAGTGTAGGCAGCTAGAAGCCCTTACCCCACCTAACCACGCAGCATCTAAAGTGTTTAACTTCCAAAATGCTTTCACACATTTAATTGCATTTCAGTCTGTCAGGGCCCAAAGGAAATGGGGGAGGGGTACTATTACTATCTCTGTTTAGATGAGGGAATCAGGGTACACAGAAGAGAAGGGATAATAACAGCTCACATTGTGGCACACTGTCATGCAAAAAATGGGTTCATGTGAGTCCTTTGAAGCCTCATCATAGCTTGGTGGTTGATATGATAGTCTGCTCCACTTCAGAATGGGAGAAGTCGTGAGCAGAGGAGCTGGGGTGCATTAGTACTACTTGATGGAGTTTGCACGAAGTGGATATGCCTGTGGTATTCTGGAGACAGGGACTATGTACTGCATTCCTTTCACAGGGATGTGTTCAGCATTGCAGACAAAACCTGTAGCTCATTGTTACGGTCGTGTTTTTTAAAATTTTATATATATGTGTGTGTGTGTATGTGTGTGTGTGTGTGTGTGTGTGTGTGTGTGTATTTAGGTGTGCGGTGTGTGTACATGAGTATAAAACCTACAGAAGCCCCAGAAGGGCATTGGAGTCCTTAGAACTGGTGTGATAAGTGATTGTGATCTAGCTCATGTGGGTGCTGGGAACTGAACTGGAAGAACAGTGTGTGCTTAGTGGCTGACCCAGCTTTGCAGCTCCAAGGTAGCATTCTTTGGTCCAAGACGGGGTCTTACTATATAGCTCTGGCTGACCTGGAACTCATTATGAGGCCAGGCTGGCCTTAACTCACAGAGGTACACCTGCTTCTGCCTCCTCAGGGCTGAGTTTAAACACGTATGGTAACCCACTCTACATGTTAAGCCCAAGTATAATTTCCTAATGGTAAGCTGCCTGGACCTTCTTTCTGTTCTGTTCAAAGCAGAGCATCTTACTATAGAGATTAACAACTGCATGGACCATGTAAAATGCAAAGAATAAATTACTCTGGGGAACGTAGCCCAAGTTGGTTCATCTATAATGTAACTCCTACACCTAAGGCTCAGGGAACACCACTGAAGAGTAGAGCAGGAAGAGTGTAAGAGCCAGAGGATCAGGATGCCAGTCATGAGATAGTATATTCTGGACAGTACAAGGATGGCACACTCACAAAATCCCAACAATACTGTTGTGTAAACAAAATTTACAGATGACCACACCAGTCATGTCATTGTGGACAGGGATAGAGGGGAATTTCACAAGGCTTCACAACTGAATGAAGAGCTAGCTACAGGCAATCAATGGCTTTTGAGAGGGAGAATCAGTTTTTTTCTAGGGACAGGACTCCTGATATATTATTGAAGCACAGGAAGTCACCTGTGAACATATAACACGTATGGCTATACCAACAGGATATGTATGGAGGTCACTTGACCTGGAGTTAGTTATAGGTGGGTGAGCTGTCTGACATGACTGCTGGGAACTGAACTCAGGTCCTCCAGGAGAGCTGTAAGAACTCTGGACCACTGAGTGATCTCTCCAGCCCAGAGTATCTCAACGTCTTTACTTGGTCCTCACCGCAATCCATCATAGAGTAGTTGTTCAAATGGCGATCTCTGCTTCCTTCTATGTTTCTGTGTCTAGTTTTACCTTACTCACAAGGACACTGGATAGTCAGTCTGCTTATAGCCAAGAAGATGTCACACAGTCTTACTAAGCCCCTCTTGGTCTGCTCTGGAACTCTGTACACCTATTCATTCTGTTGAATGTAGAATAAACATTATTTTCATCCATGGTGCAACTGACCACTGAGCTCCATGCCTTGCTCAACATGGTTTACTCCCTTCTTTTCTTCCTTCATACAGTTTTTTCTAAATAGCTTAGGCTGTGCTTGAACTCATGATTCTACTGCCTCTACTTCACAAGGCTGGGACTGAGTCATGTACTACTTCTTATAACCTCAATGTCATTTCTTGATTGCCATCTCAGGTACTATATGAAACACTGTATATTTGAAAAGAGACTATCACATAAACTTTTATCTACAGGCAGTTCCTGGTGCACTGAGACACATTCACACAGAGAGTTCATGACTGCACAATGTCCTGTACACTAGTAAGTGCAAGATTCCTGAGGAGTGAAGAGATGGGGGAGTACTCATTGCTGTTTGCAGTTAAGACTTGGAATTCTGCCCAATATCTCTTCTAGTTTAAGAAACTCCATGGAGAGGGGCCCATGGTGCTGGCCACATATGCGGCAGAGGAGGGCCTAGTTAGCCATCGGTGGGAGGAGAGGCCCTTGGGTCTGAGGGTGTTAGATGCCCCAGTATAGAGGAATGCCAAGGAGGGAAGATGGGAGTGGGTGGGTGGGTGGGTCAATACCCTCATAGAGGCAGGGGGATGGGGAAGGAATAGGGAGACCTGGAAAGGGGAAAACATTTGAAATGTAAATAAAATATCAAAAAGAAAAACAAAAAGAAACTTCATGGAGAAGGGGACTGTGTTGTATGCATCTGAGTACCAGCCCTAATTACTTAGTATAGTCTTTTCGACACATCAACATGGCATAACTAAAAAGGACCATGTAAGAAGAGACAGGCTCTTCACATTATGGCAGAAAAAGTCTGGGGACTCCTCTCCTACACTGGCCATGGTAGTAAAGAAGAGAGAGAGGCTGGCCCTCACTGCTGCCTGTGCTTTCCCCCACATGGTACTGGCCCAGGCAAGGGAAAGGACAGGAAGTCCCTGGCGCACTTTGCAGTTACTGAACAATACAGGGTACAACTATGACCTACTTCTGCAAGATGCCAAGGAATGCTTAATATACTATCTTAAAATAACAGCTAGGGAAACCTTCCCAAAATCTACTCATGCCCCCAAGCACTGAAACACATTTAGTTACTTAAATTACTCCCATTACAGCACAGTGGCCGATTAACTTGGTACTATGTGGCCCTTAAAAGCAGTGTACACAAATAAGCAGTTTTCATTAGCTACCCTTAAAGAGTTCGATTTTGAGACATGGTAAATACATTTTGTACATGTGTTGGAGTTTGGTGGAGATACATGGGTTGGGGCTGACTTCTGGCAGCACCATGTCTTTCCAGAACCAAGCTAGACTGCCTTACAACTGAGAAGCATCATCTGGGAAACTGAAGGCAACAACAGGTTTCCCTTTGTAGGCTTTGCAGTGAGCCCAGCTGCTTCATCTCTCTGAGCCATCAGAGGCAGTCTTCTCTGTAAATCAAGAGAATTCAGATCTCTCTCTCTCTCTCTCTCTCTCTCTCTCTCTCTCTCTCTCTCTCCTATCCTTCTCTCTCTCCCTCTCTCTCCCTCCATCTATCTCTCAATCTATCACCATATTTCATCTTATCTGTTTTTGTCAGGGCTTTTACTACAGTGACAAGACATCTTGATCAAAATCAAGTTGAGAAGGAAAGGGTTTATTTCACTTATATTTCTAGGTAACAGTCCATTACTGAGGGAAATCAGGACAGGAACTTAAGCAGTGAAGGAACCAAGAGACAGGAGCTGAAGCAGAGGCCATGAAGGGGTGCTGTTTACTGGCTTACTCCTCATGGCTTGCTCAGCCTGCTTTGCTATAGAATCCAGGCCACAGCTGAGGAATGGCACCAAGCACAATGGTCTGGGCCCTTCCACATCGATCACTAATTAAGGAAATGCCCCACAGGCTTGCCTAGACTTTAATTGAATGGAGGCATGTTCTCAATTGAGGTTTTCTTCTCTCAGATGACTCTAGTTTGTATCAAGTTGACATAAAAACTAGCCAGCATGTCACCCAAGCTGCATATAAAAAGTGTACCAATAAGACAGAACAACAAAACCCTTAAACTATGACAGAATGCTTTGATAGTTCTATTGCTTCCTGCTTCTGTCATCTGTTCTGAAAAAAATCTAGTAGTTTCTCTGCCTTTAGGTAGCGGCTTCAGGTGTGATAGGTAATCCCTCTGCATGTATTTCAATAATAAAACATGACACACCTTTATTTATTTGTTATGTGTTTCTATCTGAGTGCAAAGCTCAGATTGTCACTTTGCAAAAACATATAAAATTGTGGTTATACCTTTAGTGTCAAAATTTGCCTCATGGATGGTGCCACTTCATGACTTTTGGCTTACAAGATACATTTTTGCTTTAGTGCCAAATTATAGTGTAATATTTCAGAAGCTGTTTTAAATAGCAATTAAACTTGGGCAAAGTGATAAAAATATGAACAATCACAGCCAAATATTTACATGCAAGACTGCCACATGACCTCCAGTTGTCATAGACTGTAAAATGTACAATTTAGAAATGTTAGAATTATGGAAAAAGTGCATCTCAAAGGCACTGGAAAATATTAAATGAAAGTTTGCTTATCATGGGTCTTGTGACCAATGGATGCCCAACAAATCTCAGGTTCCTTCCCTTTCCATAAAGAGTGAGAGTATGATGAGGATCAAAAGAGGGTACTGGGGCTGGAGAGATGGCTCAGTGGTTAAGAGCACTGACTGATCTTCCAGAGGTTCTGAGTTCGATTCCTAGCAACCACATGGTGGCTCACAATCGTCTGTAATGGGATCTGATGCCCTCTTCTGGTATGTCTGAAGAGAATGACAGTGTACTCACATACATAAAATCAATAGATAAAAAAAAAACCCCTGTTTTTAAAAAGCTCCTATGTCTAAACACATTTATTCCGAGGGAAAAACTAAAAGAGGGCACTGTGGTTGGACTCAGTCTTTTAGAAAAGAGATAAAAATGTTGGATTTTAATCTATTTCTTTTTGGAGTAAAATTTTTATGTAGGAGCCGGAAAACCACGAGTGGCTTATTTGTTGCAAGTTCTGTGCTGTTGCTTCTCTTCCTGCTGCTCATTTGAACCTGGACCACGCCCATCATGAGAATATGGCAAAGATGGTAATGTGTCAGTTGCAGCCTCGCTTCCTGGGAGGAATGGGAAATTGTTTCCCTTTCCTCTTTCAAGCATAGCCATATGTAATCAATGAGCCCAGAAGGCACACGGAGAGGCCCACATGGAGGGAAGCTGAGTATCCCAACTGGCACCCATCTTGAGCAATCTGATTAACTGCCCACCAGTTGGGCATCCTGTCTGAGCTGTGGATCCTCAGCCCCAGGTGATGGGATAGGGAATAGAAGATAAGAGTTCCTTACCAAGCCTTTGCTAATTTTAAAAATTATGCCCAAAGAATAATTCATGTTTGCAGTCTCTGAGATTTGGTGCAGTGTGTTATATAGAAATTAGACAGCAACAACAACAGCAACAACAACAACAAGAACAAAACCACTGCCTTGTTAATTTTCAAGCTTGCTTTGAGCAAGACTTGTTTTAGAATCTTAACAAGCAAGGCCCGGAAGTGAACTCAAATCCTCTTCTTCCTGAAGTGAAACTTTTGCACGATTACTCTGTGCACTGGTGTGACTAGCACTGGACCTGGTGTACAGAGAGAGGAATTTTAAGAACCTGGAGGCTGGGGCTTGGAGGCTGTGTCTGCAAGGATGGTAAACTGAGTTGGTAGTCACAGCCCTCATGCAACAGCTGGATGCTGTGGTGTATGTCTGTCCCTGTAGTTTTGCCGTCACAGGGCAGAGACAGGTGGATTGTTGGAGCCTGGCGGTCAGCTAGTGTAGCCAACTGGTGAGTGTCAGGTTCAGTGAGACCCTGTCCCCAAAACTATGTTGCAGAGTGAAAAGCAGTAAGGGAGACACTTGACATTGACTTCTGGCTCCCACGATGTACTGCATAAGTCTCCGATGCTGTGGTTACCTGCATAAGAGTCGGCATTTCCGCATTAATCACGGATGGTGAAGAGGGTCATAATGTCCTACCCCTTTCTGAGGAACTTCAGTGGCAGTGGAGGTGCCACTTTCTTGGGGGTGGAGGGTGTCATTTTATTCAGTGGTGTAGCCACTGAAAAGTAGCCTATGCTTCAGTAACTAACCTCTCACCTGTCCTCTAACCCTGAGAGCAACCCTAATAAACTCAGTGGGTCATACATGAAAAACAAACAAACAAATAAACAAATCCCAAGAAAACAGCAACCCAATGAAAACAAAAACGTGAATGTAGAAGGAAGAATGAAAGGAAGGATTTCATTGAGAATGGGAAGGGGATAAGAGACAGGGATGAGGTGGCATGTGAAAACAGCCAAAATCCACTATCTAAATGTCTCAAACTATCCGAGAATGAAGGAACAAAATGTTAAAAGAGAAAAAGCAACCAAGCATCAAAACAGCAACAAACAGAAAGCTAGCTAAAAGTCTGGTCACATAATGAAACCTTACATATGAAAGGGCAGAGTAAAAAACGAAGAAAAATTGGTTCTCTCAGAAATATTTTCTGGTTGTACTTATACAATTGGTCTTTGAATGACATCTGCGTTCTGGCCAGGTGTGGTGGTACAGGCCTTTAATACCCACACTCTGGAGGCAGAGCGAATCTTGGAGTTCAAGGCCAGCCTGATCTATACAGCAAGTTCCAGGACAGTCAGAGCTACAGAGCAGAATGCCCCTCCCCATTCAACCCCCCCCCCCCAAGAAAAACAAAAACCAACCAAACAAACAAAAGGAGAGTTTGGGGTTGGAGAGATTACTCAGTGCTTAAGAGCACTTGCTACTCTTCCAGAGGACCTAAGTTTGCTACCCAAAACCCATAAAGGCAACTGCCGAATATCTGTAACTCCAGTTCTATAATTTTACAGAGTATAGTGCCGTCTCTGGCCTCTATGGGCACTGCATGCACATAGTGCACATACATAAATCCAAGCAAACACACACACATAAAATAAATGTATCTTTAAAAAGATACAACATGGTCAAGCCTTTCATCTTTGGTGAAAACTGAAGCTAAAGAGACATAGTTGGTTTTCAATTTCAGAAATACATTGTGCATATATACAGGATATGATATATTTGGAAGGATGTTACAGACTTGTTTTGTTTCATTTGGAAGTCAGGAAGTGGGGAGAATAATTCAAGTTTTCTTAGCATAGGATTCCATGCAAACAACAGTTGTTTCACTGATTTAAAGCTACAGTACTCATAAATTTATAATTCTCCCCCATGACTGGCTGGCTAATGACACTGCTTATTTTCCGAAGACAAGACTTTGTAGTAACAGACCAGGGCAAAGTGCAGGACAAAGAAGAATGGTGAATGGGAAGACAGAGGTTAGACAGGGCCAGTCCTCGGATAAGAGGTTAAGGAAGGAGCCCTGCACACACTGCAGTTACTATCTGATAGAAAAATTTATCTGGATCCCCTTTTTAAAAAATCTAAATGCTACAATCAAGTCAGATGAATTCAATTTCTCTACGTGAATTTATTTCTAAAACGTGATTTTATTTCTATCATAAAGTCAACTAATTGTCAAATTCCTCTACTTCAAAAGTTCAGTTCTGGCAAGTTCAATAATCTAAGACAGGTATTGGAAAATCCTAGCACCTGAGGGACAAATCTGGCACACCATATGCATTGTAAATAAAGTTTTATTGAAACACAGCTGCATGCATCTGTTTATGTATCGCCTACAGCCGCTTTGAGATTTCAATGGAAGAGTTAAATATTGGTACAGAAACTGTGGCTCTTAAGCTTCAAGTTACTGGTTGCTTCTTTACAAATCAGTGTGCAGACCTCTGATAAAACTCAACCTAACACTGCAGTAGATACGTTAGTGAGAAAACTTTGAGAAGCTGGTAAATTACAAGGGAAACAGCTGTCATGTTTTTTAAGTAGCATCCTTTCTTCTTCACTCTGCAGTTCTGAGACACAAGGTAGCAGGACAGAAGTAGCTAGGACCAACAGGCACCTAGTAGTAGCTGGTAGTCATTTGGACAGCTAGGAATAAATAGGGACAGTCTGTGTCCATTTTGTACAGGCTCACCATACTGTAAAGAATAAGTGATAGGCATTACAGTAATGTGAATTAATGTGAATAATGATAGAATTTTAAGAAATTTATTTGGTGGTTTAAAAGAGTAAGTTTCAACAATCTAGAAAACTCAATTCTTGGAGCTTATTCTCAAAATTTCTTGATGAAGTATTCGTTATGTGTCACTGCTATATGAGACTTAACATGGCTGACAAGACACAGTGTGAGATGTATAAATGTCAACAGCCATCCACTAAACAGACCTCACATAGTTTTTTTCTTGTCTCTGGTCAATATTCCTCTCTTAGGCCCTTTCTCTAGTTCTTGTTTTATCTCTAACAATCCCATTTTTTTGCTATAATCTATTCTTTTCCTCTTCCTCATTTTGCATTTCCTTACACAGTGTTTCATGTCGCCCAGGATGATTCTAAATTGTCTAGCAGCCAAGGCTAACCTTGAACTCCTGATCCTTATGTCTCTACCTCTCAAGTACTGGGATCACATTTGTGTACCCCCAGAAAGGTTTGCTGTAATCTACTTCAATCGCCTTTATCTTACTAGTGTCTCTCAAAGGTGCCCCTATTTTGTTCACCAGCTCACACCAAATTCATATCTCCTGGGCAAAGCACTGTGTTGCAAGGGGAGAGCGAGGCCTAGCTGAGGACACTTTTGTCTTCTGTATAATTTAAATATTTAGGAGGAAAGTCATGTAATTAATAGTATAAAATATAAAGTGGTATAAAATACTAGCAGGACAAAAGATTTGCCAGATTTTATAGGAGAGAGGTCACTTGTACTTCTTGGTTCTAAAGAGGCTGGAACCTGAACCAGGTCTTGAAAGGAAAAAGAAATCATGGGTAAGTAAAGTCTGGGAAGTCAATGCTGAGGCCTGTCTGCATTTGGGAACCTCCTATGGCTCCTTATTCCTTATGGGTAAATTCACACACATGAGGCTGTATCTGAGGCTATTGGACTCATGACATACATCTGCACACCCACTGCCCTCTTTTGAACTAAGCTCTGGCCTGATTCTTGCTGGAGCTTCATGCTGTCCAACAAGTCTCCTTCCTCTTGTCTAACTCTGCCTTTCCACCATCATTCCTCCTTTCCTTTCTCTACGTCTTTGGTAATCACTATTCTATGATGTCTTGAATCACATAAGATTTCAAACACAAGTGAGGCTGTATGGCATTCATTTTTTGGGACTTGGCTTATTCTAGTTAATATGATTGTCCTCTGGTTCCATATATGCTATTTCAAATGCCGGATAGTCGTAGTAGTTGTTGTAGCAGAAGTCCACACCATATATTTTAACCATTTATTCACTGATGGACACTGAGGTAGGATTCTTGTTAGCCCACATTTTAAATTATGGGCTAACGAGATTTACACATTCCTGTGTTCATGAATCCTAACGCACATGTAGTTAATCTTAGACGCAGAAAACTAGTGATTGTAGGCCACATTTAAACGACTAAGAACTGGGAAGTCACTACTTCTTGGAAAATTAGCAGTGGTGGGATTCTCGCCCCACATCTCCAATAAAAGCCCAGAACTGAGAAAAGATGTCCTTAAGAGATCCCTCTTAACGGGATCCACAGCTCCATTACACTCCCCACAGAACTCAGGCCAGCTTCCATCACTGTCTCATGTCTGAACCCTGTAGGTGTGTGTGTGTGTATGTACACTCTTCTATGATATGAATATTGTTTCATATCATATTGTTGTTTCATGAGTATAGTTTCTTGCTACATGTTTGCCTTGTGCTAATATCTAGATGCAAATTCCTGGAGGGGCGAGTCTTCACTGTACTGTCTATTTTTTCTTGTTTTTTCTCAATAGGTTGTGATAGTGCTATCACAACAAGCAAGGGTTTTCTAAGTAAAGGAAAGCACAAAGCACAAATGATCTGTTCCATTTAGGTTTTAACTAAAAGTAGAAATCTTATGTCAAATATACAAGGTAATTTGGTTAATATGATGGATTTAAAAACAGCAAATGCCTTTGATACCTTCTCAGTTAGAGGGCCAGCTCTAGTTCCCCTCTGTTGAATGCACACTGGCTTCTAACTCATTTGACCAGTGAATAATGGAATGGTGCTGAGAAGCTATAGCACCAGGCTAGATGAGGACTGGAACTCTCATTTCTCTCTAGAAGTCCAACCACTCTATTGAAGAGACCATATGGAGAAGCCCTGAGAACACATAGAGAAGAGAGTCATGGCTTCCATTGATCTCTGCCAAGTCAACAGTAATGATTCTGGGCTATCTTGGGTCAGCTATGGCATTGGCATGGTACCACCTAGGAACTACATGTGAAGCTATGTAGAGCTGAAAGGCTTTTCTACTGAATATTGTCTCAACCTTAAAAATTGTGAGACATACTAAAACGTTGTTAAAACCACTATTTGAGGTAATGTATTACAGAATAATGGGTAAAGTAGGCAACATTTCTTTCTGAGTTTCCTATCTGAATGATCTTGTTTTAGAGCTATGGTATACATTGAAAATAATAAAGCTAGTTTAGCATCTTGGCAAACACTTGAGGTTGCTCAGAGATGGAGGGATGAGCTTTGGAATTCTGGGCCTAAAGTTGTGTAAATCCAGGTCAGCCAGCTGACATACCATTCCTTCAGGGATGGAGATTATGGGCATTAATGTGATCTCTCAGCAATTCTAGTTGACTATTGATTTTATAAAACTGCTTATCCATTATTTTTCTCAATACAAACAATCTGGTTGTGGTTCTCTATTTTATGGTTTCTATGGCTGCTAAGTTGTGGGATATCCCATTTCATAGTCCATATGAAAGCTTCATTTTAGTGTCAGATCTGAAAACTGTCCAGGCCTTTAACAGTATATTCTTAAGAAGTTTCTTAAGGAGTCTATTTTTAGTTAATCACTATTTATAATTAATCACTATTTGTTATCATGTTATAAAATTAGTTTTGCAATTATTCTCAATTTTTATTGTTTCTTTTTAAAATATATATTTTACTAATTCTTTGAGACTTTCATATATATGTATATGTATGTATGCATACATATATATGTGTATGTATGCATGTATATATATGTACACATACATATACACATACACATAATACACATACACATATATATACATACATACATGTACTTGTATATGTATACGTATATATATGTGTGTATGTATGTATATATGTGTATATATAATGTATTTTGGTCTTATTCACCTATTTCTTCCTTAATAACCTCTTGCAGATCTACTTGTCACAGTCTTACATTCCCCTCCACACACAAGTTTAGGCTCCTGTTTTGTTTTAAAGTCCACTGCTACCCATATACCAACTCAGGGGAGCATGATTGACCCATCAAGGGCCGCACCCATTAAAAAATGAATCTCCTTCTTCCAGCATTGTCATTAGCTTCTCAGTTAGGGTGGGGACTTGTAAACCTTTCCCCCACTCCATGATGTAATGCTGTCTGGCTTGATCTTGTACAGAACTTACAGAAGAATTATGCTGTTGATGTATTCAGGTAGCTGGGCCTGTCATGTCCAGAAGACACCCCAGACCACCTTGACTTCTGGCTCATGCACTCCTTCAACTCCCCTTTACCATTCATCTTTACACTATCTGCTGTTGGAATCAATTGGAAAGAATTATAACACAAACTGCTTTTGCATAGACACTTCATCTACACTGAGCCTACGTGAAGAACAAAGCTTTTCCCCCAGTGAACTTTTCTTTTGTTTCTTGGTTTTGGAGGAGGGTATAACTACTTTGTAATCAACTTGTCCTTGTTCCAACTGTCTCAGAGGCTTAGGAAACAGGCTGTGGGAGACATTTTTATAGATAAGACACATGTTGCAATATCAAGATAGGAAGACCTTGGAAACACCTGACTATGATTTTTAAAAGAACAAAAACAAGTAGGAGAATTTCTTGAAATGAAGTTGAGATGAGAAGACTAGCATTGAGCAATTCAGGACTCATGGTCAAAGGAAATACATACTTGATATACTTATGTTCTCTATTACACAGTTAAACATGTAATGAACAAAACACAAAGCCAAACCTTGTGGGGCAGTGGTGGTGCACGCCTTTAATCCCAGCACTTGGGAGGCAGAGACAGGTGGATTTCTGAGTGCAAGGCCAGCCTGGTCTACAGAGTGAGTTCCAGGATAGCCAGGGCTATACAGAGAAACCCTGTCTCGAAACAAACAAAAAAACAAAAACAAACAAAAACAAAAAAAACCCAACCAAACAAAGTCAAACCTTTATTGATTAAAATGATCTCTACTCATAAGAGATTCACAGTCTTGGCAGTTAGGGGTAGGGCAGAAAGAATAAGAAGTAACTCTAACAAGAGGCTGTTATACCAGTGGTGTGGGAAACATGCTGAGAGGAATTAATTATAACTGAGCAGTGGGAAGGGCTATTTAAGCAATGAACACTATTTTGAATATCAAGGAGAATGACAACATTTATGAAAAAAGTTTGCTTAAGGCAGATGAGGATGAACAAAGAGGCAGAGCTGTTTCTGGAATAAAATGAAATAATAAACATATTTATCAGATATGGCTGAGTCATGGGATGAGTTAGCCGAGTGAGAGATGGGGAGAAATAGGGTTGCAGCAACCTGCAACCTAATCTGGTGCTCGGAGTCAGAGCATGAAGGGGCATGTGCATCAGGCCAATGGGCTTAAGTTGTTCTAAGTCTTCTTTTGCTCAGCACCAGGCACCAGGCGCAACAATGGTGTGGCAAATACATCAAATCATTGTGCATTACCTCACAACAGGGACAAATGAAAACCTAAGTCAAAAGGAGGCCAGAGACAGCAGGTAAGAACAAACAGTTTTGGCATTTCAACCATGGAAACCCAGTATTAACTTTAAAAGGTGTAGTGAGAAAGGCCAATGTAGAAGTGCTCCTCTGAGGTGTCTAGAACTGCTGACCAGAAGAAAGGAAGTTCTGAAATAAGAGAGGAAAAGAGGAAGAGGAAGAAGCGAAGGTGACCATGTGGTATGAAGTATATATAGGAGATGCCCTCAGAGCAGCCTGGTGGAACATTCCTGAAGGCTGGAGGCAGAATAGAGGAGAGGACTGACAAGAGGAGAGGAGAAACTGAAAGATACTTGATATGGACTCTAATTTTCCAGTTATTGTGCTGGGAGTCATGGATGTCTCTTATGTAAACGTTCTCATTCATGAAGAAGAAATGATGGAAAGCTCTGCTACAAGTGACTCTGGATGCTTTGATGTACATATCAGAGTACGTGTGGTTGAAGGTGGTACAGAGCTTTGTGAGAAGTAGTAGTCTCTGTTGTGCTAGTGTCCGGTATGGTAGTGCATCCCTCAATACACCCTGGTTCTAGTCAAGCCAAGAGCGTGGGTACAATGCCCCGATCCATTCTGTCAAGTCCTCTTCCTTTGACCAGTAGCCTTGGGAATATGTGTCAGAAGAATAGTCTGTCATTCTCAGAGTAATCTTTCTTCTCCTGTCTTCTAATCAAAATGACATTTCCTGTTTTGGAAGAATGAAGAAGAATTAGTATGATAACTTGAAGGTGTGTCCTGTTGCTGGTGTGCTCAACTGAACATGTTCTCTTGGCAGTCAAGGAAGCTCTGTTTTCAATTAAAGAAACCCAAGCCTTTCACTTCCACCTCTGCTTGCTTCTTAGGTTGTACTAGCTATTTCAGATGTCATGCAAATTCTATCAGATCCCATTAGCCCCAGGCTTGACTTACTGACCCTTCTCAGACTCCTGTACCTTCTCAGGTTCCTTGGGACACACTGAGTACCTAGAGCTAAAGATATCTCAACGCTGTGACATTTTATAACTTCTAAGGGTCAGTAAGAGATGGTGGGTTGGAAATCAAAAGAGTTCTTGACTCAGAAGGCTGATTTGACCAGTCCGTGATTTGAGTAGCCAGAGTTGTCTGCTTGGATATTCAGGTAGACTTGTTGGAGATAGCTTTCTATGGGCGAATAACCCCAGTCCTCAAAACGAGCCTCAATCCCGGAGTCCATGAGGGAGGGAGAAAAGCTGAGTTTCTGAGATCAATATGGCTATATCTTTTACCCGTCTCAAGTTCTTTGATGTGATATAAAAGCAATAATGTGCCCAGGAATGAACTCATAAACAGTTATTCGTTTTATAGCATAATAAAAGTACGGCAAGATTGAGTTGGGAGTTAGGCAAAGAATTGGGCTGCAATAAGAAGATCTGGGTTTTCCTGCCAATTTGCTCATTGTGTCATCTTTTATAAATCATCATGTGGCTCTTGACCCCAAATTTTATTTCAGTGCTACATACACAGGACAGCAGCATGGTAAACCAGTAATGGTGGCAGTAGAAGTGTATGGAAGTGTACAGTGAAGGCTTCCTATGTGCAAGCCTCATGGTCTTTTTTTTTTTTTTTTAAGGCAGGCTCTCAACTCTGTGGTCCAGGCTGTCCTTGATCTTGTGATCTTCCGGGCCATAATCTCTTCAGTGGTGGCATCACAGGCAAGCACTACCATGTCCAGCCAGTCTCTGCTTTGAATTTAGGATATGTTATTGAACAAAAAGAAGCAAAAAAACTTTTAAGTCTAAGGAGCTCTCATTCTGTGAGATGACACAATCTTACATAAGAAAATTACAATGAGTGTAGTAAATAGGTGCTTTTGAATGGAGCTGTATCGAGAAAAGATACATAAGGAGCTAAGGTAAATTTGTGGTGTGATTAATGGTGGAGATGAGTTGGTGGCAGGCTATGGAAAAGCTAGATTTCACTCTGGCTCAATAAGCCTCTTGTATTCATCATGCCTAAGAAACAAAAGAAAGGAAGGGCAGAAAGAGTGTATGGAACTTTCAAAGGGCTAGACTATTATCTTCATTTTCTAATTCCAAGTCCTAAGATAAAAAAAAAGTTAGGAACGGCCAATAGTGGGTGATGTGAGGACAAAGCGTAATATTCCACCACTACAAAGAAAACTGTGGATAGGATGCTAGTCATATGGCTTGTTTAAAGATGTGGTTAGCTATAGGCAGAGCAGCAATGCTTACTGTAACATCAGTATCTCCCAGGATTGCTGCAGGACAGACATTTGCTGTCTAAAATTTTAGTTGCAGGATGAGAGAGAGAGAGAGAGAGAGAGAGAGAGAGAGAGAGAGAGAGAGAG
>JADRCH010000007.1:7179490-7191123 GCA_019843965.1 Rhynchomys soricoides | reverse complement strand
ACACCAAACAAACCGGATTCAGAAGGAATTTATAAAAGTTTAAAGCAAAGCCTTTTAATGTTATAGCATGTAACAAAGCTTCAGAGGCTAGCTCTAGCTCCTTGGATAATGAGGCAACCAACCCGCTCTGAGTATCAACACTTAAAAAGCCTGACTTTTCTATTTCATATCAGAAACAGAGGCTTGTGGCAGAGGTGTGAGTTACAGTGCACCACTGGCAAAACTGCTGAGCTCTGTGGGAAACGCTTGAGTTCTTTGATGTTGCTGATTGTTGAGCAAACAGCGTTTCTGGCACTAAAACCATCTTGGGTTTCTATCCGTTTCCATCAATCTTTTGTCAATGACATTATCATTGTTCACCTACTACAGCTATTTCTCAACAGAGAATTCAAGAGAGGGTAGAGGGTGGGAGACAGTATTTAGTGAAATGACCAAAATAGAGTGGAGCATTCCTACTGCCTGCCTTCTGCTTGTGTAGGTCATAAAACCACTCATAGAAGATAGTTTTTATTAGAAAATAGTAAAAGTAGTTCGGGCTAGTCTTTTTCCTTTATTAAACGCTGCACATCTTGAATCCCAAGAAGCCACCCTTCCATCATCCCTTTCTTCCTTTCTTTGTTCCTCCTTTCTTCCTTTTGTCCCTCTCTTCCTTCACCAAATCTTGAGTGCATCAAGTGCTTTATTAGATAGACAAAATTATCAAAAGTAAGACCTCACAGTTCCAGGGAGAGCATCCTGAATATGAGGCTGGGTTTTCTGGTACCTCAAGGAGTCACTGTGTTACCTTTATAGAGAATGGGTTCAGATGCTATTGGCAAGCCTTGCTGTTAGTACTGCTGGAGGCTGCTGGTGCAAGGAAAAGCTCCAGGAGCGATCTGCAAGAGAATGGGCTTTGTGCCATACTAGGGGCATCGAGATCATTAAGTTCACTAACTGCTTGCAGGGGAATAGGGTTAATGGGCCAGAACCTTTCTAGAGCTCAGTGTTTAGGAGTTCAACCAAGTCTCCAAAACAGCATGTTAAGTGATTTGAGGCAGTTTATTTCAATTCAGCAAAACTTTATGAAGGGCTTCCTGAAGAGCAGCTGGGCCCAGGTGTGTAGGGTAAGGCTAGAACAATCCCAGTGTTCCAGGAGCCTACAGCCCAGGAACAGGAACAGACACAGGCATAGGCCAAGTGCAGTGGTGGCTCTTGAGCTCTCTAAAATAAAAGTACTGCCTGAGTACTTAGGATGGGGTGAAGCCCTGAGAAGGGCAACAACTTATTTAGAAATGAAAGGGCTCAAAGCAAGAAGAGTCTCTGGAATTGCCTCAATCATTTCTTCAGATGTTGCCAGATCTGGTCTCTAGATTCAGAGCTGACCACCCCTTCAACTTTTTAGATGACAGATTCATGTACATGAAGGTGGGGGACTACAGAGCCACATACACTGACCACTTATATGTCAGCAGTTGTTTACCATGTTGGTCCATGATAACTATTTTGTATTTATCATCCCATTTGATTCTTGAGCCATTTCTATGTAAGTCACTATTGTCCCTATTCAAATTCCCGGAGAAGTTGAAGAATGAGGAGCCAGCCAATTTTCTAGTAAGAATTGTAGCAATAACTCACAAAATAATAATAGCAAAGCCTGATTATTGAGAGACTTTGTTATTATTGCTACTTTGATGGGCAGAGTATTATCCAGGAACAAGATATTTATCCTTAGGCATATTAAAGCTTCATGCTGAATTCTTTCAGCAATGGAAATTATGAGAGAATATGGACAAGTAATCGCAGTGAAATTTCTAAGCAACAACAACAACAAAATCACCAGAGAGATTCTATTTTTATCATAGAGTCAAGAAAATCCTCCTTGCAGACGTTAATACCTCTAACAACCAAAATGGCAAGGTATCTAGAGATGTCCAATAGTGGCAGATATAACCTGGAAGTAACCAATAGCTATCTAATTGGACGTAAGGCTCACTCAGTAAGAGTGAATTCATATTTGTTACTGTAAACTCAGCCCACTACCCATAACTGGTGATGTCATGGATTCTAGAAGAGAACCCTCTACTGCTTCTTCATTAAACCAGAATAAATTATAACTTAATTCTAAATACTTATACTTAAATCCACAGACAAATGTAGTGTTCATCCTTCAGGAAAGAATGATTTTTTTTTCATTTTTTTCATTCATTCATTCATTCATTCATTCTTTCTTTCTAGCTTTTAATTAATTAATTAATTGGTAGAGACCATTACAGAAAAACGACAACTGGTCAGAATGCATAGAACTGTGGCCTAGCCTCAACTGATACATCTACAACACAATCCCTATACCAAAGGCTCAGGGAACATGTCAAAAAAACAGAGAAATTATAAGGGACAGAGCACAAGGATGGGACGTCTGGTACAAAATCGTATCTTCTATATATGACAGGGAAGCTGCATCCAGGAAATCTTAATGATATGGTTGCCTAAACAAGACACAGAAAATGACAATTTTTGATATGCCAATATGGATGGGGGAATTCTCACAGAATTTCACTCCTAAAACAAAAGCCACAGACAACAAGCAGTTGTAGAGAGAGGAAGAATCGCTTGTCTTCAGGTACAAACCCTTTAATAGTCTAGCTTACTTCCAAAGGACATCTCTAAACACATATGGATATCCCTAAATGATCTCAAAGGTCGTGTTCATAAACACATACAAGCATGTAAATGACAACTATAGTAAAAGAGTAAGAGGCCTTAAATTTGGGGAGTGGGAAGGACACAGGAGAAATGGAGGGGGGAAACAAGGGGGAGGATCATATAAATATAACAGCCATTTATAAAATTCTCAGAAAATGACAAAAGTCCTTCAGTATCTCATGGACATCTTCATATGTCTGTCATCCTGTTCATTCATCCATTTATACATCAAACAAACCAGCATTTATGGAATGTCTTTTCAATCTATCTATCTTGTAGTCCGTCCATCCATCCATCCATCCATCCATTCATCCATCCATCCATCCACCTATCCATCCATCCGCCCACCTGTTCATCCATCCATCCATCCACCCATCTGTTCATCCATCCATCCATCCATCCATCCATCCATCCATCCATCCACCTATCCATCCATCCACCCACCTGTTCATCCATCCATCCATCCATCCATCCATCCATCCATCCATCCATCCATCCGACATTTGTGGAAAGTTTGGCTCAGGATAGAAAGCCGAAGACATATACAACCACTGGTCTCAAGAAACTCACAATGGGAGGCAGTGGCATGAAAAAAAATTAGTATCTAGTAAAATAGGTGGGCAGAGAAAGGAGAAGTTTCATGGATTCACAGAAGGAGAAGATATTAGGTCAGGGAAGGATGTTTGTTGCCCTCAAGAACTTCCATAGGGTGGCCTGAGGGAAGAATAAGAATGGCTTAGGGGAAAGGGGACATGTGTACGGATTGCTCACTGAAGAATGATTAGAAGGTGAAAGAATAGGGAACTGAGTTAATCATCAACAGTTTTGGGATGGATGAACCCTGGAGGAAAAGTCAGGAGGCAAAGCTTTCTTCCTTGGCTTTGCATACATTGGGCAAAACTCTGAGGAGACCACAGTGGTGCTCCAACATCCATGAATCATTTGTTGGCCAAGAATATTACATATCGCTTACCTCCCACTCCTAGGGATGCGACTAAACAAGTGACAGAGCTTGGAGAACATGTTAAAAGTAAAACATCACTACTGTAAATGAGTCTATGCTGCTTTCCCACCACTCTTACCATCCAAAGAAAGATGTCAGGCTAAAAGACTGAAGAAAAACAACCCATGATGGAGAATAAGACTTAGGGAAAATGTATCTCCTGTACAATGTTCAGATTTGTGTCTGGTTCATTTCTGCCTTCCCTTAAGTCTGCAAAACATCTTACTATTAATTAGGGGCTCTCGTTTCTAGTTTCTCCCTCCTTCCCAACCTCACAGTTCACATTTAGACCTAATTGTCCCCCTTCCCCAGGCACCACTGTCATTATTTCTGCTTCTGTGAGACTGAACATGGTGATTAATTGCTGAAAATCCAAACAAACTCCAGGAGCTTGATGAGTTAACTCAGGCTGGTTTCTGACTCTCAGCTAAAGCGTGTCAGGATGAAAAGTGCTCAGAAAGCAAAAGACCCCACCCCTCCTTCTCTCCCTTTCTTTGTTCCACACAGAAGTACAGAATTCCCTATGGGAAGACTTCCCCAGAATGAGAGATTACGCATAGCCACCCTCCTATGACTAGCAATGACAGCCATCTGAAGTTTAGAGTTGAAACCTAATTAGTTACATTTACTGCCTCAGCAGACATCACCAACCACTGATTCCCAAACAAACCAGAAGATAGACACTCAGAACTATTCCAGAGGCCAGCTGGGACAGTATAGTATCTTAAAACCTTCTCGGATAGTTGGGATGTATGTTGTGGGGTTTGAGCTTCTCCGGAAGGCACATGGTTTGGGTGATCTAGAGGGACAGAATTACTGGTTGGGTATGAAGAACTTCTCTGTAAAAATGCTGGTCAGAGGATTCATTGAAAACTCATTGAAAATGCATTTGTACTAAAAACTGAATGGTAAGAAAGAATCAATGGAAATAAAAAACAACCGGGGCAAGGGATCGTAGGCAAAGTCAGTAGCCGAGGCACCCGAGGTAAAAACAAATCATAGATGTTACAGAAAGGAAGGAAGTTGAGCGTGCTTACAGCACAGTGAACAAGCAGGAGAATGCTGATTTGAGACAGGAGGAAGAAAACAGGATTGGGCCTGACGGTTGTGTGAAAGAAATTCAGTTTTACCCCAGGCCATTCGTGGGTTTAAGCAAGGAAATGATGAGTTTTGATTTATAAATTTATTATTTTTCTTTATTTATATTTTGAGTGTGAGTGTTTTGCCTACCCATCTGTCTGGGCACCACGTGTGTGCCTGGTACCCACAGAGTTCTGAAGAGTGCATCAGATGCTCTGGACTGGAGGTGGAGATGATTGTGAGCTATTATATGAATGCTGGCAATCAAGTCCAGATTCTCTGGAAGAGCAGTTAGTGCCTTAAATCATGGAGTCATGGCCCCTGTTATTTTTATTTTTAATGCATGTATGTATGTCTGCATGTGTGCAGGTACACATGCCTAAGCATGTGTGTGGAGGCTGTAAATTGACATCTAAAGGCCTCTTTTGTCTTAATCTTTTCCCACTTTATTTCTTTTCTGCCTTAAGATCTGAGGCTGGTCTCCCAGTTGAAGCAAGAACTCTCTCATATTGTATAGACCAGTCTCACTAAGCAGCTTTTCCTGGGAATCCCGTCTCTGCCCTCCAAGCACTAGAATAAGAGGCAGGTTGTCACTTGCACACAACATTTACATGGATGGTGGCATATATGACATCTCTTCCACATCTGTACTATGGCAGAAAGCCAGGCTGTAGCGATCAGGGAAGTAAGGAACTTCTACCCTCAGGTCTGGTGCCAGGTGTTACTCTTGGGTGGGGAGGGATGCTCCTAGTCTGGATGGAGAGTTGGGATCACCTGCCAAAAAGGATGGGAAAAGAATGATGTTTATTCTGACTTTCTTCTCCTAACTATGCATTCACTTAATACTTACTAACGAGCACTGGTTTTTTACTGGGTGCTGTGCCAGACCCTATCCATCAACAAGAGGGTAATAAAATTTCCTAAAACCAGAGGAACTTTTCATACCTCTCTGGCCACTTGCTATTATTGATTTAAAGGCTCTGCAGGATGGTACCAATGTACACTGTTTGGTATACAATACATTAAGGTTTGTTTTGTTTGTGGATTATTTTCTGTTTGTTTGTTTGTTTTGGTTTTTTGTTGTTGTTGTTGTTTTTCTCTCTAAGTTGTTTGCCCATTTACTTACTCCAGGGCTGCTGCTGCTGCTGCTACTACTACTACTACTACTACTACTACTACTACTACTACCATTTCTTCTTCTTGGATTGGTTACTTTATTAATCACTGGGATTCTAGAATATAACAAGTCTGTCTATCAAAATGTATACCCCTCTTTCCACACACCTTTTTAGTAGAAATAGCTGCCTAGCCAGGCACTACATGTCTCAGAATCCCTTGCAGTTACACATGGCCTTGTGACTGATCTGGCATCACTAGTATGTGAACAGCAGTGCTGTGTACACTTTGAGACCTGGTTTACAGATGTCTCCCATGAGACACTCCTCCAGTCTTTGCTTTTGATTGGAATGAATGGAGGGAACTTAAAGGAAGAATTTGCCAGTCACTCAATGGTGTCAGAACTTCTGCTGATTGAGTTGTTGAATCACAGCCAGGATGAGGGCAGTACTACTTAGCTATTCACTTGAATAGTGCTGTTATCTATATAAGAAATAGAACTCAAGAGAATTGGAGTGCATGCGCGCAAAGGCACATGTGCATACATGCGCGCGTGTGCGTGCATATGTGTGTACATGCATGCATGCATGCACGCAAAGGCATGTGTGTGTGTGTGTGTGTGTGTGTGCATGCATCTATCTGTTCCAGAAATGTACGAGGCCAAGACCAGCCTTTATCTGCATCTTTGAACTTGCAGGTTTATTGAGGAGATAATTAACCTCAATCAAGGTTGAAATAACATAAAATAAAACACTGCTCATAGTAGCAGGCCAAGTCGGTATGTAAATCATCCCTGTGGACCAGAGGAATGTCACCCAAATCAAACTGTGTATCAGCAGGAGCAGAGGCTATGGTGCTAGAGGAAGTAGAGCCGGTTTTTCCAGGTACTAGTGGAGTAGAGGATAAAGCTGGGAAGTAGAAAGAGATGTTGCCTGAGGGTGAACAGCATCTTCCAGATGAGCAGACATTAAGAGTCCTTATTTCCCTGTTATAGCAGTAGAAGGGCCGTATAGCTAAGAGGGTATCATCTTTGTCAACACAGTTGTTCTGGCTCTACAGCTCCTTCTTCTTCTCTGCTTAGTCAAAGACCTGCCACATGTGTGTGCAGGTGCACACATGCATATGCTTGGGGGAGACAAAAAGAAGCACAAAGAAAATACTGAGAGGCTGATCCAGTCATGCTTTACTTAAGCCAGATGTGAGGACCAGTCAAGGTTGTGGGTTCTCACAGTGTGCCCAGCCTTTGCTTCATGGATGGCATGATGCTGGCAATTGATGTTATGGGTTCACCAGCTTTGGCAGGTTTAACAGAAATGAAGAGTATCAGCCCAATTCCAGCTTAAATAGACAATATTGAAACCCTGCCAGGGAGAATCTGAGCAACATTTTGTAAACTTTAATAACAACTCAAAGAAACTGATCAGAGCATTTGGCTCTCTACCGTGAATTACTGCTTAGCTGGACCCATGCAACGGCAGAGAGGAATGAATCTATTTTCTTCCAATTCCCAGAGAATAATATTTTTCTTCCTTCCAAATGGAGGGGAATTTGGTAAAGTCTAAAATGTATTTGTCTTGTTCCTTATTTCAGTTTCTCTATAAATTGCCTATAGGGTTTTGACAACCAATGTTAAGACAGGCAGTTTACTGCCTGAAATATCATCTACTATTGGAAATTGTATTTCTAGAAGCTAACTTCCTTTGGTTGAGACGTTAATTTGCAGTACTGACATCCACTTGCTAGGCAGTGGCCAGGAAAATTAAATACAAAGCTTCTGGATGCATCAAGCACTGGGACAGTCCCATACATTATTTTCCCCAGGGACCAAGGCAAGCTGAGAATTTCGTGGACACATTAGTAGAGAAAGAATGAAGATGACTTTGGAACCTGAAATCTGTAGAGTCAAATCCCACATCTACCACTTTATAGACTGGAGATGTGGGAGGACGTTGAGGAAGTGTTTAAGCAATGTGGATCTCAGGTTTCCGTTCTCCAGGAGTATCTTATAAGAGGAGTTTCTGGGCTTCCAGGTGGACCTGGAGAAACAAGTCCTGTACCTGAGTTACAGCTTGGCTCTTGGGAGAATGCATCCAACGGCACTTCTCTCCCTCTCCTAAAAGCTGAAAGAAGATACAGGGAAGACCCACAGACCATCAAAATTATTTTCAGGTCAGTACATGCATAACCTGCTCCCAGCTCTGTGAATAAAGCCTACATGATACTTTATAATGCTGGAAAATAGTTTCAAGGGGACCCTGTGTGGGGAAATGGTAAAATGCTGGTCAAGGGGCATAAGTATCTGAGGTGAGGGTGCCAAAATATCACTCAGGCTGTGAGGTAGGTGCTAGGAGAATGGGATTGCACACGAGAGCCATTAGGTGTGGCTTTTCTCTCCCACTGGTGAGATGCTCTGGCTTTATTCTAGGATAGGGTTAAATGAAACATGGATGGAGAAAATATTACGTACAATCTATGCTTTGTCAAGAAGTTTGTATCTAAAACAGTACACGGACCCTTTTCCAAACCTTTTGCTCCATAGCCCTTCCCTGACATTTTTTTTTCTCTGAAAGAAGGTGTATCTTCCTTCCTGACTTTATGTTTGTCAAAATATATGTTGTCATCAGAAAGTTCACACACCAACCATGCAAGTGTGTGCATGTGCGTGTCTGAGTGCACATGTCTGTCTGTGTGGTTGATGTCTAGTGTCTTCCACTAACATTTGCCACCCTAGTTATTCAGGCAGAGTTTCTCACTGAATTGGGAACTTGCAGATTGAGTAAGACTGGCTTGGAAGTTCTGGGTATTTTCCTATTTCTACCCAACCCAGTGCTGGGGTTATAGGTGTTCCCTGGCCTGGCTGGCTTTTGACATGGGTCTGAGGATCTGGGTTCAGGTATTATGCTTATAGATACTTTACCAACTGAGCACCTCCCAGTGCCTCCATGAGGTTTTGTGCTCATAACTTTTTCCCCAGTTAAAATGTTCCTTCAATAATAGCATGCATGTCTTGTTTGCTGCTCTCTCTGATGCATGATAAAGTCTGATAGAATACTCAGAAAATATTTATTGAATGAAGTAATAGGCACAATAATACAGCATATTGTATATGGTGAATGCTTCTGTTTTCTTTTTACAGGTTCAGAGGGCAATAAAATAAACACAAAATCTAGTTATTGGTAGAGTTGGAACATTAAAGATACATAGTCTTTCTGTAGACAGACATTTTTATAATTTTTAAATTTTTCATAAAGAGAATTGATTTTAATTCACTACTTCTTATAAAAATGTTTTCTGAAAGTTCACTCTTTGGCTGCTAAATTCCAAGTAGGTTTACAGTTTTGAATTCTATCCCATTTTCTGATAATCAAAGGTATTATCGAAGCAAGCTGTCATTTCTACCAGCACTTACAGGGAAATCTATTCAATTGTCTCAGATGTATAAGCCTCAAATTTAGGGTCAATAAGATGCCATTCTGAGTCCATTAAGAAATAGCATGTATATTATAAACTTTTAAAATAGACTTAATTGCTGTAAATCTATTTTTTAAACATGTATCATCTTGTCAGTAGGGTTGAAACACTTCGATAAGGAAGTGTAGCGTCTCATCAGGTAACTAAACATGAGTCCTTCTACAGCAGGAGAGGGATCTTAGAGCTGTGTTCTCAGCTGTTGGGGTGGTTGAAAAGGGGTGGGGCAACACAGGAACAAAGACATTCCTGACTAGTGATTAGTGTCAGGAGGGCTACCTGGGAAACAGGCAAATAAACACTAGGCTGTACAGCCCAACTGGGATTATCTTTACTCCACACCAGATATTAAGTGTTGTTCCCAACTCTCTGTTCCCTCCCTTTCTCCCTCTCCCCATTCTTCCCTCTCTCTCTCTTTCCCTCCTGTGTCTTGAAACAAACAACAGACTCCCAAAACAAACTGTACTGAGAAGACATTGCAAAGAAGTAGCAAACGTATAATTCTGGGGCAGGCCTTCTTAGCCAAGACTGTGTATATCATAACACAAAGCAATCTCTTTAGGCCCCCATGAATGGGACAGCAATTGTACCAACCTCCCAGGGTTGGTGTGAAATTAAAAAAAGCCCATGGCACAATGTCAAACACTTAGTAAGTCCCTAGGGCAAGTTGGTAGTTATGAATAGGACGCATCCGACAACACCTTCATCGCCTTAACTGATTCTGCCACAAATTACATACTGCAACAATATTTGTTTTATTAAAATATCAGAGATGAAAGTCCCACTGAGCAACAACATCGCATTCATGAGCAAATCCCAGTGAAGACCAGGAAAGCCAGCAGCCATGGAGCCTTCGTATCATTAAAGCAATTATTCCCTGCATTTTAAAGCTCCATGGTACCCAGTTCAATTTACTAAATAATAAGAATTAAAGATAACCCCAACAGTAGCACTCACCTTATCTGTGGAAGAATGGCACTCAACACTGAAATTCTCTAGCTAAATTACCAAGTATAAGGCCTGAATTTAAGATAGGGCAATTCAGAAACAGTTGATTACTGGATCTAAGATTATAGGTGTTCCTGTGAACTGTTGAAACTGATGAAATAAATATAAAATAGTGGATTATTACAGACACGATTATGGGAGAAACCTTGCCTGAGCTGACTAGAAGTATTCTGCATCATGGTAAAGAAAGATTGTTGGAAGCAATTTTGACTTGTGTCTATGCAAAGCAGTATACAAGAGATCCATCTTCGGTAAGATTGATAGAAAAGAACAGTCTCATCACAGAAATAGACTTGGTTCTTAAGACGGAAAGGCATCCTTTGGAAGATTGCAACCCTTCCCCGGGCTTCATTTGGGTGACAAATA
The DNA here is from genome assembly GCA_019843965.1 of Rhynchomys soricoides. NCBI lineage: Eukaryota > Metazoa > Chordata > Mammalia > Rodentia > Muridae > Rhynchomys > Rhynchomys soricoides. The sequence goes on along the minus strand of JADRCH010000007.1, from coordinate 7,180,400 downwards.
AAAAAGCAGAAATTTGTAGACCCACTAAAAAAGCCAGGCAAGAAGATGCTGGAACACAGTCAGGAATTTGCATCATCCTTTTGTTCAGCTGCATACATAACAAAAAGACCAGCATTGAGTTTGAGTCTGCCACCTTTGAGCTATGGATTTTCTGTCAGTTGTTTAACTTCTCTCAGTCTACTGCTGGGAAGTGCCTCTTGAAGCCTCCAGTATCAGCTGGTGGTACTATTTAAAAATAATTAACATGATTGGATTATTGGGATTAATCCACCAAAGGACTCACAGCTTGTTGGGCTATTAGGTAGTGGGACCTGGCTGAAGGATTTCTGGAAATGGTACCTATGAAGTGTTTTCTTGTCTCTAGATTCTCTGCTGGGTCTCTGGTTCTCTCCTTCCTCCCTTGCTCCCTCCTCCTTTCTAATTTACTCCTTCTCCCCCAACAGCTATGAGATGAATATCTTTTTTCTGCTATGCTTTTTCATCAGGATGTTTCTGACTTGCCACAGGCATAAAAGCCATGATAGTAGAACTTCTAGAACTTCTGACAGCTGAGCCCAAATAATTTTTTTCCTCCTTTAGCTTTTCCTTTGACCCAGATTCCCTCCACCTCTCACTTTCTCTTTCTTTTTTACTTTTTTCTACTGTTTTTTTTTTGGGGGGGGGGTGAGAGTTGGTTGTAGATTCTAAATCCTTCTACTTCATTCTTTGCAGAGTATATGGTACCACAGCCAATACTTTTTGTGTTTCCCAGGTACTTTTTCATGGCAATGGAAACTTCCTCACTCTCCCAGCTTTCTGCTGTAAACTGAGGCTGGTGGTAATAATATCCTCATCATGTCAGAAGCTCTGGGCTAAGTGGTTTCATATCCAGTCCACTCAATCTGTGTAACAATTCACCATAAGTGCCCCA
>JADRCH010000007.1:6992986-7179480 GCA_019843965.1 Rhynchomys soricoides | reverse complement strand
TGTTACATCTGCCCTGCAACTTACATACTGCAAATCTGGGGCACTTCATTTGCCTCACAGTCTTCTTGTTTCTTCATATGACAAAACCATATCTAATCATTGTATCAACATTGCCAAGTTGTTTGGAGAAATGAATGATTTATATATACTACATTCATTAGACTAACGGTTAGCTCTCTATGTTTTGGATTGTCATCATTATCATCATCATCAACAACAACAATAAACTAGTGTAAAATCCAGACAAGTTCATGGAGGTGAATCAATAGGAATAACTTTTCTTCAGGTGTGAGACTAAAAACTGACTTGAAAAACTGACAATAGGCTAGGCACCTTGAATGTTCTGTTCTTCTCTCTAGCTGTAGTGTTCTAGAGACGCTGTCTATGGATATGCCAAGAAGAGACCTCTGATAAGTTCCTTCATGATCCCACCTACGACTTTCCCTGTGGGAGGATTTAGCAGGTAGGAAGGGAAAGGTGGAAGGCTGGGAAGTCTTTCTGTAAGCCAACTCTTCTCAGTCACAGAGGGCTTTGATTATGAGTTCCAGTGTCATTACCCAATAAAGTATTTATTGTTTTTCCTACTACTATTACTTTATAAATATTTATTTAGTTTACTTTACTGGTATGGGTATTTTGCCTGAATGCACATATATGTGCACCATGTGCATGCCTAGTACTATGGATCCCTTGGAACTGGAGTTACTGGCCACATAGGTGCTGGAAATTGAACCTGGGTCCGCTAGAGGAACAGTCAGTGCTCTTAACTGTTGAACACTCTATACCCTCTTAGTTTCATTATTAAAAGCATGCACATATAATAAATAAATAACTATGAACACTTAAAGAAACAAGGGAAACTTGGAAACTGTACCTTTCCATTTTTCCTTCCTCCCTTCTTTTCTGTCTTTGCTCTAATATATAGCAAACATCAAAGAGCAGAGGAAGACAAGACTTTTCTCAGACTTCAAAAGATTGTAATGTCAACTTTCCTACCAAAGCTGGGCTTGGCCAGAATTTCAACTGCTTATATTTGTGATCTGTTGATTTATCAAAAAAAGTGAAAACTAAGCAGTGAAGCCTATGAGCTCACTAATAAGGCACATATAGTACAAACCAGCTTAGAAACAACTGCACTGGCACCTGTTCCTTCATCTATGAAATGGAGCAAGAATAGTATGTCATGTTTCAATCATAGGATCACCAACGTCCCAGCCAAAGGTCATTCTCCTAACATTTGGCTGTGCTTAGCATATCTTATGGGATCCCCACTCCAGCCAGTATTGTTGGCAATAAATGTTAGTTTCATGGTATCAGGAAGCTAGTGACTTAAGCCTCTGGAATTTTTCATGTTTTAATTGTGGCAAAGCATACACAATATTTTAGTAATTTTAAAATGTTGCATACCTATATCTCTGTGCAACCATGATTTTTTCATATTGTGCGAATATCTGGGAACTGAAAGCTATATATATGTGTATATATACATATATATCTTAGGAGTTGGCTGACGTTACACTGATTCCTTGAATGGATATTCTCCACTCTGAGATTCCTGGGACTTGGAAGGCTCTCTTCACATGCTGACTAAGATGGTGGAAAGAATGAGAAGTCAGAAGCATAAAATATATCATCCATGTATATACATGCATCATTACTTCAAAAAACATAGGCATCTACTGTGGACAAGGCACATGTAAGAAGCTTGGTAAAAAGCATTTTTGGTGTTTCTTACAGCAGCATTTTTTCTTTATTTGTATAAATGAGTCCACAGCACAGGGCCAGTTAGGTTTGGTAATTTTCCATAAGTCACTTCTTTGTAAATAGTGGGGATGGGGTTCAATAAGAGCTACTGGTTATGACTTAATATACTTTGGGTAAACCTGGTGGCAGAGATTGTGATAGTTTTATGGGGATACATTTTTTTCTCCTCAAAGCATACCAACACTTTGTCAAAGTGGTTGAACTATTTTGCATCCGTAGGACAAACAGCAGATCCTACTGTGAACCAGATATCTAAGGAGGAAGAGGAAATTATATCTTTTGGTTATTGACTAACAGCATTATTGAATTATCACTCCAGGGTACTCTTAAGTCTTGGGGATGAGGATGTTTGTGGGGCTGGTGATGAGGACAGTGATGATAGTGGCCGTAGGCTGATGATTATAATGCTGATAACTGTCACCTGTGGAAAATGTGTGCATAGAAAGCTCTGCACTTATAAGAATATTAATTCTTATAAAACATTTGCTGGGTATCTTCTTTGTGTTAAGTAATGGAAATATAGTAGTACATAAGGCAGATACATGACGTTCCTATCTTATGAACATAGAATACAACTGAATGAGTAGTAAAGATATAAGAGTTGGGCAGTGGTGGTACACGCCTTTAATCCCAGCACTTGGGAGGCAGAAGCAGGCAGATTTCTGAGTTGGATGTCAGCCTGGTCTACAGAGTGAATTTCAGGACAGCCAGGACTACACAGAGAAACCCTGTGTCAGAAAAAAAAAAAAAAAAAAAAGATATGAAATAAGTATCTGCACATCTTAATCCCCAAAACAGTGATAAGAAACTGGAATGATGAAATCAACAAGAATACACAAACACTATTTGCTGAACACCTACTATGTGCCAGGAGCTCTTTAAGATCTTCTGCCTACAAAGAAAATTCTTTCCCCAGGCTTCAGACACTCAAAGAGCACTATTTTTCTCATTAAAAATGTGGACACACCAAAACCTATTCTACTATATTCTGCTTTTCTAGGCTATGCTCTGGCTTCCTTTTCTACTCTGACCACGTCTTATTCCTATCATATTGGTTTGAATCCCAATAGGCTCAATTATCAAAGGGTTTCAGAGCCTGGTTCCTAACATCTCTCAGATCTCCTTATAATACCTTCATTCTTCTATCCAACTTAAAAAGAAGTGGGAATTCATGTCCATACCATTTAACTATGAACTGATTCATGGGAGCTGTATGTAGAAGTCATGTCTTCTCATGTTTATGTAAAGAGGCTTAGATAAGATGCTACCTGCATAAGGTCTGGGCTTTCCTAGGACAGAGACACGATCTTAGGCATTCTTCTGCAGAATCAGGGATAGCTCTAAATACTCTGTATAAAGTGATGGCACATTCCTAGAGCAATGATGACATTAAGATTTTGTGGCTTATATTTATAATAGCCAGAAGCTGGAAACAACCCAGATGTCCCTCCACAGAGGAATGGATACAGAAAATGTGGTACATTTACACAATGGAATACTACTCAGCTATTAAAAACAATGACTTCATGAAATTCGTAGACAAATGGATGGATCTTGAAAACATCATTCTGAGCCAGGTAACGCAGTCACAAAAGAATGAACATGGTATGTACTCACTGTTAAGTGGTTATTAGCCTAAAAGTTTGAAATACCCAAGAGTCACTTCTCAGGAACAGTAGTACTGAGTACGAGGTCCCAGATGGAGGGCTTGGAGAAAGGACTGAAGGAGCTGAGGGAGTGTGCAGCCCCAGGGAGGTAGCAACACTGGCAACTGGCCTGACCCCCCATACTTCTGGAGACTGATCCACCAACTAAAGAATACACATGGAGGGACCCATAGTGCTGGCCACAAAGACTGCAGAGGAGGGTCTTGTTATCCGTCAGGGGGAGGAGAGGCCCTTGGGCCTGAGGGTGTTATATCCCCCGGTATAGGAGAATGTCAAGGAGGGAAGACGAGAGTGGGTGGGGGTTGGGGTGGGGGGGTGGGCTGGAGAATATCCCCATAGTGGCAGGGGGAGGGCAGAGGGAATGGGGAGGTTCCAAAGGGGAGATATGGAAAGGGGGAAACATTTGAAATGTAAATAAAATATGAAAATTAAAAAAAAAAAAAAGGATTTTGTGGCTTATTTTAACTTGTACCTTACAGGTTTTCTCAGTTGATTTTCATAAAGATCCTATTGAATATTTTTATTTACAGATACAACTCATATGTCCCTAGAGCAGTGATTCTAAACCTGCGGACCATGACCTCTTTGGCAAACTTCTATGTCCAAAATATTTACATTATAATTCATAACAGTAGCAAAATTACAGTTATGAAGAAACCTTGAAAATAATTTTATAATTGGGCAGTATCACCACAACAAGAGGAACTATATTAAGAGGCTGCATCATCAGGAAGGTTGAGAACCACTGCCCCAGAGAAAGGAGGGTCACATGAGCCATTAATGTCTCTCACTAACAGTTCTGTGAGTGATGTGGCAAGGGGATCTTCGGCTCAGGTCAAGTCTTCAAATGGATGCACCCCTGTTGACATACTGAACTTAACTTCCAAAGAGACCTCAAGACAGAAGCTACTCCTAGATTTGTGACCCTCAGAAAACAGGTGACATTAATAGGGTCTTAGGTGACCACACTTTGTTGTCATTTGTTACACAGCCAAGGCTAAATTATAAAGATTTTGAGCACATAGAACTTCACTTTTGGAATTGTGTAGCTCTGGCTTTCCATTCTGGTTTTGCCAGTCATTGGCTTTCTAGCCTTTGGCAACTCATTCCACCTCTCTAAGCCTTGATTTCCTCATATTTAGGATGGAGATAACAACAGCTTGTATACCACAGGTACCCACCCAACCCCAATAAGTGAAATAGTGCTTGTTAATCACAATGCTTGGCACACAATATGCAGTCAGTAAGAAGGCACAACAGTTATTATTGTTTTTATAATCTTTTGAGCTCATATGACCAACATTTGAATACCCATTCTTCTTAAAGTACTGACTACAGCTTACTCAGTTGGATTATTCAAAAGGAATATTTATTCAAGGAAGACATGTTCAGTCAGAGAATGCAGATTTTGCCTGGGGTGCTAAAGAACATGCCAAGATTAAAACGCTCTAACTAATACTTGGCTATTTTTTTCCCTTCCTGTCCACAAAATGCTTATGAACAGCTTTTTGTAATGTAATTAAGATTATATTAAAGTATGAGTCTTTGATTGCCCCATCACAAACTACCCTTTCTTTTGCCAGTGGAAACTCAGAGCACAGCTTCCCCCTAAAAACACCCACATGACCTCAGCTTATTAGTGCCATTCCTGGGATGGCATTCATTGATTTCAGGAGCTAGAGTTCAATATTTCTCTCACATCTATCTTTGTACAGTTTGCACTAAGGTCATCATGCCATAGTCATGTTCTGGGAGGACATTTTCTGATATGAGAGTGATTGAAAATTTTTTTCCTACTTCTCATTATTTATGTCCAACATTCTGGTCTTGGCCAGATGGGTCACCTTTATTTCTGAAATCCAAGGGCAAGTTCAAAGGATAATTTACCCTGGTAGCCAGAAACTGTCTGTACTCAGCACATTTAGGGTGAAGCCTGGGATGGAAACCTGGCTCTCAAAATAGTGTTCTAAGAGATGAGTGACCCTTTCCTGTACCCATCTCTTTGCCTTCTGTGAGATGGGCTTGCAGCTCAGAAGGAAATATTGAATTCTGGCCTTTCCAATTGATGACTGCCATCTTACAGATGGGGCTCCCTGAACTGGAAGTCAGTTGCTTGTTTCTAGGAAGGTGAAGCCGAGTTCTCAGCTCCTACTAGCAGAGATAAAAGTGAGAGGATGATGGGATAACAGAAGATGTATTTATTTTTATTAAGTTATAATCACATTGCCATGCTAAGTCCCTGTGACCATTGTCCTTTCAGGAGTTGTATTAGTCATTATTACACTACTCTACCAATAGAACACCAGAGACAGTGGGTAGAGTGTCTGCTGCATAAACATGGGGATCTGAGTTTAGATTCCTAGAACTCATATAAAAGCCAGGTATGGTGGCATACCTGTGTGCCTCAAAAGTAAGAGCTTGAGAGAGGAGGATCCTAGGGACTTGATCATTAGCCAGTTTAATTGAAACAGTGAGCTGTAGGTTCAGCGAGCTGTAGGTTCAGCGAGCTGTAGGTTCATTGAGCTATAGGTTTAGTGAGCTGTAGGTTTAGTGAGCTGTAGTTTCAGTTATTTAGAAATAATGAAGAAAGTGATAGTGGAAGATACTCAGTGTCCATTTGTGCATGCACAGCATGTGTACACACACACACACACACACACACACACACACACGCACACACGCACACACACCAGACACAAAGTTTAAAAAAGAGAGATAAAGTGTGGCATGGAGTTTTGAAAATTCTAGTTCAAGACAATGAGTTTTCCCTAGATATCTTTTGGGAAATTATCTTGACTCTTGATAAGCCTCATGGGAATACTATTGAACTTGAGGCTAGACACTTGGTTCTGCTTTGGTTACTGATGGGCTGTGTAAAGTTGGGCAGGTCATTATTTCTTTCTGAGTTGATCTAGTTTTTTCTTTGTTGTTATTGTTTATCCAATGAGACAAATCACACCTACAGCACCCACTTGTCATAACAATCAAATGACATGCTGGTAAAGAATACTCTGAAAATAACGATTTTGAACGTACATAATTAATATAAACATTTCATTTTAACATCAAAACTGAAAAATAAATAAGCTATCCTGACATGCAAAATGAACCAAATGACATAAGTAAGATAACATGCCACACATGTAAGCCTCATAAAAGAAAAATTTATATATACTTTTTTTTTTTATAAAAGACACTAAAGAGAGTTAAAACAAAGACAACAAAATGTCAGAATATAGGCAAATTTAAAGACCTTAAAGTAGGTAATTTTTTGCAAATCTACAAGTAAGACAAGTGAATGAACAAACAAATCAAGTATGGTACTCTCCCTCTCTGTCAAATTGGAGGGCTAAGAGGGTCTAACCTTAGAATGGGGGACTCTAACTAGCAAGGAAGCATATTGGGTGATGTTCAAACTCCTCGATTATCAGAAAATGCAAATTAAAACACCTGTGTAGCACTTTACCTGTATCAGGCTGGACACAATAAGAAACACTGATAATGCTCTCTGTGGGGAGTAGACATGTTTTATGCCCATGGGCTTCAATCTGTCAGTGTGTGTGTAATTAGGCACAAAGACCCAATAATCCCCAGTCTTGATCTAGAGCAGATACATTCTTCTCAGTTCTTTGATGCACTCCAAGGGTATGTCAGCAAGGAAGTAGCTAACTAAAATACGATGGGATGCTATAGAGCACCTGGAACCATGATCTAGATGTATACATGGAAACATAAACAGATTTTCAACACTAGGGGGAGAGGGAGATAGCTCAGTGGGCAAGTGTTGGCTGTGCAAGCATGGGGTCCTGAGTTTGGCTTTGTAGCTCCCATGTATGTTAATATGTGCTTGTACTCAAAACACTGGGAGGTGGAAACAGGAAGACCCTGGGGACTTCCTGGAAGAGCAGTCTAGTAAACAGGTGAGATCCAGATCCATTCTGTGCCTTAATAAAAATGTGGGGATTGATAGAAAAAGTCACCAAAGACAATTTCTTGCATCTGCATGTTCATACAAGTACACATACACACGCATGTACATACAAAACTCTTAAGTCTTCAGCACAATATTATTTCTACATATCAGAAATCCAGTCATCCTCAAAGTAATAGTATATATTTATCATTGTCATTTTGCAAGAGGTGGTGGAAACCAGCCTTGGAAAGGGGGTGAATCACATGCTGCCCTTAAAAGACATTTAAATAAAACAAAACAAAGCAAAAAAACAAAACAAACAAACAAAAAACCAAACCCTCATATGTCAACTGCATCTATGGTACAAAACCAAAAGCAATGTGCTTAGTATGATCCCATTGAAACTACACACATAGCTGAATATGCCTATGGGGAAGATAAAAAGCATTTGCAGCCAGGCAGTGGTGGTGCACGCCTTTAATCCCAGCACTCGGGAGGCAGAGGCAGGTGGATTTCTGAGTTCGAGGCTAGCCTGGTCTACAGAGTTGAGTTCCAGGACAGCCAGGACTACACAGAGAAACCCTGTCTCGAAAAACAAACAAACAAACAAACAAGCATTTGCAATGAAATGTTAAAAGTAGTAATTTCTGGGTATTGTTGTAGACTATGAGTCTGGCTTTCTTCTCTTTACCTGTGTGTTGATTCTAGGCTTTTTACAACATACAAGCATTCCTTTTGTACAAAAGAACTAAGCCTTAATGTTCCGACGACAATATATGCCATGTTTTCCTGCCATCATCCTTTGTACACATGGCTATGACGGAGATTTGGAAAGCTTGTGTGCTCTTAAAGTATGAATAAAGTCTGATTACTCTTCTCAGGAACATGGAGAACTGAAGACTTTACAGAGCTGAGGGGTTTAATATTTGTCTAAATAATTCTGCATAGAGAAAAAAATTTCAAATTTAGGTGATAATTTTGTTTCACTGGCGCCAAAAAGAAGCTGAGGAGTATGTGGCTGAATGTCTATTTTTCCCTCTGTAAGAAACCAAGGAGAAATCTAAATATCTTTCTTTAAGGTGTCAAATAAAGCCTGGCTTTGGCTTTATTAATCATTGGAACTTTAGGAACCCATAGTCCATTTCATTGGATGGTTTTTTTCCCATACATTTTTCATTATTATTAAAGAAAACAATGCATGTGGCTGGAGAAATGACTCAGAGGTAAGAGCACAGGCTGTTCTACCAGAGGTACTGAGTTCAATTCCCAGCAACCACATGGTGGCTCAAACCATCGATAATGATATATGGTGCCCTCTTCTGGCTTACAGGTGTACATGCAGGCAGAACACTATACATAGTAAATAAATATAAAAAGAAACGATTTATGTTTGCATTTGAAATTAATATTACTAAGGACTACTAATAGTTGAGATTAGAATTACCTCAAGGAGAGAACTATCTTACATTTATAAAATGCTTTGATGAAGAAGGGAATGGGTTTCAAAACTTTAAACCTTGATGATAAAATGGCTTGATGTAAGACTAAGAGGAAGGCTCTTTTTTGATTCCAAAGCGAAATATGGCAGAAAAAAAGTAGGGAGGGAATGGAGAGAAGACAATCGAAACGAGACCTGGAAGGCCGAAGGGCTAACCTCATGAAGGCACTGTGTAAAGTTTTAGTTATAAACATGAATGCCCCATAAGCCTGAAGTATGTGAAGTGTAGAAACAGCTTCTCTTGCTTCCACACACGTTCAGCATTTTTTTTTTTTTGTAACAGGATATAAAGCTGACTTCTATATCAGCAAGCTTGGAAGCACACGTCCACAGTTAGAGCAACCTTCACATCTGTCCTTTTTAGCTTCCCAGAGTGGCCACAGCAGGTAAGTTGTTTTTTTGTTTTTGTTTGTTTTGTTTTGTTTTTTCAAGACCGGGTTTCTCTATATAACCCTGGCTGTTCTGGAACTCACTCTGTAGACCAGGCTGGCTTCGAACTCAGAAATCTGCCTGTTTCTGCCTGTTCTTTTTCTTTTTCTTCCTTCACCAGCAAACAAAATCATACCAGACCAAGGTAGGAGATAACTGCCGTTTTGGGGGGACCTAGAAAAGATGTCAAAAACAGCTAAGAAGCCTTGAGCTCTTGCAAGTCAGACCTTGAGGCCAAACAGCATTTAGAAAAGCATCTGTCATGCTGAGTTCATCGACAGTCTGGATGCCACGAAAGTGGAATTAAGAAACCAACAACACTGAGCATATTAATAACGCACCTGGAGTCATTCAGAGGAAGGTGTGACACTTACTGTCTTCTAGTGTTTCAGCCATGTCAGACAGCTCATCCCATTTGCCTTTTATTATAGTCTTAGGAATGTATGAGCTCTGACTAATCACTTGCCCAACACTGACCATACTTTAGAATTGGTGATACCAGAAGTTGACCCAGACCTCTTTGCAAAGTCTAGTTTCTTTGTAATCTGCTCTCCTTTCTTTTGTAAGAACAATCAAAAGATATATAGGAGCTGCCTTTGGGGACTATTTAATAAAAAAGAGATGACTGGCAAACCAATCTCTTTTGATGTTTCTATCATTTCTGGTGATATATTCTTGCATTTATCACAGAATCTTCCAGTTGTAAGGGAAGCCTTGGAGCGAGCATCGTTAAACAGGCAGATCTTTCTGCGATTGGGGTGAGAAAGGGTAGTGGGGTTTATGGTGAATTTTGATTGTCAAAAGGTAACCTATTTCAAGGGAAACAGGAACCTGTTACTTCTAAGTGGAGGGAAGAGAAGTAATAGTTTTAAGATGGAATCATTGAACTGAAGCAGAGAGGTGAACAAGGATATAGATAATGCTTTTCATGTCCAGGTAGGCTCAGTTTCTTTTAGCCAAGAACATGCATACTGATTAGATCCTAAGCAGGTATCAAATCCTCTGTTATATGCTGGGAATCCACAGAATACAGTTGGGAACACATGTCCATATGGAGCCATGTTTCACAGGAGAGTACAGAAGATATTGTTGGTAGGCACCAAGGCAACCTGTGTTTGTTCCCCATCCTATATGAATCTATACTTTCAACCATGGATTCTCAGTCAATTGTCACACTGTCATCTTCTGCACCAGTGAGAGGAAGCTTGTTGAATTTATCAAACTGTAATAGGAAGAAGCACCTTTTTTCCTATAAGACCTCAGTATAAGAAAGCTTAAGTTATTAACTGTGGCAATCATTTTATAACAAGAGGAGATTAATCTGAACTGGCATAGAATACAGGATCAAGAGAAATATAGAGAAATGAAGGTCTAATAATCTATTTACCTTTGGATCAAACTACACTTAAAATCGGCATATAGTTTTTCAATTTATGCACACAAACACATTACCATTTGATATGGATTTTCTGTGACATTCAGTTACAACAATGTCAAGAAAACACAGAAACTTAAAAAAAAAAAAAAGATCCTGGCAAAAGCAAGTTAAGGAGGACAGGATTTATTTTGGCTTACAGTTCCAGATGGATACAGTCATCAGGGTTGGCAAAGCACAACAGCAGAGGCTGAGACAGGTTAAGAGTGGAGAGAGAACAGGCAGTGGACCAGGTTTTGCTTCTGGTGACAAACTTTCTCCAGCAAGGCTCCACTTCTTAAAAGTTCCACAACCTTCTCAAACAGTTCTACCAGCTGGGGAACCAAGTTTTTTCCATATTAATGTATTTATTTATTCACATTACATCCTGACCACAGCCCTCCTCCTAGTCCTCCCTCACACAGCCTCTTCCCCAATGCCCCCCCCCTTCTTCTCTGAGAAGAAGGAGGTTCCCTGGGTAACAACCCACCCTGACACCTCAAGTTATCTCAAGACTAGGCACATCCTTTCCCATTCAGGTCAGACAAGGCAGCCCAGTTAGGGGTACATGATCTACAGGCAGTCAACAGCCAACACTTCAGTTGTTGGGGGGACCCACATGAAGAACAAGCTTTACATCTGCTACCATATGTGCATAGGACCTAGGTCTATCTATGCTCTTTGGTGATTCAGTCTCTGGGAGCCCCCATGGGTCCATATTAGTTAACTCTGTTGGTCTTGCTGTGGAGTCCCTATTGGAGGACCAAGTTTTGAACACAAAAACCTATGGGAGGCATTTCACATTCAAACCACAACCCACGTTAAATGCTATAATATAAACAGGAATAAACTGAGGGAAGAGTTTAGCAGAGCATCAAAGCTGCCAACTCTGAGCTACAGGGAAGAATTCCTAAGGCATTGACAAAGAAAGCAGAGCGCAGATGAAATTAGAATTAGGTAGCGAAAGAATCTTTGGTAGGGTGAGAGGTATGAGAACAGGAATTGTATGAGATTATGGGGGACACGGAAGGGCTTCATGTCACGAGACTGTAAAGAACAGTGCTTGGCTGGTTCACACCATGGCTGGAGAAGAGCTTTAGTTGTCTCTCAGTAGTTGAAAATGTGACAACTAGGTCAGTGCAGTATCTAGGGTTACCCATGGCAACACATGGAGGATAAAATTCAAGGAGGCAAGGGCAAAGGAAGGGATCATAGTCAGATGGAGAATTCATTCACATTCTTTCACTATACCAAATGGCGCTACATTCTCATGTAGTGATCAACAAGGAAAGCAGATACTGTCTGTCCTCACGAGAAAAGGAGTGCTGACTAGCACTAATAGGAGTATGAAGTAGTGATTCTGAAGGAGTTACTGCTGATTGGGATGATTGTAGAAGCTCATGGAAGAGTTTAGATCTTGAATGTCCCTTAACGACCCATGTACTTTAGAAAGCTATGATGTTACTGGAAGATAGTGGAGACTTTAGATGTGGAGGGAGCAAGGTACCCATTGGGAATGGATATTAAGATGGGCCCTCCCTTCTTTCTATCTTTGCTTCTTGGTTGCCATGGAGTGAACAGCTTTGCTCCTGTTGTATTAAAAAAGAAGGAATGTATGGTACATGTTCCCGCACTATGCCCTGGTTCTCTCTTCCCCGGCAGGCTGGCCAGCCATGCACTGGCAGGCAATGGCCAACTTGCTTTCAACTCATGGAGCTCTGACTCAGAGCTCCACAATCTCTCCACCCAGCTTGCTAGGTTCCCACTGGTGGGTCGCTACCACACCAGCCCCATGCTTCAATACCCCCATGGCCTCTGTGGTGCACATCAGGCTGTGAGGCCTTGAGAGACAAAAGGTAGCCGATGAGCTAGGCCAGGAAACATTCCAGACAGTTGAAAAAGCCAAAGATAACCGTTATGAAATGAGACAGCAGGGCCAGGAGCAGATATGCCTCAGGCCCCACACAATAGGCAGAATTCTCTGTTGCCAAGGACAGGCGGGAGCTACAGGTGGGTGGTAACAAGTTGATGTCATCACCGTGGGCCTCCAATCATGTTAACCAATGTGGGCCTGCCCTTCCATACTGTTGCCAAGCTCTACCGCCCCCCAACAGTGTATAAAAAGTGTGTACCTTGCTAACCCTGGGTTGCCATTGCCCTGTTGGTAGGGTGGCCCCAGTGCACTGGATTCAATAGACCTCATGCTTATTGCATCATTCTCAGTCTCTGTGTCTTTGTGGGGTGGGTCGCCTAGGCATTTGGACTTCCAAGTCCAACAAGGCAAACCCACACTTTGCTCTATACCTTTCTCTCTGGAACCCAGACAAGCAGCCATGTGAAGGAAAACGCAACACAAACTTAGTTCAGAAAAAATAATAGCTCAATCTCTGGGCACATCAACTAAAACCTAAGCTTGTAAACCTTATCAAAGTCTGATTCCTCTGGTGGCAAATCCTTGCGGATCCGCCATGATACCAGACTCTATTAGCTACATCTTACCTATCTGCTCTCCCTTTGCCAAAAGGACTCTCCCTCTCTTCTGCTCCTCTCTTCTCCTCCTCTGACCTGGAAATCCCTCCTTCTGTGCCTAGTGATTGGCTCTTTTATTCATTGGGGGATTGGTTCACAAGAAGTCACAGGTGTAACTCACTCCTTCTCTGAAGCTCCTCCCATTAGGGCAGAATTAGAATACAAAAGGCCCCAGGGCTATCTACAACATGCTCTACCATGCCTGTCATGATCCACTGCTTTGTCATAAACCTAAAGACAAAGAGCCAAAGTGACCTTGCACTGGGACCTCTGAAACTGGGATCAAATTAACCTTCTGTCTTATAAACTGGCTGCTGTAGGTATTTTGTCACAGCGATAGAAAGCCGACTAACATAGATAGTGAGAAATAACTGAACAGTATTTTTGGAAATGGATCAGTAGCTACATTTCTCCCATAGTAGGAATGAAAATATAGTTCAAGAGGAACTATACTTTATTCAATATAAAGTCTAATTCCAAACGTTGAATCTTTTTCCAACAACAGAAACTTCAGGTTGAGTATTTGTTATAGGAAATCCTTGGGAGCAGAAGTTTATTGGATTTTAATTATTGTTAAGATTTTAAAGCATTTGTATACATCTAGTAAGATGTCCTGAGGACAACTCTAAATATGGAGTTGATTTATGTTTTGTATGTATCTTATATATATAGCATCATACCTATAGCCCGAAGACAACTTTATTTTACACAATATTTTGATGGTGCTGTGTTTTGATTGTAACTCATCAACTGATGACTGATGTGGAATTTTCTACCATCTCACTTTGGGACTCAAAAATTTTTGGATTTTGGCCTATCATATTTTGGTTGGGAATATACTAGTTCAGCCTGAATTCTATTTTTTTGTTTATAATGTAGGGTTTATGTGGTATTATTTTCACAGAACATTGTTTTATTTCTTCATTGTGTTGGCATTATACATGGAATTATGTTCTTAGTACTTGGCAACTCTCCCATGAACATTGTCTCTCATAATGGGGGAGGGGGGGCAAAAGGACTGTTAGCTCAGCAACACACTGCTGGCCAGCATGATGGATTGATATTAGCTATTTAGCAGGTATTGTTGAGAATAAGGTTCAGATTTCTGAGATTGATTACTGATGTCTGCTATAGGCACTAGAAGGATTAGATGGACAAACTGGTGGCCAACATTAATGCTGGCTATTTCAAGGGTGCTGTTAAGAATGTTCAGATATCTTTTTCTTTTTTCTTTTTTATTGGATGTTTTCTTTATTTACATTTCAAATGTTATCCCCTTTCCTGATTTTCCCCTCTCCAGAAAATCTCCTATCCTATCCCCCTCCCCCTGCTTCTATGAGGGTGTTCCCCCACTCACTCACCCATTCCCACCTCCCTGCCCTCAATTCCCCTACACTGGGGCATCTATGGAGCTTTCATAAGACCAAGGACCTCTCCTCCCATTGATGCCTGACAAGGCCATTCTCTGCTATATATGCAGCTGGAGCCATGTGCACTCCTTGGTTGGTGGCTTAGTCCCTGGGAGCTCTGGGGGGTCTGGTTGAATGGTATTGTTGTTCTTCCTATGGGGTTGCAAACCCCTTCAGCTCTTCAGTCCTTTCTCTAACTCCTCCTTGGGGACCCTGCACTCAGACCAATGGTTGGCTGCGAGCATCCACCTCTGTATTTGTAGGGCTCTGTCAGGGCCTCTCAGGAGATAGCTATATCAGGTTCCTTTAAGCAAGCATTTCTTGGCATCCACAATAGTGTCGGGGTTTGGTGACTGTGTATGGGATGAATCCCCAAGTGGGTCAGTCTCTGGATGGTTTTTCCTTCAGTCTCTGCTCTACATTTTGTCTCCATATTTGCTTCTGTGAGTATTTTCTTCCCTTTTCTAAGAAGGACCAGATTTCTGAGATTGATTACTGATGCCTGCCAGGGGCACTGCAGGATTGGATTAAATCATGGTTTGCTCACCTGGCCTGACTACTCATTTTGGTCATCATCTGAAGAAATGACTAGCAAGCAGATGACTTCATCTTAGAATATATCCTCTTCAGAAATGTTAGAGTAACAAATTGAAGCCCATTAAAGTATGCTCAGTGTTAACTGACAAAAAACAAAACCAAACCAAACCTCCAGAAAGTGTCCCTATTAGAACATTCTTTTAACTTGTTAACACATACTTCTGCTTAAATACCCTATTCTCTAAAATAGATCGAGTTTAAGATTAATATGGCTATGAGCACCTCTTTATTCATGAGAATCTGTTCACTCTCAAGGACCATCAGCTGAACTCAACTGCTCCTATTGTCAAAGTACTACTTTAGCTAACAATGATTTCATTTTATAAAATGAAACACACACACACACACACACACACACACACACACACACACACACACACATTTCCACAAGCCATTTCAGATACTTTATACAATAGTATTTTTGAAAGCAAGAAAGGTAATTCTAAGGATAGATGGTTTTTCTCTAACAAAGGAGAAATAATAACTCCAGCTTGCTCTGTACTGTCTACAAGAAAGCAGGCCCTCTTTGCTTTGCTATAAGAGTGATTTTAGAGGCAATGTAAATGTTAGTACTATTTTCCAGCAACCTCATGAACTTCTGATAGAGGCATGGCAATGTTCCTTGGATAGGTGTTCAGTAAGACCCAGTGAACATGTGGCATCATGACTATTTGGGTGACTATAAACCAGGGAGGTTTCTGAGTGATGAATGCTAGTGTAGTAGTCCATGAAGCCTGGAGGCAAGTGGATCTCTCTCTCTCTCTCTCTCTCTCTCTCTCTCTCTCTCTCTCTGTCTCTCTCTCTCCTCTCGGTCTCTACTTTGCCTGAGTGTCTGATGATGTTTAGGTCAGAGGGATCACAGGTCTAACTAGGAATGTCTTATAATTTGAAACTTGCATGATCTATGTGGGAAGACAAAGCAGAGCAAGGGATGCCAGCATATCATTTAATTCTTCCATACTGGGTATATGCAGAAGGCATCTGGAACAGGACAGTATTGATGGTGTTGACATGTCTTGTGTTTAATCCTGGTTTAATGGATACTAGCTCCCTCTTAGGTAAATCAATTAAACTCTCTGAACCTTATCTATCTAGCATTTATAATGAAAGGTAAGAGTGCTCTGTAACAGCAGAATAGGATATTTTATAGAAAATATCACAGACATTATTGAGCATGCAGCTTGAAAACACAAGAAATAGAATTAAGTAAAATGTGATCAGCGTGGGGAACATAGCCAGCTAACTAAGAGTGTGCAGAATCAAATGCTGGGCAAGCCAAAAGTGGAGAAAAAATTAAGGGGAGTTGGGTAGACATCTGTCTCAGTCAATAAAATGCTAGGCATACCAGGAGAAAGACCTGAGTTTGGGTGCCTAGAACCCACATAAAAGCCAGGAATAGTGGCATTGGTCTGTACTTCTTGTGCCAGGGAAGAGAAGCTGGAAGGATCTTTGGAGCTCATTAGCCATGGTCTTGCTAAACCTGTGAGCTCCAGGTTCAGTGGGATAGTTTGTCTCAAACAATAAGATGGAGACCTCAGGTCTCCACATACATATGCATACACATAAACACATGGACAACACACAGAGAGTCACAAACTAGCCAGTATAATACATTACCCCTAAGTTCTGAACACAGTGAAGGCACTTTGCTCAGTCCGAGGGAGTCAAAGACCCAGTGGGTTTCATGGTCCTGTGTAATTTAAGAAACAATTCTCTGTACCTGGAGAATTTTAAGTCATTCTTGCTCAAATAGTACCTACCCTATTTTTTTGATTGCCATGTAAAATGCAAAAAAAAGGACAAAAAAGTAAGAAGAAGATGAAGAACAAGATGAAGAGATGACGACAAAGAAGAAGACGACAACAAAGAAGAGAGAATGTGAGAGGCTCTTACTTAAGGCTGCAGAGATTAATTGCAAAGCAACACTCTCAATTATGGCAGCTGAAGACGCAGATACATGCAAAAGGGCAGATGGGGTAGACACAGGATGGGGGATGATGGGTTAGAAACATAAAAACAGGAAAGGCTTTGCGGTGAAAACGAATTCAGACACTTCCTAAAAGCCCTTGGGTTTGGGCTTAGAAATTATACCGTATTTAGGTACCTCATTGCAGTTGTGGTTACAGAGTTGGGAAGCCAAGCCTTGGACAAAACGTAAAACAGGCTAACAGACTCACTAGCCTCCAATGACAGAGCAGGGTCCCCACTGCTACCACTAGGGCATTGAAGCTAGCCCTGCTTTGGTATAATAATAAAGGGATTATTGGCTTGAAAGGAGGTGGCCAAAGGTAATCTTGCACCTGGAAGTTTCTTGTCTGCCTATTGCTTGCTAGACCTTTTACATCCCTGGCTTTGCTGTGGGTGCTGATGTGTGCTGAAAAGCTTCTGCATATTTTTTTGGGGGGGGGGGGGCGGGGTTGCTCTTGCTTTAGAAGTTCTCTCCACAACTACTTTCTCGGAATGGAAAATTTAATCTTCAAAACTGTTCTGCACCACTGGCCCCAGAATTAAAAGCAAGCACCTTCAATGGGGAAATTAAATTTATTTGATATACCTGTACATGTATAAAATTGGATCCAGTGCTCATTTCGTTTGCAGGCTCCTGCAAAAACGCTTTTAGCTATATTCTGTACCTAATACCTAATTCACAGCTGAAAGGGGCCCAACCTCAAAGACCTTGTCACATTCTGATCCCATGCAAGGTGATCATTAGCTGTTGAACGGGCATCATTTTCTGCAAGAGAGTCTCCCCACGTGTTCAGCATCATCTGCAGCTGAGGGATCTTCCTTAGGGAACAAAATATTCAGTTGACTAAATTTTCATTACAAAGAAAGAAAGAAAAAAAAAATGGAAGTGATACCCAGGGGGAATGATACTTCAATGATAAATACCTATATTTTATTTTGCCTTTTCCTCTCTGAAGTTTCCTAGCTGGGCTCTGACAGGGTGTCACAGAGGGCAGACCCTAAGGATGTGTTTGTAGGTAACTTGGTTTTTAAGAGGAGGCTACATACAATGAGACGTGTCCTTCCAGAATCCTTCCTGTGTTCTTTAACTTCTGCTCAGTTAGAATACTTAGATTCCCAGTAAGAAGACTGAAGAAACGGGAAAGTGAATGAGAAGCAGGTCAGTGTGATGCTGTGGGAGAGGTAGCTTTTGATGGTCCATGGAGGGCTGGGATGGGGACCAGGATACTCATGTCCAGAAGGGTAGAGATAATGGTTGGCTCACAGGTGATATTGTTAGACGCTTCCCAGAAAACTAGCAATAATTTACATTATCACTTGTGTCATTTACGTGCCATCAGGTGCAGGTGACAATGGGCATCGTATAGAAAGAACTACTTGCTACCACAGCTTTCTCTCTTTCTCTCTCTGTTCCCATGTGTCCCCAGCAGGCCTCTCTTTTTATCTTCTTTCTGTCCTCTGTCCTCCCTTCTCTGCCTTCATGGCTGTGCTTCTGTCTATTTGCCTTTACCCCTTTTCCAGGTCCTTACTTCCGTACCTTCCCCCAAATACACCTCCCTTACACCAGAGCTGTCATATGGTATGATTTCTCAGGGGAACACCTTGCCATGGGCCCAGAAGGGACCCCCATCATCCGTGCCTGCTGCTGCATTATATCTCATAACCAATGACCTAGTCTGATTCTGTTTTGTTACCCACAAGGCCTTGAACCTTGGCCTAGAAAGGTGACTGTGCTGGACCAGGCTCCACAGCTTGTTAGCAGCGGGACTGGGTGGAACATGGTATGTCTTATATCCTCTTCTGCCTGACAGTACCTTTCTATCTCAGCAGTCATTTCTGTAAAGAATCACCTTCTAGATTCTGGCATTTCCTTTTTCTCTTCCTCCTTTCTCGCTTTCCTCTGTTTTTCCTATGTTCCTGCCTATCTTTCTTCTTGTTTCCCCCACCCCCCCACACCCTCTTCCCGATGACTGATTGGCTGAATCTGTTCAGTGAGTAGACTAGACAGTGGGAGCTCCCTGGTGGTTAAGTCTTGCTCTCTCTATAAAGACTTAGAGTCAGGTCTGTGGTGGGTTGGGCATGTTTCTTCTTTTATCCTGTCTGCAACACTGGCTGCTCTGGAAATTCCTGCCAAGTAGAGTGATGAGGAGAGAAGGGACTGGTACTAACAAGGAGTGAGGAATCCTGTGCAGAGTTCGTAGTTGGGATGGCAAGTCACAGATTGCAGTAACTGGAAGATTTAGCATCCCATGAGGTAGGTGTACATACATACATACATATACACACACACACACACACACACACACACACACATACCGCTGCTTAGCTGAGATAGAGACATCATATGTAAATTTCCTTGTGCATAATGTCAAGATTACACATATTCTACTGTATCTAAGCTTAGTGTTTGGAAGAGGTAAGTTGCTCTGGGAATGGTTGGAGTTTAAGTGAAAAGCCTTATGGGAAAATGGTGTCCTTTCACTCTCTCCCTTCTCATAAGTACATTTTAAGGTGGAACACAGTTCTATCTTATGAGCTACACAATTCAGTTATCCCAATGACAAAGATGATGTCCATATACATTTTTCATTGTTTCTGTAAACGAATAGTAAGTTACCTGTGCTAGTCTCCCTCAAACTACAATGCTTAGCCATAGCACGGGTACTTTTGACTAAAATGTCTCATGCTGTTTGGTTTTATTCTATAAGGTCTTCTTCTCTTTTTAAATCTCAGGACCTGGCAAGTTCTGTTGTAAATGGCAGGTCATCCCTATATCTTCTGTGTCAGTGGCGGCAGTGACAGATATTTTAGGAAGTGTATGGTACTAGCGTTGCTACTATTTATTTATTTATTTAGAGACAGGGTTTTTCTGTGTAGCCCTGGCTGCCCTGGAACTCACTCTGTAGACCAGGATGGTCTCGAACTCAGAAATCCACTTGCCTCTGCCTCCCAAGTGCTGGGATTAAAGGCGTGTGCCACCACTGCCTGGCCCGTGTTGCTACTACTTAAATGGGGATTTGTAATAGAGTCCATTTTCTCCGATATTTAGTACATCTTCAATTACTTGAGTTGCTATATGAAGTAACCATGATCAGGGTTAGGGAAGGAAGATAATAAGATGAGTGGATAGAATATTCAAAGGCAATAAGAGAGGTGATTTATGTAAAATCAAAGTCCATTTAATCCTTTTCTTTTTTTCCAATGCTGGGAATGGAACTCCTGATAGAAACAGGCAAGGAAATTGCTTTTCCACTGAGCTGTAACCTTAACCACAAACCTACTTACCTTAATTGTAAAATATTTAAATATTTATCTAATGCTTGTTATGCACCAAGAAGAAAATGTCCAGTATGGGAAATCAAACATTTGGGTTTGTCTTCCCTAACTACCCCCTTCTGTTAGAAGGTTCTCATATCTCAATCTTTTTGAATGACTTTATTGTATTCATGAAAATGTCTCCAATACTTTACATATTGGCATTATTTAAATGAGGGTGGCTACATTCCCTGTAACAGCAGTGATGCTTAAACCACAGGTTCTTGCAAGTAAAACAGATTGCATCTGTGCAGAAATTGGCCACATCTGTTGTGGACAGAAGATGAAAGATGTAGAAATGGGTGAAGGGAGTAAGGGCCATTAACCACTTACTTTAGAATAAAACTTAAGTTTTGAAAGATTGTTCTAGAGTCAATTCCCTATATGTCAAGCACTAGGCTCTGGTGAACATTTCTACTCTGGGGTCTTTCAGGCCAGGGGTGACAGGAGGGTGAAGAACAGTTACAGAAATGGCACTGATGTAACACTTTATCTTCCCAATAGTCTCTATCCATGTCACAGCCTTCCTGCTGGAAACAAGAAGGTTCCAGAGATTATGATTCATGCCACATGGAAGGATACAGTGAGCTATGTTAGAAGTGATCTTAAGTAATGTCTTGCTTGCTATCATCCATCTTCCTGTACCAGGCTCTTTGGAGACAGTAATTAATAAGGTGTATTAAAGCTAAATTGTTCTCATTCCTCAGTCCTGCAGGCTTGCTTCCCCTCCCTCATTTCTTCTTATGAATGTGAGCCACCAGAGTTCCTATGTTCAATGTCATTCAAACATGTCAGTGTCGACTACATGGCTGTGCTCTTCTCAAACATTCCACCATAGAGTTTGGAATTTCTCTACTTAGTCTTCTTGGCTCCTCATGTTCCATTTTCTGGACACTTTATTGCTTAGAGAGTGGCCCTGGTTCCTCTTCCACACCGGTTTTAGAGGATCAGGTGGTTCTGTTGTCGGTATTTTCTGTCATGCAGGCTTCCTACTGTAGAGTCTTATGCTACCTCAAAGCCATCTCAGTTCCCATGACCATGATGTGGCCTTACTCTGACAATGATATGTCTTTGCAATCCATATATGTGTACAAACTGTAAATTCAGAAGCTTACAGAATCACTTTCAAATGTTTTGCATAAAGGTGCGCCAGGTTACAAAATCACTGTAGATGGCAGAATGCAGGGACATTCAAGGAGACCAGGCACTCCAATTCTACAAGGAGCCAGGTATGTGTCTACCTTTCTGTCTTGTAATTTTAAAAATTATATGATTTATGGGGTGGGGAGACAAAAACACTTAGGATGCCTGAAGGTGTGAATTCAATTTCAAACACATATCCAACCCATCAAAATAAAAGCACCCCATTATTACTGACAGAAGTATAGATGATTAGAAGAATAAAGATTATTAAAAATTACCCTTAACTGTATGCTCTTGAGATAGCTACTGCTCTTGCTAGAGTGTAAGATCTACTCTATAATAATTTGCTAGATATGGTGATTACTGAATGGATAAATTACAAATATCCCCATATATGTACCCATAACCTCTCATATAATTTAAATATATTTATTCTTTATAATACTTGTGGTCACCTTATACGTTATAAATATGTTATGTTTCCTGAGCTTTTTACATTGTACTGTGAGAACACAGCTTCTCACTGAGACACTGCTGTTGGTGGATTTAGTTTCCCAGCCTAGTCCTGAAAAGTTGTCTTAACTTACAAAATATAAGAACACAGTCTAGGATGAAATGGACAAAACAGAACTGGAAAACCCATTTTCCAAATTTAGCTCTGCCAGTCCCAAATAAAGTCCCAGAATAGGGCAAGTCTCAATGTTAGGACTCAGAGGGATCAAAGTGTCATTTCTCAGACTTAAAGATACAGACAGAGAGCAACCTACGACGTTCAGAATAAAAAAGCTGAGCACATCCCTAACCCCTTGTGCTAGGGTAGGGCAGAGATGTGCACATCTCTGGAACTCCCTGGCTAGGCAGTAGCTGAATTAGTGAGCTCCAGTTTCAGTGAGACACCTGAACTCAAAAATAAGGCAGGGAGTGACTGAGAAGGACATTGGCTTTCACACACACGAGCACAAGCATGCACATGTACATACATAAGAATACATGCATACATATTGACTATGATACAATGTAAAGACTAATAAGAATTTTTCAAGTCATGTTTATGTAAATTACTGGACTCAATAATTACAAAGTGAACAACATAAGCAGCTTAGTACATATTCTTTTTAACTACAGAATCCTTTGTTTAACCTGTCTTTTGGGATACCTTGGATTGAAGAAGATTGTAAGGATTCAACCCAAAAGTTATGGTATTTCATGCTCAATTTTTGGCTAACCTGCTTCATTCATCACTTCTTACTGGGTTACTAAAGCTGAACTCTACCGTAGCCTAGGGAATCTCTGAGTTCTCTACCAAATGCTTAGGCTACTGAAACAAGGCCTAGAGCAGTACCCTAGATCCCATGTAATCATCCAAAGAGAAGGCGGTTAGAACCAATGACAACTACTTTTGTTATGGACACAGACAAAATAGGGCCAAATACTCAGCATGCTTCAAAGTCAATGTATATAACTCCTATTGTGTTGGTGATAATGATTATAGAGCAGGTGAGGAATGATATCTTCCCCTCTCCCCAGAAGTCCGTGATTTAATCAAACACCTTCTGCTGCAAAGGTGGTTAGAAGTCACCACAGTAAAAAGAGCCATTAACCCAGCCCAATCAACTGATGACCAAACTAAAATGTTAACACTGCAGAACTCAAGAGATCCAGAGAGATCTTCCTACTAAATACAAATAGATGGTTATAGTACCTTAAGATTTCTTTTCTCTTTCAAAGGATGGTTTATTTTGTGATTCTTGTCCACTCATTTTCTTTTTATTTCCTCTCCTATACTCTTCACTGAAATGATCATAAGAAATCTGTAAGCCCATAAGAAATCACAGCATCCCTGTGTTCATTAAATTGATAAATTAGTTTGGAATCTGGGTCTCACCCTAGGGGGCACCTGCTATCAGGATGGACTCTCAATTCCTATGCCCAGTTTGAAATGGTCAGTCTGAAGGGCCTGGCTGACCAGACTCCCCCTCTGGAAGTGTGCTACTGGGGGAGACGGTTAACAGAAGTCATGACCTTGAAAATACACAGCAAGTTAAATGGCTTTCTTCTCACGGCGTTCAAAGCCATATTGAGCACTGATCCCTTTTTATTATGTACAGAGCCATTTTTAAACGAAATGCTTTCCTGTGACCTTGCTCACCATTCAGGTAAGCGTTCCACTGCAGGTTGCTTTATTCTGGCATGAGAGATTATTCCTTGCTACAGCAGACAGAAATAGCCTAACAACCCAGACAAGAGATCTGTTAGAGACACCAGTGACTCCATATACTGGTGTCAAGCACATACCAAGAGCTTTAACCTTTTTCTCTGTCCATTGAAAAAACATGAGCACTAGCAGCAGAGGAAATAAAAGAAGGTGAGATTGTCCCAGGAGAGGAAACGTTCTGGGCCATTCCCAATCTGCACAGTTAAAAGGGAACTGCAGCAGATCAGGAAATGGGCTGAAGTTCAGTCATTTCATCCCCATCTTTTGGAACCATTACCATCCTCTTTATCTGTGACATGAAAGATTAGCCTATGCTTTCATTATCAACCATTTTCCCCATCTGGATTTTTGAAGCTCTTATCTTTGGCTTGCCACATCTTACATCAGGTCCCCCTCTACACTAGCAAATGGGATGGTAGACTGTATTTTTGTAGTTCATTCATGTGCTTCCTTTCACAAATACAATATGTGCTGGGCACCATGCTGAATATTCCGTCCTAATAGATTGGGCTTATTTTGCTTAAAAATATTGAAGATCCTTTCATTTGCCCATATTATCCAGATTCTGTGCAGCCTTGTAGACATATAAATGACACATTCCTCATCTAATTCCCAAATGGAAGCCATATTGAGGATGGTAGCAGGAAAATGAACAAATAAACTACTCTACAAAATGTTTTTTCATAATTGGCAGACCTGTTTGAATAGCTCACCTCTCTATTTCGTTCTACATCAAAGAAATGGGAAAGCTGTAGCTGACATCATAAGGTTGTATTTAAAATAATAGTGACAATGACACACGCATGTGGTCGAGGAGCAGCATTGAGACGTGAGGAATAAGGCCTCTTTCTGACTCAAAAGAAAAACCAAGTCCATCTGCCAGAATCCTGCACATTTAGGCCTAAACACAAGGACTGCGGATTCTCATTTTAGATTCAGTCTGTGAAAGCTGGCTACCTGCTTTTTAAATTCTGAGCAGATTAGAACTAGAAAATTAGTATACATCAATGCTTACAAGAAAATGACAGCTGTCAGCCACATAGGCAGAGTGGGAGGGAAAAATCAAAACCATAGAACAAAGACACAGGTCTACACAGCTACGGCAGCCTAGGCATGCAGGCTTAAGCTAAAATATAGCTTAAGATATGATTGTTACAGCTGGCTTTCTATGGTAAGAGTTGGAAAGCTCCCATTTAACAGGCCAAGAAAGTCAGAAGTATGTTTTTAAAAGACTCTAGAGAGCGTTTGAAAGTGAGAATGAATGTTTATGCAGATGAGACTTTGCCCTCCAGGCATACCATAGTATCTTGAGATATTTTTGGGCATTTCAAGTAGTGATGGTGGTACAGGGCATGTCAGTGGCCATTCATGAAAGTGAGGAATACCTTATCAGTCTTACAGTGTACAAAAGAATCCCTTGAAATATAATATCTGAAAGTACCACAACCCAAATATAAATGTACCAAGGTTGAGAAACCCCAGTTTAGTGGAATACTATTTGATAATTTGACAAATTCACTTCTGCTGTGCCTTGCTACATTGAGAAGGAAACCAAAGCACTCTTGCTTCTTTTTTGTCAAGTACTTTCTACCTGTTGAGGTTCCTTTGATACCATCTGATCTTTGCAATAACATTATGGCTGAGGAGGAGCACACAGTTTCTACTTTAGAGATGAGAGCTAAACGACAGACACACTAAGCAACACTTCTAAAGATGGATAGATATTCCTAGTCCCTTGCGAGTCCCCATTCCCCAAAACTATACTTGAAATCTACTTAATTTTGGGCCAAAAATGAAGAATCAAAACAGTATCAGTTTTTAATGCATATCAAGTTATATTTGAATAAATTAAAATGGAGACATTGGTTTCAGTACAGAAACTCTCTTGTTCATTGGTTTATACAGGCCCCAAAGAGCCTTCTGAGCACCTAGCCCGTGCCACCTGATATCTATGTACTGGTATATGTGGTGAATAAAAGAAGGTGAGATTGTCCCAGGAGTGGAAACGTTCTGGGCCATTCCCAATCTGCACAGTTAAAAGGGAACTGCAGCAGATCAGGAAATGGGCTGAAGTTCAGTCATTTCATCCCCATCTTTTGGAACCATTACCATCCTCTTTATCTGTGACATGAAAGATTAGCCTATGCTCTCAGGACGCTTGTGTGTCAGAAATACCTCATACTATGTTACTAAACCTGTTGTGGGTTATATTCGCCTCCAATCCAAATAAAGCGTCACAAAGGTCCCAGCTTGCAATCTGTTCCCCGTAGACTCTATTTTCATGCATTCCTTCTTTCTTTGTGTGTGTGTGTTGTTGCACACACATGCATGTGTGAGTGTTTGTGTTTACGTGGAGGCCAGAAGAGAGTATCATGCATCTTCTCCTATCAAGGCTTGTTGCCTTGAGACCTGGTCTTTCACTGAACTGGAAGCTAGTTTAGCCTAGGCTGGATGGCTGGTTAGCTCTCTTTTTGGACCAGCCTATCTTCCCCTAGAGATGCATGCTGGGGTTACGGATAAGTGCTTGTATGCATGGCCATGCTAAGATTTTATGTGGGTCTCAGGCCTTCATAATTGCAGAGCAAGTGCTTGTACCCACAGAGACATCTCCCCAGCCCCTATCAGGTTGATGTCTTAGCAAATGACGTCTGTGTGATTTGCATACTAATCATTGCTTCTGCCCCTCGTCATATTTCCTCCATCTCTTTCCAGTACCCAGAAAACTTGTTTTTAACTTTGAAGATCCATAATACAAGAGCTAGTAGGTGTATGGTCTGAGATATTTAAAAAACTCCTATGTATGTATGTATGTATGTATGTATGTATGTATGCATGCATGTATATATGTCTTTGTATATGTGCACACATATGCAGGCAGACATGTGCGCACACCAAGTTTGTGTGTAGAAGTCTGAGGCCAATTTGCAAGGCTCAGTTTCCTCCTTCTACCATGTGGATCCTGGACATTAAACTCAGGTCAACAGGCTTGGCAGTAAGTCTCTCTATGTGCTGAGCCATCTTCTGTCCCCTGTCTGAGCCCTTACATTAGTTTACAGGTATCAATATTTTAACTATAGTTATAGAGCGTACTTGTTAATAGAAACTTAAAACTGGTTGCTTATGTGTCTGTCTTCCACCATTAGGCCTAGGATCTTGAAACATGTGTGCTGGGTCCTCCTCTTGTCCTATCTAGTTCTAGTCTCCGCTGTCTGTACCTGGATCTATATGCTAATTGATATGCTAATCAGAATTTACCAATGAGATGTCCTAGC
Source organism: Rhynchomys soricoides (assembly GCA_019843965.1). Classification (NCBI taxonomy): domain Eukaryota; kingdom Metazoa; phylum Chordata; class Mammalia; order Rodentia; family Muridae; genus Rhynchomys; species Rhynchomys soricoides. The sequence continues at coordinate 7,152,347 of JADRCH010000007.1, read as the reverse complement.
AGGTACTTCCAGAAAGTAGAAGGAAAGCGATTTCACCCCCTTTAGGGGGCCCTCCTCTGATGTCCCCATTGTGATATACTTGACCTTTCCTTTTGTTTATTTAGGCCACCATGGTCCCAGATCCCTGCTGCTATTTTCCCTTAGCTTCTGTACCACATCCTGGCCATCACCTAAACACAGCCCAAATATTACCAATAGTCCCCTTTCTTAACTGTCCTCAAATTACAGAATTGAACCATGCTTTCATTTTCCTCTTGGGATAGTCTTTCTCTATTTAGCATTCTGGGGTCTGACAAAGGGCCTCTCTGCCCAAAAGGATGCTAAGTAAGTGATTGTTAAAAGCATGAATGAATGAATGAATGAATACAGATGTTACAATCAAACTTTAATCAGATTTTGAGTTTTTGTGGGTGTCAAAGATGCAGCCATCAAAGGCTTTGGATTCCTCAGAAGCACAGAATTGCTCTGTGAACTAGACACAGTGCTTCTTATTAGCATCACTGTTCTTTGTCATCCTCAACTTCCCAGTCAACAGAAGAAGGTGATGCCTGGACTCTTCCTCAAAGCATCTACCAGTTCTTCTTTTGAATTCTTCATCACTAACCTCAAACACAAACAGAATCAAAGCCCGACTCTTCTGTCCTAGGCAAGCCCTGGTCAGAAAATTCCCTCCTCTGAGGATACATATAATGACAGTTGGCTAGACAAGAAAGGAGAAGAAGAAATTCAATGAGACTCACATTTCTGTAAGTTTCCAAAGTGAGTATGACACATGAGAAAGCACCACGGCCTCAGAGCCTTTCTTTGGATCCTCCGAGGTATCTGCGTTTCCTACATTGGCAAATGCCTGCTGTTAATGTGAAATTGGTTTCAACTTAATTTGTCAACCCAGAAAACCCATTCTTATTTTTTGGGTAGCTATTACTGTCCACAGTTAGCACTTTTCCATGTTGTTAGTTACTGCGGAGTTAACAGTCATCATAGCTACTGACGATTTGTGAAGCTTTTGCAATAGGTGACAGGTCCTACATTGGGCGGGCACTTGTTTAAAAAAAGATTTGTTTGTTTGTTTATTTATTTGAGTACACTGTCACTGTGTTCAGACACAACAGAAGAGGGTATCAGATCCCATTACAGATGGTTGTAAGCCATCATGTGGTTGCTGGGAATTGAACTCAGGACCTCTGGAAAAGCAGTCAGTGCTCTTAACCACTGAGCCATCTTTCCAACCATGGGCAGGCACTTTGAAGTTTATCTCTATGAGAATACTATGAAGTAGACAGTAGTCCTGTCCCTTTGCATAGGGAAAAGCTGAAGTTTGTAGTAAGGTTTTTGTTGTTGTTGCTGCTACTGCTGCTGCTGCTGCTGCTGCTGCTGCTGGTTTTTATTGTTTGTTTTTTTCTTTCTTTTTAAAGGCATATTAACTCAGAAGTCCCAGAGTTAGTATAGCTACCTTTCTTCTGGTAAACAGCCACTGGCCTCATCATCTGAGACAGACATATTGAAAAGAGGAATACCGGATTTTCAGTCTATTATATACCAACTCATTGGTGTAGAAATATTTGGGTTTTTTTTATTATGCTTCCTTGGGAGATCCTGCCGCTTCTTGCTGCAAATGGGGTAGAGGCTGGGGCATGCCAAGGAGAAAGGCAAAGAGGAAAAGAACAAAAGAACTGCAACTGGACAACACTTCAAAGGTCGAGTGGTTTCTGCTTGGCAATGAAACAACATTTATATGTGTGCTAAGTCTAAAGCGGCTTTTCCCACTAGGAGAGAAAGAAAGCTCAAGGCCCACGCTAACTTGGACGTGCCTTTAAATGTTACCCAGCACTAATATATTACAGAGCAACTACAATCAGAACAGATGGGGAACATAAAGCAGATGCGGAGCTGAAGTCTAAATAGAGATGAACAATTCTTCAGTTAACAATAAGAAAATGAGGTGGTGGTGCAGAAGTCATGGAAAAGGAGTCATTTACAAGGGAGACAAAGTGACTAGCAAAGTCAGGTTTACACAGATGAACACCACAGGGATGCATTCTGGCTACATGGAATGATACTTACCCTTGTTTTCCTGGGACTAAAAAATGGCCTAACACGGTCTTCCTAGATGGGTAGCTCAGGAACCATTATGGCCACAGCATACTAGAATGCATACTACCCAAGGAAGACCTTTTAGAACAGAGCTTGGTTATTCCATTTCCTATCCTGGAAGGAGGTACGTTGATATTTTGAGCACATCAGACATGGCAAAGGTGTCATTTCTTGTGACAAATTCACTTCATTTCATCACTTCTATTGTTATAATTAAAAACTTGCTTTATGGATATTGTCAGTCATAGGAAATAAGGTAGAATAGTGATGATTTTACAGATTCCCTCATCTAGGTTCCATGTCTGTTTATTAACATCTGCTTATTCTGTTTCCTGTTCTTTTTCTTGCTATCTGAACTCAGTCATGTTTAAATTTTATTTACTTAGAGTTCCCACTTCTCCCAAATAAACTGTAACGTGCTTAGTACAAAAGCCAAGCATGAGATAAAAGTGGGTCATAATTAGTCTCTAAAACATAAGATTTGTTTTTAGTTATTTTGTGCATATGACTGTGATCCTGCATGACTATACATGTACCATGTACATGTAGGAGTTCACCGGAGCCAGAAGAGTTTTTAAGATTCCCTGGGCTGTAGTTACAAACAACTGTTGGTTTATCACGCGAGTGCTTGGGAACCCAAGGCCTTTGCAAGAACAGCAAGGACTGAATGGCTGAGCCTTTTCTCCAGCCCCACAGATCATAATTTTTATGCACAGATACATGAAAGCACAACAGAAGACATGAGATTATGGAACTTTAATTGTCAGTTGGAGTGGAACAAAACTGAATTTGGGAAAATTGGTTTTTTTTCTCTTCATCCTTCCCTCCTTCCTTCTTTCTCCTCCCTCCTCCCCTCCCTCCTTCTTTCTTTTCTCTCTCTCTCCTTCTCTCTCTCTCTCTCTCTCTCTCTCTCTCTCTCTCTCTCTCTCTCTCTCTCTCTCATACACACACACACACACACAGTTCCAACATATCTTAACTACCAGGTATTGAAGAATGTGAAACTCTACTGACACACACATTTCCCTGAAATCAGATAACAGAACACTGCTTGAAAACACACACACACACACCACGGAAAAATAATCTTTCATAGAACCAATCCTTATGTTTATAGCTGGCTTTTTAGTCACAGTATTTCTTGGAAAGATGGAAAAAAGTCCAGGAAATAATAAAAAAGTCACTATTGCTAACTTCTAAAAGCTAAATCCTCTTAGGGAAGGCAGAGAGATGACAAAGAAACTCCAGTGAACATAGATCCACTCTGTGTGTGAAAACTCAGTGTGAGAATGTTATATGTAGATCCTACATCTGTAGCATAACCTGAATGCTGTATCATGGTACATATTCAATACAAGCTGCAGTGGTCATGGTGACACTGAAGGTAGTTGGATTTGGCTGTAAGGCAGCAGAGATGGAAAGAGTGTTCAGTATAGTTGCTGACATGGAGCACATAGACAGTCTCAGAATGTTCCCACAAACTTTAATGACCTACCACCACCCCTCTTTCTAGCCATGAAGAGACGGTTATAGTCATGTAATTAATAATGGAGACTTCCTTTACTCTGTAAGTGGTGTAGCATTTTTCCATTACCATTGAACTAGTCATACTCTGTTGTTTCTAAACACGTTTCCATTTTACATTTAGCCCAAATCCAAGTCTCAGGTAGTTTTTTAAAGAAAACCTGCAAAAGTCAACAGGATCCTCTAGTTAACACCCTCTGCATATGGCAAATGGCTTCTGAGTAGCTGCCCCCAGTGGGTCATTCATTCCTACCAGTCCATTTACACCATCAGAGGTGTCTGCATAATACAGTCACAGACTCAGCCTCTTCTGACTCCTCTCCTTCCCAGTTCCACTGAAAGTTATTCTCCAGCATCTGGTCTTCTTTTCATTTATTTATGTTTTTATAGACAGCATGTACTTAGACTGCCCTTTAATGACACAAACAATCATGTATTGGAGTATGTGTTTGTTTTAAAGGTAAAAAGGCAAGCTTCAACAACAACAACAACAGCAGCAGCAGCAGCAGCACCACCACCACAAACAACAACACAACCAGAAAACATTTTATAATACTGAGGGACCCAACACAAAGTCATGCAGATACGCAGAGCTGGTGTTTGCCTAAAGCTGATGAGGGTAAGAATATAGCATAGCATTGCTGCCATACAAGAGTGGAGGGAGGGGAGGTGGAAGGGAGAAGGAGAAAAGAGTATAGCAGATGTGCTGGAGCAAAAACTGGAGTGTCTAGGAACTGACTCAGCATCTGCTGCTTCTCATGTCCCTTCCCAGGAGCAAGAGACACCAAAGATTTCCCTCAATTAGAGAACTGATGGAGAAAGCAAGGAACCATTATCATGCATCTGTCAGTATAGCAAGCTGAAGTCAAGGCGTGACTGTCCTTTGTAGAAAGGAAGGAGCCATGGAGAAAGTAAATTAATTCAGAAAGTAACTTCCTGTGACCTCCGCATGATTGCTCCTTGCACTGCCACTGTGAGTTCTAATAGTCTAAAAGGGTAAGGCTCAGTGATGTCGCTTAGTTACTTGCAATGGTGATTACCTGAGGGAGTGAAACAGCACAGCGTGGGGGCATTTTCATAATGAGAACATCCTGAATCCAGTTATCCAGACACTATCATCACTACTAAGTTTGGTAAGTATTCCCAACTCTCCTTAGAACCTGTACATCTTCAAAACATCTACAACTGTCTACTTGATTAGAACTTGGCCAGACAGCTCCAGGTGGCTAATTAGTAAAGTGATAGCTCAAAAAGTATTCATCTTTAATTATGGGCATTTGACATCGTTATGTAGGTTTTATGCAATATTAAATGCATTTTCACTAGGCAACTGTTAAAGCCATATGGCAGCCTCGAATATGTAGAACAAATTTGGCACAATGAAGGACTCTTTCTTTTTTTTTATATAGAATGTCAAGATACACTGTTAAGGGCACGTTTTTACAAGTTGAGGCTGGAAATTCAGGAGTCTAGTCAGTAAAGACATTCTTTAGGAATTGCTGAAGGCTGAATAGAGGTGAATAAAGAGACAGAATCCAAAGAGTCAAGAGGAAAGATATCTAGAGCTAGTCCTTATTGTAAAAGGACCCTCCAAAGCATACAATACAACAGAACATTTTATGTTCTTCCTTGATTCAACCCAATAAATCAGTTGGAACCCAAAGTTTTATCTTTCTATTTAGCACTTCATTCATCATTACTTAGAATTGGTTTTAAATAAACGTTACAAGTAGACTCACAAAAGGCTCAAGAATACTTCTGTGGTGAATGAAGAGGCAGCAGAGAGTCTTTGATTCCAGTATATAGAAACTTTACACATAGGAACTTATCTGAAGATAAAGTCTACAGCTTTGCATGACAATAAAAATTCATAGTTGAAAGAAAGTGTTAACAATCTCACTTTGTATCTAAGATGGTAAATCATCTTGTAGTATCAGACACTAGAGGACCTGGTACAAGTTCTCACCTGTGAAAATGGCTACTAACAAATAGACAGCTGAAGAGTGTTGAGAGGATGAGGGGGGAGTAAGAGCCATGGTACACTGCTGGTGAGAGTATAGCAGTGTACCCATAATGGAAAAAAATGTGGACTTTGTGTAAAAATTAAAAATAAAAATACCATATGACACACAGTTTCACTTCTGGGCACATATCCAAAGGATATGAAATCAGTATGCTCTCTTGTGCTCATTGCTGCCTTTCCAATAGTCAAGATACCTAAGTGTCCAACAATGGGTGAACAGATAAAGAAGAGGTACGATACTCACGCAAGAGAATGTTACATTAGAAAAGAAGGAACAAGATGAATCTGGAAGATAGTATATTAAATGAATTAAGGCAGATAAAGGAAGATAAATATTTCATGATTACAGTTACATGTGGAATCTAAGTGTCAAAGTAGTTGTGAGAGGTCAAAGGGGGCTTCATAAAGATATGTGTCAAAGGGTATAAATTTCAATTAGATCAAACTAAGAAGTTAAAGATCTATTGTATAGTTTATAAAATCTATTTGAAACTTGAATTATTCCCACTGTAAACATTCACTTGTAAGTTGATACATAAACTAGCTTAATTTAACCATTCCATAATGCACAAAAAGAACAAAAATGTTATACATCATAAGCCTATATACACTTTGTATTTTAAAACTAAAGGAAATGAAAATAAAAAAATCAGAGAGTCCTATGTTTTGGAACATAAAACATGATAAAATATAAGCCACTGATATGAGCAGTTGACATCTTCCTCCACTTTGCTTCCTGTAAAAGGCACATACCCTGTTCATTTTAAAGGTAGCAGGTAAGTAGATTTACAAAACATAAATGGAATTTTTGAGAGTTTATAATGCTGTGATTCTCAGTAAATATGATTTCCTCTCTACAAGGCCAAACACTGTCCCAAAGCTTCATAAGCAAATGTGGAAGATAAATGAAAGCATTTAAAACTGAGGGGCTCTGAGAAAGCCATGTCATTTGCTTCCCTTCACTCATAAACTATGGTGCATTATCTCATCAGCTGCACAGGAGGGCTCACTTTAGCGGCAAGAAAAGGGAAGATGCTAGGGAAGATGCCAAGGTGAGGAAGAGATTCCTGGTTCTTCTTTGCATTTAGATATTGAGGCAAACTCTTGCTAATCGGTCTTTTCAGTACATTTCCAGGTATTTTTATTAACTAGCTTGAGACTCTTTATTGCATTAGACAATGTACAAACACTTGCCTTTGATTTTATGAATATATTCCAATAAACAACTACATAAACAGACCTACAAACTTAAAGAAGAGAATGACTCTACAAGATACACACACACACACACACACACACACACACACTCACTCACTCACATACACGGAGATACTTATTTCTAAAGCTGGAAATATCCCCCAACAATTCTAGCAAATATGGCTGCATTCTCATTCCCTTTTGATCTAAACATAGTCTCTTTTATTAAATTGACACTTAATATAAGCGGTGTCTTACCTATATGTCACAACTATTTTTCTAGGAAATAATGATCCTGACTTTTAATGTGCTCAACTTTAATTCTTTTGAACACTTTCTCTCTCTCTCTCTTTCAAGAGACTTTGTTCTTCTCACATCCCACTAATGCCATCCTCCAGGGGCATCCATGCCTAGTGTACCCTATTCCAAGAGACCTTGAGTTTTACATTCTTCAGTTTGATGCATAATATTCATTGTCAATCTGACTGGATTTAGGATTACCCTTGAAAACAGTGGCACAGGCATATCTTGATGATGTTTCTAGTAAAAATTTAACTGAGACAGGAAGACCTACCCTTTCTGTGGTTCAGTCCTATGAGCTTGGCATTGGACTGAACGTAAAGGAGGAGAGCTGAGCACCAACATTCATGGCCTGCCTCTCGCCTGCAGATGTGATATGGCCGTGTACTCCCTGCTGCTATGCTTCCCAGCCATATGGGCTATATCCTCAAAGCAGGAGTTAAAATAAACCCCCTTTCCTTAAACTGCATGCTGTAAAGAATGTTGGTCACAGCAATGAGAAAATCAACCAATACATTCAGAATAAAGCTTCAGCCACTTTTCTGAATATATGGGGTGGGAGAGGGCATTTTTGAAATTGGACTGTTTGTCACACTTTCTAACAATAATATTTATTTTGGCTCTCATATCTTTGTCTGGGTTCTTCTGATGTATTTCTCAAGGATTCATTTTGCAGCTCCTCAGTCAAAACAAAAAGTGTTCTGTTGGGCTGGATAGACAGGTCAGAGGGTAAGAACACTTGCTGTTGTTGTACAGAATAGAGGTTGATTCTAAGCATCTACATCCTGTAGCTTACAACTCCCTGTGACTCCAGCTCCAGGGTATCTGACACCCTCTTCTGGCCTTTGTGGTCACCAACACATGCTTACTTGCTTCTGGGCATGCCTGTGTGCATGCACACACACAGACACACATAAAGATAAAATAAATTTAAATAAAGAAATAAAATTTTACACTCTCATCTTTCTGTTTTCTTGTCTGGGTGGATGGATTTAAACCTTTAATACTGTCTCTGCTGTTCTCTCTCTCTCTCTCTCTCTCTCTCTCTCTCTCTCTCTCTCTCTCACACACACACACACACAGGCACATGTAGAAAGAACTCTGTGTTCAATCTAATTTTTCTGTTTCTGAGAGTCTAATAGAAATCAATGTTACAGAAACGCAGGCAAATACTTTAAGCAGGCATTTTATCAACAGCTATTTATAAGACAATAGCCAACGCATGCTTATGTGTAACTTATGGGTGGAGTAACCGAGGCCCAGTCTGCCTCAAGCAATCATTTGCCAGATGGATCCAGACAATGAATACCTTAAGCCTCAGCCCTCTTTTCACTTAACCCTCCTTCTTTTAGACTTGCGTAGAGCATTGCCTTCTTGGTAGTCTATAGCTGCTTTCAAGTCCCAACTACGTGAGAATTGCCTCAGTCAATCAATACCTTTTGTCATGTTCTATTACAGCTGATCAATATGGACAAGGCTGCAATGAGGTGGAAGCAAGATGTTTTATTCAATCAAGTTTTTGGTCTCTCTTATTGATCTGGATGCTTTAGTAGTGTTTATAAAACTTCCATATACCCCCCCCCATCTAGTTTGTTTTATGCCAGCTAGTAAGAATTGTTTGTATAGAAACACTTGCATATAGCATTCTTCATGCAGACTGAAGTTATCAGGGTCAACTGATGTATATTCCAGATTCACTTCCATTGTTTGAGCAACATGGGATGAGATTGCCACTCCTGTGAGTATCTCTTATCTGTGCAGTGGGATTTGTTGAGGCTCACAAACTGGAATTCTCTGAGCATTCTGTGCTCATTAGACATACTCAGTGTAGCTGCTATGATAAAAATAATTGGGGGGTGGGGAAAGACAGACATTGTATGTTTTTTTTTTTTTATATATGTTGATGTTAGTTTTTAAGTTTTCAAAGTGTATGCTATAATCTGAATAACCACAGAGGTTATGTCCTTAGTTAGGGACCAGGTGGGAGGTAAGGATCTGCTCAGGAAGGAGAAATAGAATATAGTGTTATTGGAGAGACAAAGGGGAAACTAGAATATGAAGATAAATATGAGTGTGAATGAGAAAGAAGGGTAATGGAGGGACAACTAAGACAAATGGCTATTTGAAAAAAACCACATGTAAACCTGCTCTTCGAGAAGCTTCCTAAAATATATACATATATGAATGAAATCTAAATGGAGTCACCAAATAATAGGGGAGGCAATGCCCCAACTAAGCGTCTTATTCCACAAAGTAGAACCTCAAGTGTCAGAGATAGATTACATTTTGTTGGTCAAGGGGGTCCTATGGAAGTGCCCAAATACATACAGGCTACTGCCAAGGCCTGTAGGTTGCTCTCTACAACATTATGCTGAAGTCCTATTGCTGAACACAACACTTACATCCTCAAACATGGAGAAATTACATTGGCACTGAACTCAAAAGTTTTAACCCTATCAATTAGTGTTTATTTTATTGGACAGTACTTTACATGATACCAGCAGAGAAAGTTAATTTACAATAGTACCCAGATATAAACCATGGAACTTTCAACAGTGATCTGCCTAATAAGGTATACTGGTGTAACAGTGTCCCAAATATTATAAGAGTAAACAGCGACTTTTATGAAATTGAATTTAAGGCCCACTCCATGGATGGAACTTATAGCTGACATTCTTAAGTGGTCAAAAACCTGAGACTAGATAGGTGTTGCTATTAGATATTACTTCTGCTAAAAGAACATGGCAATAAAATGACTCCTAATGGCACACTGTATACCCATAGACTAGTGTTCAACCTATACAGGGAAGCTTCTTTTTGCAGCAAATCAGTCTCAGACTACAGCTGGATAATGCACAACTGTGGAACACTCAGTTCTAAATGGAATGTCCTCATCAAAGCCCTTCCCTCAAGGCTGATCTATGTGGAAGAGAAGGAAGGCAGATATTTAAGAGCTAGTGGTGGGGGATGATGGCAAGGAAACTGTGTCTTTCAGACACAACAGGACTGATTCACCCATGAACTCACAGACTTTGGAACCGTGCACAAGACACACACAGCTCAAACTATAAGGAATCCCAGGAATGAGAGGGGGAGCAGACATAGAGTCCTCTCATTCCCTTCTGTCACCAAGAAACTAATTGATATCTGCTGGCAAAAGGAAAATCAGTTTTCTTCAATAGAGTCTCACTGGGTATAGCAACGGTGCTGTAGGGTAGGTAGGCCCCTTGTCCAGTAGTAGTTGGTCAACAGAAAAGAACCTCAATGGAATTTTTATGACTTTTTGATTTATTTTTCTTTCTTTGGCTTTTTTTTTTGTCTTTTGCTTATTTGTTTTTATTTTCATTTTGTGGTTTTGTTTTTTTTTTGTGTGTGTGTGTGTTTCTTGTTACTTTGTTTTTGAAAGATACAGGAAAAAAAAAAGAGCATAAAGTTGGCACGGTGGGGAGGTGAGGAGTATCTGGGAGGAACTGGGGAAGAGAGAAACATGATCAAAATATATTGTATGAAAAATTTTTCAATAAAATTCTTTTTTGGGGGAATAAGACTGTTTTTAGTAGTGGTGGTGAGAGAGAAAAAAATTTAGTAAAATTATTGATATTTATTGTAGAATAATGTCCAGGATGATCAAAAAACTTGTCTGAGCTGTCATCAAATGTATTTGTAGTTTTGTAAGCAAGACTATGTTTTGTCATATTGCCTTTTCAGTAACTTCTTCTGAGGTTACAGATCCAGCAAATATTCTAAATAAGAACTCTGGAATCAGAATCCACAGGTTCACTGTGTCACCATCTAAAATGGAATGAAATGTAGAAAATGAACCATGTGACTTTCAAATTTTATTTCTCAAATTGTCAGTAGCACCAGCAATACCATACTTTTCTCCTGCTTACCCTGGACATTTGTCATATTTACTTTGTGAATTTTTACAGTGTAGGATGGCCTCTTTTTTAATCACTAAATGTTTATTTGGGTTAATGTTTTCATTGTGTAGTACATTGGATGGGAACATCACTGCTTTGGAGTTTTCTTGGAAGAGTTAGGGAGTCACAAAACACATTCTGTACTGATTTTTACTATTCATGGTTTATAAAACATTCTTTCTTAGCAATCTCTTTAACATATCTTTGGCTAAGTCCTAGGTTGCACACTTGACTTTATGATTCGGAATACAACAGTGACCTACATCCCGAATCCCAACAGGAGATAACCCATAGCAAGTGAACAGACAAAAAAAAAAAACAAAAAACAAAACAAAAAACAAAACAAGCACAAGGAAGAGATAAGATAAACTACTGATACCACTAGGATGCCAAGGGGTTATTACATCAGTAGAAGATAATTACTGGGTAAGTTAGGTCATAGAAGTCTCAAGCTTAAACTGAATGAAGCAAGGGTAAGTTCTTATGTCTTCTCATTAGATAAAGAAGCCCTGGTGATTCAGGGTTGGAATTCAGGAATTCAGAATGGAGGGATGAGGGAAAGGAAAAACTAATTTTTCATATGATCTAAGGAGGATCAGCTTTTGTGTAAGTCACTTCACTGAACTTTAAGGAGAAGTTCTGTGATGAGATGACTGATCAAAGTAGCTGCTTAGTCAATTGTCTTGAGAGATGAAGAATTTATCTGTCACACAGAATAAAGGAGACCTGCTGGTCTTGGGATGAATCTTGAGAGATCAATTGATGGATGTTGTCAAACACGTTAGTGTATAGCCTTCAAGGAATAGAGTAGGCTAATCCAACTCAGCAAACATTCAGGGCCCCTATTGTTTACAACCAGCTGTGATAGACAATGTAGATAACCCAGATGAATATCTGAGTAAACCTGCTATCAGTAATCTGTTCTACAGAAATAGAGCTAGGCATCATAAAATAGGTATAGTCCCGAGGTAGGGACAGCAGCCTTTAGAAGTTCACCAGAAAAAGGAAAGAAACAAGTCCTAGATCCATGATCCCAACAACAGTTTTGTGCCCAACATTGTGGTAGTATTTTACATGAGCTATTTAATTTTCTCAACAACCAACAATCCACAATAGTTTATATTTACTTAGTGCTTATGGAATTACAGACTGATACTTTATTTAATAAACTTTCCCCATTGTATGGAACAAGTATTATATTTCTTGCATTACATTTGAGGAAGTGATTTGCAAATCATTAAATCAGCCTGTTTTTAAGGGTATTGCATGGCATAAAGCTATGGTCCCCTTGGAAGTGCCAGGGTAGTTATAGAAAAATGTAAAGGAAAATAAAATAAGAAAAGTTAGCTACTAGTAACACAAGCAAAAATGCAAGTAGTTAAATGATTACTGAAAGGTTCTTGCATATAACAACATTTTCTAGAAATGATACTTTCTATGGGGAGACAGAAAAGTACACAAGAAAGAATACATATTCCATTTGCACTCCTAATGTCGATGCTGTTTTGTACATTATGAGATATCATATAATTACATAAGAGATAGTTTAAATAATAAATGTCCAAGTATCTATGACTAGCTTAATAAACTGAAAGTTTGACAGGAGTATGACCCTCACCATGCTACTCTTGAATGGAAATAAGATTTGGAACAGTGTTAGTTTTTTACAGTTACATACATCCTTCAAAAAATAGGAATGCACTTTCATTTATGAACTTTAATACATTTCATAAAATGGAATGATAAAATGCATATGTTTTGTGATTAGCTTTTGGCCTAACAATATTTATGCCTGTGGGTATGTAGGTACAGCTCATTTTTTTCTCTAGTTATATTGGAGGCCATTTTATGAAGACATCACAGTTGATGTACAAATTAAAAAAAAGATAATTGGGTAATTTCCAATTTTCTACTATTAAAATAAAAGCTGCCTCAAATGTTCTTATGCCTATATACTGGTATGCAAATTATTCTCTAACCCATATTTCTCTAGGTTAAAACCTCTATAAGTTGGTTGAGTAGATGTGAAATCCTGATTTGGTTTCTAATTTTAAACAGGTTTTAAAATCGGTCTTCACCAAGTATGATTTCCCCCTTTCACCTTTCTGTGTGTAAAGTTTATTATGTTGCTACGATAAAACATTCTAGCCAAAACCAACTAGGAGACAGAAGGGTTTATTTGACTTACATTTTCAAATTACAGTCCATCATTATGGGAAGCCATGGCAGCAAATGAAGTTATTTTAGTTAGAGTTACTATTTTGATGAAACAACTTGACCAATGCAACTTGGGGAGGAAAAGGTTTAATTGGCTTATGATTCCACATTTTTCATCATTGAAGAAAGCCTGGACAGGAACTCAAACAAGGCATGAAACAGGAGGCAGAAACATGCTGAGGCTATGGAGGAGTGCTGTTTCCTGGCTTGCTCCTCATGGCTTGCTCAGCCTGCTTTCTTTTGGAACCCAGGCCCAGAAGCAGTTTAGTAATAGCACCACCTATAATGGCTGGGCTTTCCCTCATGAATTAATAAATAACAAAATGTTCTATGTGCTTCCCCACAGGCAGACCTTATGGAAGCATTTTCTCAATCTAGGTTCCCTCCTCTCAGATGAGTAATATCAAGTATATCTATTATAAAGTTGACAAAATACTATCCAGCACATTGAGGCAGGAAGCTGGAGGTTAGAACCATGGAAATGGTGCTTACTGGTTTGCTCTCTGGCTCATGGTCAGTTAGCTTTCTTATACAGCCCAGCTCTGTTGCCTATGGATGATGCCACATTAGGCTGGGCTCTCCTTCATCAATTATCAATCAAGACAATCTCTCACAGACATGCCTGCAGGTCAATCTGATGGAGGCAAAACTTCAGCTGAAGTTCTCTCTTTCTAGGTGACTCACCAAACCAGGACAACAGATCACTACATTAAGTAAATTGCATTCCACTTCTAGTTCTTAAGAATTTTTTAAAATAAGGAATATTTGGTACATATGGAGATGATACGACTTTCCTTTTTTGAGGTTATATAACAAATTATATTAGTTTCCTAATTATGAACTCAATTTGTTTCCAGGGAATCACCTTAAATCTACAGTCTAATTTTTTAATTTATTTTGCCAATGTCCCATTTACTTAGTGGTATTTAAATATCTGAATGGTATTTATTTTTCATTAAAAATATTTATTTATTTATGTGTGTAAATGTACATATGTGTGTGGTGGTAGGCTCCTCAGGCCAAGAGATGTGGTCATATCCCTCAGGGCTAGAGTCACAAGCATTTGTCTGATACTTGGCTTGTAATGTGGGTGCTGGGCCCACATGGCAGTCCCCATAGTTGCACAGGAAGCCCCATTTGATGAGCTATTTCTCCAGCATCAATTTGATTTTATCATACTATGTCAAATTTTGGATCTAAGATTGATACTGCTTTTGTAGAATCAATTTGGGATTATCCTTTTGTCTTCTCTTTCTAAAATAATTGACATATTTTTGACATGAATAATTGAAAGAACTTTCATATACAACCATTCAGTTTAGTACTTCCCAGTGGGAAAGAGTTTATCACCAATTTCCTTTCTTCAATTCTTATAGGATCATTGGGTTTCCTTGATTTTCTTAAATTAGTTTTGATGATTATGGTTGTGTATTGTTCATTTATCTAAATTTTCAAAATATTTGCATGGAGTAGTTTATACAACTGCTTTTAAAATCTGATAAGTTCTCATTCATATATAACTATAGACACTTTTATATCTTTTATGTTGTTTATTTGTAAATTTCATCCCTTTTGGTCATTTAGCCAATGTGTTTTTTTTTTTTTAACTGATCAAATTTTTGCCTTTTCTACTTTTGCTTTCCTTTTAAATAAATGTTTATTAACCCCCCTTATTACTTGTGAGGTTAATGGGGCTGTTACTTTACAAAAGTGTCCATTGATGAGCAATTCATACATCTTTTTAAACATAAACATTAAAGGGTATAAATTTCTCCTTAAGCATTACTTTAGCTTTATGTTTTATGCATTTTGTTAAATAGTACTTATAGTCAGTTAAGTCCCATAATTCATAAATATGAGTTATTTTTTGGCCCTAAGAATATTTAGGTTTTCATACAGACGCAGGGACTGAGAAACAGCTGGGAGGTAAGAGCCTGCCGGCTTCCACCTGTGGCAGGAGACCTCTGCATGGACCACCAGGCCTCCATTGCTGAACAGCGCAAGGAGAAAGCTAGCCTCCCAGTTGTGTGCAAAAGCCAGCGGAAGGAGGACTCCGGAAGCAGGGACTGAAGAACATCCGGGAAAGAGAACTGGTCTCCAAAAAATACTGACACCTGGACTTGTAGGAAAGACAAGCCACAGTCAGAGAGAGAAAGACCAGCTAACACCAGAGATAACCAGATGGCGAAAGGCAAGGGCAAGAACACAAGGAACAGAAACCAAGACTACTTGGCTTCATCAGAATCCAGCTCTCCCACCACAGCCAGCCCTGGATACCCCAACACACCAGAAAAGGAAGACTCAGACTTAAAATCGCTTATCAAGAGGATGATAGAAGATTTTAAGAAGGAAATAAATAACTCCCTTAAAGAAATACAAGAGAACACAGATAAACAACTGGAAACCCTTAAAGAGGACACACAAAAATCCCTTAAAGAATTACAGGAAAACACAATCAAACAAATGAACAAAACCATTCAGGAATTAAAAACAGAAATAGAAACAATAAAGAAATCACAAAGGGAAACAACCCTGGAGTTAGAGAACATAGGAAAGAAATCAGGAGTCATGGATGCAAGCATCACAAACAGAATACAAGATATGGAAGAGAGAATCTCAGGTGCGGAAGATACCATGGAAAACATGGAAACAACAGTCAAAGAAAACACAAAATCCAAAAAGCTCCTAACTCAAAACATCCAAGATATCCAGGATGCAATGAGAAGACAGAACCTGAGGATAATAGGTATAGAAGAGAGTGAAGACTCCCAACTTAAAGGACCAGTAAATATCTTCAACAAAATTATAGAAGAAAATTTCCCTAACCTGAAGAAAGAGATGAACATAAATATACAAGAAGCCTACAGAACGCCAAAAAGACTGCACCAGAAAAGAAATTCCTCCCGTCACATTATAGTCAAAACACCAAATACACAAAATAAGGAAAGAATATTAAAAGCAGTAAGGGAAAAGGGGCAAGTGACATATAAAGGCAGACCTATCAGAATTACACCAGACTTCTCACCAGAGATTATGAAAGCTAGAAGATCCTGGGCAGATCTCATACAGACTCTTAAGAGAACACAAATGCCAGCCCAGGCTGCTATACCCAGCAAAACTCTCAATAATCATAGATGGTGAAACCAAAATATTCTATGACAAATCCATATTTGCACAGTATGTTTCCACAAACCCAGCCCTACAAGGAATAATACATGCAAAACGCCAACTCAATGAGGGAAACTACACTAAAGAAAAAGCAAGAAAGTAATCTTTCAACAAACACAAAAGAAGATAGCCACATAAATAACATCAAAAATAACAGGAAACAATAATCACTATTCTTTAATATCTCTTAAAATCAATGGTCTCAACTCCCCAATAAAAAGACATAGACTGATAGACTGGATCCATAAACAGGACCCAACGTTTTGCTGCATCCAGGAAATGCACCTCTATGTTACCTCAGAGTAAACGGCTGGAAAACAATTTTCCAGGCAAATGGCCCCAAGAAACAGGCTGGAGTAGCCATTCTAATATTGGATAAAACTGACTTTCAACCAAAAGTCATCAAAAAAGATAAGAAAGGATACTTCATACTCATCAAAGAAAAAATCTACCAAGAAGAACTCTCAATTCTGAACATCTATGCCCCGAATGCAAGAGCTCCCAAATTCATAAAGGATACTCTACTAAAGCTCAAAGAACATATTGCACCTCACACAATAATAGTGGGAGACTTCAACACCCCACTCTCAACAATGGACAGATCTTGGGAACACAAACTAAACAGAGACACAGTGAAACTAACAGATGCTATGAACCAAATGGGTTTAACAGATATCTATAGAACATTTCATCCTACATCAAAAGAATATACCTTCTTCTCAGTACCTCATGGTACCTTCTCCAAAATTGATTATATAATTTGTCAAAAAACAAACCTCAACAGATATAAGATTGAATAATCTCATGCCTCCTATCAGATCACTACAGATTAAGGTTGGTCTTCAATGGCAACAACAACAGAAAGCCCACATACATGTGGAAGCTGAAAAATGCTCTGCTCAAGGATAACATGGTCAAGGAAGGAAGAAAGAAAGAAAGAAAGAAATTAAAGACTTCCTAGAATTTAATGAAAATGAAAGTACAACTTACCCAAACCTATGGGACACAATGAAAGCATTGTTAAGAGGAAAACTCATAGCTCTGAATGCCTCCAAAAAGAAACTGGAGAGAGCATACACTAATAGCTTAACAGCACACCTGAAAGTTCTAGAACAAAAAGAAGCTATTACATCCAAGAGGAGTAGAAGGCAGGAAATAATCAAATTCAGGGCTGAAATCAACCAAGTGGAAACTAAAAGAACTATACAAAGAATCAACAAAACCAGGAGCTGGTTCTTTGAGAAAATCAACAAGATAGATAAACCCTTAGCCAAATTAACCAGAGGGCACAGAGACAGTGTGCAAATTAATAAAATTAGAGATGAAAAGGGAGAAATAACAACAGACTCTGAGGAAATTAAAAAAATCATCAGATCCTACTACAAAAGTCTATACGCAACAATATTGGAAAATCTGGAGGAAATGGACAAGTTTCTAGACAGATACCAATTACCAAAGTTAAATCAGGATCAGATAAACCATCTAAACAGTCCCATAACCCCTAAAGAAATAAAAGCATTCATTAAAAGTCTCCCAGCCAAAAAAAGGCCAGGACCAGATGGGTTCAGTGCAGAATTCTATCAACCTTCAAAGAAGACCTAATACCAATACTCTTCAATCTATTCCACAAAATAGAAACGGAAGGAGCACTACCCAATTCATTCTATGAGGCCACAGTTACACTGATACCAAAGCCCCACAAAGACCCAACAATAAAAGAAAACTTCAGACCAATGTCCCTTATGAATATTGATGCAAAAATATTCAATAAAATTCTTGCAAACCGAATCCAAGAACACTTCACAACGATTATTCACCCTGATCAAGTAGGCTTCATCCCAGGGATGCAGGGATGGTTCAATACCCGGAAATCCATCAATATACTCCACTACATAAACAAACTCAAAGGAAAAAACCACATGGTCATTTCATTAGATGCTGAAAAAGCATTTGACAAAATTCAACATCCCTTCATGATAAAAGTCTTGGAAAGCTCAGGAATTCAAGGAGCATACCTAAACATAGTAAAAGCAATATACAGTAAACCAGTTGCCAGCATCAAACTAAATGGGGAGAAACTCGAAGCAATCCCACTAAAATCAGGGACTAGGCAAGGCTGCCCTCTCTCTCCCTATCTATTCAATAAAGTACTTGAAGTTCTAGCTAAAGCAATCAGACAACAAAAGAAGGTCAAAGGGATACAAATTGGAAAGGAACAAATCAAAATATCACTATTTGCAGATGATATGATGGGATACTTAAGTGACCCCAAAAGACTCCACCAGAGATCTGCTACAGCTGATAAACAATTTCAGCAAAGTGGCAAGATACAAAATTAACTCAAGCAAATCAGTAGCCTTCCTATACTCGAAGGATAAACAGGCTGAGAAAGAAATTAGGGAAATAACACCCTTCACAATTGTCACTAACAATATAAAATATCTTGTGTGACCCTAACCAAACAAGTGAAAAATCTGTATGACAAGAACTTCAAGTCTCTGAAGAAAGAAATCAAAGAAGACCTCAGAAGATGGAAAGATCTCCCATGCTCATGGATTGGCAGGATTAATAAAGTTAAAATAGCCATCCTGCTGAAAGCAATCTACAGATTCAATGCAATCCCCATCAAAGTCCCAACTCAATTCTTCATAGACCTAGAAAGAGCAATTCTCAAATTCATATGGAATAACAAAAAACCCAGGATAGCAAAAACTATTCTCAACAATAGAAGGACTTCTGGGGGAATCAGCCTCCCTGACTTCAAGCTGTACTACAGAGCAGTAGTGATAAAAACTGCATGGTATTGGTACAGTGACAGGCAGGTAGATCAATGGAATAGAATTGAAGACCCAGAAATGAACCCACACACTTATGGTCACTCTATCTTTGACAAAGGAGATCAAACCATACAGTGGAAAAAAGACAGCATCTTCAACAAATGGTGCTGGATCAACTGGCGGTCTACATGTAGAAGATTGCGAATTGATCCATTCCTATCTCCCTGTACAAAGCTCAAGTCCAAGTGGATCAAGGACCTTCACATAAAACCAGATACACTGAATCTAATAGAAGAGAAAGTGGGGAAGATTCTCGAACACTTGGGCACAGGGGAAAAGTTCTTGAACAGAACACCAATGGCTTGTGCTCTAAGATCAAGAATCGACAGATGGGACCTCATAAAATTACAAGCTTCTGTAAGGCAAAGGACACTGTGAATAGTGCAAAACGGCAACTTACAGATTGGGAAAAGATCTTTACCAATCCTACATCTGATAGAGGGCTAATATCCAATGTATACAAAGAACTCAAGAAGCTAGACTCCAGAGATCCAATAACCCTGTCAAAAAATGGGGATGAGAGCTAAACAGAATTCTTAACTGAGGAAACTCAAATGGCAGAGAAGCACCCAAAGAAATGTTCAACATCTTTAGTCATCAGGGAAATGCAAATCAAAACAACCCTGAGATTTCACCTCACACCAGTTAGAATGGCTAAGATCAAAAACTCAGGTGACAGCAGATGTTGGCGAGGATGTGGAGAAAGAGGAACACTCCTCCATTGCTGGTGGGAATGCAAGTTGATACAACCTCTCTGGAAATCAGTTTGGTGGACCCTAAGAAAAATGAACATAATACTACCTCAGGACCCAGCTATTCCATCCTGGGCATATACCCAGAATCTATTATCTATTTATCTATCTATCATATATCTGATCATCTATTATCTATTTATCATCTACTATCTGCTATTTATCATCTATCTATAATTTACTATTATCTATCTATCTATCTATCTATCTATCATCTAGCAGCATCTATCATCTGTCTATCTGTCTATCTAACTACTTACCTTTTATCATCTATCTATGAATTAAAAATTTAAAATACAAAGGTTTTTTTTAAACATTTAGACATTCATCTTGCTAGAAGTGGAAGATCATGTTTTGATCCAAGCTTTTCCTCATGCCGTTGTGACAGGATTATGAAAGTCTGAAGTACAGGGTGTGGTGTGTGGAAATGAAATTGGATTTGTGTGTCTCCTGAATGAAAACATTTACAGAACATGATTCTTAGATGATAGCCTTTAGGGATCAAGAAAACAAAAGGGATTAATCCTAACACTAAATTTTGTCTTATACTTTAACCCTTAATATCATTCTATAAAATCATTATTATTATTCCCATTTCATAGATAATATATTGAGAGTAGAGTATTTGCTTACTAAACTATAAATTGAGACTCACATTCTTGCATATTTAATATCACAGTACATATTCTTTCTCTGAAATAATGCTGTCTTTCCCCCAGGTGGACAGCTTCCAGAAAGTCTTGTCTGATTTTGTCTGAACAATCATGGTGAGTCTTTCATTGGCAATTTTCATAGCAAACAGTGCAGTTATTTACCCAGCCTTGGTTATAACTTTGCTAATTGCTAGTGCTCATTCTGTTAGTAAACATGGTATTTATGGATTCCAGAAAGAGCCCAGATTGTGGGAAAACCTAAACAGTGATCACATAAACAAATGCTTCCAAAGTAAATCTTTGTTTGGGTTCCACAGTGAAGCAATTTTTACTTTTAATTATCATTTTTCATTTTTTGATCAAATATCTCATATTCCAAATTTGTTAAACCTCTGAAAGTAATTAAGCCTTCCACAAAAAAAAAATCTCCTTGTGTTGGCTTAAATTGTTACTCATTGACTACATGCATCGGTTTATGGAAGAGCCTAGGGGGCTATGCCTGTACTTGCTGAAAGTCACCATGCCAATTCTCATAGATGACTCACAAAATAAGCTGACTTTTGATGCTCTATCATCATGGAACTCACAACAAAGTAGAGAGAAAAGCCTGTTTTCTTGCTGTTCCATATGTCCCAGGTCCTCAGCTAAATGGGTCTAAAGGGGATTTAAGGGAGCCCTAATATCTGGGTAACACACAGAACAAGCAGTAAAGCTGGTGCAGGGACTAATTTCATTGGTCCTTGTTTGATTCTCTTATGCATTTGCCAGTGGAAAACAGACATTTCTTCTCAAAACCCAGACTGGAAGCCATGTCCCCATGGTGAACACATTCTATAGCCATGTGGGAAGGAGTTAAGAGTGTGGTGGATGACAGTTTAAGGGTGCAGTGGTGACAGGTTAAATTCTCCATTTTGAAGTGTCACCAGAGATCAAGGAGATCAGTAAAAGCAAAGGGAAGTAAACACTTATTGTTCCCATTATACATAGCCACGTGCACTCACAGTGTCTCCTAAAATGTGCTGATCCCAGAGATTAGAAAAGGCTAAAATTTTTCTTTAGGAAAGTCTGCCTCCAAATACTATCACAACAAGAAAGTACTAGCGTGCTGTCTCGGTGGGCAGTGTGTGGCCCTCGCTCTACTATTAAAATGAAATGAGTATGTTTACATAATCTGGAAATTCAGGGAAAAAACTATGCAAGTAGGTATGGTTTTCTCAGAAGAGTTGAAATTGGACAGAAACTAACTGCCCTTCTGGGTCTGATGCTGCTTCAACTTTGGATGCAAAAATGAAGATAAATTCCCAGTGGTCAAAGAGCTCAAACACTCACCTCTGACACTTTTTTTCCTGACTGGAGCCTAACAATTGTTTTGCTGCAGTAAAAATTACAATCAGCTGGAGCTCATTCTGCTATTTTAAGACTTTGTACTGGTCAGACAAACAAAATTTTATTGCCAAATGAATACACATGAAAAGAAAAACTCATCAACCAGTGCCTAAGCTTTAAAGCAGAATAGAAATCTAGATCAAACTTGGGTGTGGCCATGATTACACATTCCCATCTTCTCATGAATGTTTATGATACATTGTGGTTAATACAAAGAAGAAATGGAAATATGGGAACTGATGAGACACTTTTAAACTTCTGTCACCTATTTCTGGTCTGTATCTGAATGATGCCTTCAGAGTAGCTGACAGACACAGAATCGAAGGAGTTAATCCACCCACCATTTCTTTGCTTTGACATTGTGGGGTGTATTGCAAGAGCTTTATATGCATGAGTGGGACTGGATACAAAGTCTGTCTTAATGTTATAATTTGGACATGCATATTTGATGCATTGTTGCTGATTTCTATCCAGAATAATCTTGTTCCCAGTGCACCTGAGATTTCAGTGTTTCTTTTCTGAGAATCTCTTGGGAGATGTGCAATTTGCTTTATCCATAAGGCAGTTGGTTGTCTGGACCAATTCAGTATAGACAACACACGGAAGCACATGGTTAAATATGAGTTACATTAGCAAGTTTCTGAATTAGCAGGGAATCAGATTCTGCCACAATTTAGAGTTTATCTGCCTTTCCACTTGTCCCTGGGGCTGGGTCATTTTGTCCTATTGATGGTGATGATGGGGAGGGGCACAGAACACAACAAATGGAAAGTGTTTAGGCCTTATTCTGCCCTATGAAGTTAGATATTAACAATGAAATTACTAGCCATAACAGTTTCTTGGCTGAAAAAGGATTTCTAGAAACAAACCACTGTGCAAATGATAGCATAATGCCCCAGTCTTAGTCAAAATATATTTTTAGTCCAGTTGTTATGGTGTCACAGTAATGGCAACATATTGCCTTAGTGTCACTTTGTAGCCAAGCAACTTGGAGAGAGGCCGATGCTCCCCAAGTGCCTTACACTTATATCTAATCAGTCACATTGACTGGTGCATGGTGCATGGGCTGGGATATACGCAAATCTAGATAGATCAAGGACAACATTATCATTGCTGATACCTCTAGGGTGTTTTGCTATTCCACCCAGCATTCCACAGAATCATGTCAAAGGCAGCCTGAGTGTTGCTGATTTTATTTAAAACCTAGATGGGGTCATGACTCTGGACTTTTTAATCATACTTAGGAGATGAAAAACGATGTAGGTCAGCTTTCCTTGATCCAGACAGGTACAGGACTATTGAGGAAGCACAAGCTGTGTTCAGAAGTGAGAAAACTAGTTTGAGCACCAGTTCGAGTGGACAATACACGGTGACAAGGAATTATTTTCTCACCAGGCAAATACGTCAGTTGTATTACGGCATGTGCAATGTGCCCCGGTAGCTTTGGTGGACAAGGTTCCCTAGAAAGAAGAATCCTTATCTCAAGCTATGTCAGCTATCTACCCAGGGAAAGAAGTACTTCCATGCTTCTAGACCAAGTGGTGGTAGCGCATATTGTACATCTGCAAGCCCTAATTACCATCTTAGTACCAGTCATTATGCTAATTGTCCCAATTTACTTACTGTCTTAGGTGGACACTTTATTGCTTCCTGGTTATGTGTGTGTGTGTGTGTGTGTGTGTGTGTGTGTGTGTGAACTTGACACAGAATTATTTGAGAAGAGAGAAGCCAGTTGAGAAAATGCCCAATCAGTTGGCCTGCAGGCAAACCCGTGGGGGCATTTTATTGATTAATCATTTAATCATTGATATGCGGGGACAGATCATTGTTAGCAGTGCCATCCCTAGGCACTTGGCATAAGGAAGCGGGCTGAGTAAGCCTCTGGGAGCTAGTCAGTGAGCAGCATTACTCCATGACCTCTTCTTTAGTTCCTGCCTCTATGTTCCTGCCTTTGATTTCCCTCCATCACAGATTCCAACTATAAACTGTAATAAACTCTCTTCTCATAATACTGGTGTTTTATCACAGCAATAGAAACCTAGCTAATACAATTGCTAAAACTCAGGTTTTATCTAGACTTGGTTTCAGAAGCAGAAGCAGCTAGAGTTCTAACAAAACATCTACCACCATTTTTCTTTGACAGACATGTTACTAAGTCCCAGGAATTATGTTATTCTAGAAATGAAAGGGTTCACAGAGAACTCACTTTCTGGCCTTTCATTTTACAGATAAAGAAATAAGAGCAGAAGCATTAAATGGTGAGTTAGTAAGAAGGTAATAATGGACAACCCATACAACTGTAGAATTCAGTGCTCTATCACATTATACTTGTTCAATGTGGGAGGGATTTCCCTTCCTGCAAGAGATCTTTGTGCAGTAGTGACAAGATCCTAGAGGGATGCTGATGCTACATGCCAGGTGCAGCCTTTACACTATCCACTACTAACTAGTCATCTTCTAGCCCAGTGCATACTCTGGTATGGCACAAATATGTATTTGGTGAATAGATATTTTCTTTCTAACAGACCGTAGGCATTTTTAGAAATAGGCCTGGTGACATTTGTCATAAAGGAATCATGTAGACCAGACACAGGCCTACATTTATCATTCATATGGCAATCATCTCTGTAAATGACTTGGGGCATGGAGAAAGAGCTCAGAAACTTGCTTAGGAATGGGTTGGGGAAGAGTCCTGCCCTAGCCCCCGATACAGGCTGGGAGAGTGCTGAATAACCTTGGTCCTGATAGTCTTAATGTAGACCCCTTACTGGATGTGATTCTAATGACTGTTACACCCTTTACGTAACTTCTAAATCAACATCTGTCTTAGTCTTTGGAAAATTTATTCATTTTATTTTACAATGCATCTACATTAAAAGCATTGATTCTTACTAGCAGGTTTTCTCAAGCTGTCTTTCTTTTCCTGCCAACTAGGAGAGGAAGGTTTTTGGTAAGTAAGTTCTGTATCCTTCAGGTGTTTTGATTAGAAATGAGGTAAATAGCCGCTGGAAACAGACATTACTGATCCCCAGTTTAAGGCAAGTCATCTGGAGACGAGAATATGCAGTTAGAACCGAATACGTTGGATGGCAGTAGCCTGATGTGCTTCAGCTGTAGTTGATGAGATTCTCTCACTGTCCTTGTTTAATATAATTATTATGGCTGCTAGTGTAAGGAAACCAAAGTTTGTGAATCGCCTCGCCCCGCCACATGCTCAAGCCAAACATCCTGGAGGAACTGGACCCCTGTTTTAGTTCTTTAAGACCTTCTCCCCCCGAACCCCATGTTTTAAGGACACAGGGTCCAAGGTATAATGGATATTTCTATGTCTTGGCTTTCCTGTAGATGCTAATGTAGGTTGTCTGTTGCATAGGGCAAAAGCTGGGTCCCAGCATCCAACCTTTCCCCTTCAGTGGCCCAGAGAACTGCTGATGCAAACAAAGGAAAATGTCTGTGTAGACTCTGCCTTTCAGTATCCTGTAATTTTTCAAATATGCATCATTTTGTTCTCAGTTTAAAGGAACAGTTCAAGTTGAAATCCCAATTAACCTTGGTAGTAAGCACTGTAAGTACTGCGCCATACCGATTCCTCACAAAATGAGAATGACCTCACATGTTACTAGAACTTGCTGGAACAGGACAGGGTGCAAGATGTTGACACTCAAATTGACAGCATCCGGTTGTTCAGACTAGAAACAAAGGAAGAGGTGCTGATTTTAAGGGAAGTATAAATATTTGCCCTACAGGCTGTTTTCATTTGTATACTGTGTTTCTTGCACACTTTCCTCTTATGTTTAAATTCATGTATGCAATACTGATATGAATACTTATATGTACAAATGCATGTATAAGTGACAGACACATACATACACACACACAGACACACACAGGATACACACACACATATGTTTGTGTGTGTCGTGTGTGTGTGTGTGTGTGTGTGTGTAGATACACACATATACACATACACACATATTCTCTTTTTCCTTAAAAAGCCTCATTAAGCCCAATTTAGGAATCAGGTAGAATGGGCTGGATAACAACTGCATCTTTGGATTAAATTCACAAGTAATAAAAATTCCAATGAGTCTAGACAAATCACAAACAAAATCTAGTTCTAGGGGTAGATGTGTGTGGAATTTCCCATTATCTTGACATTTAGCAAAGCCTTGTGGAGAAAATACATAGTTTTCCTTTTGTGGCACTTGAAAAGAAATATTGTGTCTTGGCAAAAACACGACAGCACTGTCCAGCACTGTTTAGATCTGATTCTCATATGTTAATAGAACGTTTTGGAGCATAAATTCATGAATATGGTGTTAGCTTCTATAATAAGGTCTGAAGCACATTAGGCAGACACAGGGTAGAAGCCCAAAGCAAGAGAGTCTTACTCAGCAGCCACTTATTGGCTACTTACTGAAGAGCAGACAGCAGTTTTAATGGTCTACTCCTTGCTGCTAGGCTCATTCCTCACAGAATTATTTCCACAGAATTTCTGTAATCAGCCACAGGAGTGTGAATTAACAGATATGATGAAGCCTATCGACCATAGGTGAATGGTTCTGTGAGAACTGAAGACTAGAGAGCAAGAAGTCCATTTCAGGGAAGAGAGCTACACTCAAGGACAGAGGTTTCATGCATCACACTGTGCCTAGAAACTCAGAGAGACTGAGCAAAACAAAGCAAATAAAGATACAGAAGGGAAAACATAGCTGGAGGAGATTCAACTGATGAGTACGGGACAAAATGAACAGTTGGTCTCAGGGCTAGACAGTAGAATTCTACTCTAATTATCTTGTAATTTTCTTTAGAAACAGCATCTATTACAGAATATTCCACTTCATAAATGCTAAGGATGGAGAAAACAAGCTTTTCCGTTTATAGATGCCCACTGGCATCCTAATGTAAACAGCATCACTTTCTGAATCTCTGTGACTCCGACTTACAACTTTTATATCAATAAAATGAGTAAAACCAAGGCTAACTCAAAGAGCTGCTTCTATTTCTTTCTCACAAACTTACAATATGGCGCTCGTCCAGTCCTCTTGTTAGATTCTTAACGAACAACCCTGATGGCTGCGTTTTTTGGTTCTTGGTAATGACAAAGATAAACCCAAGGTCCTTGTACTTTTAAAAGCCATCTCAAACAACCAGGCAGAGCTTTTTCTTCGTGAAGTCTGGGTGTCCATCCCAGTGGAGGCAGAACTAATTGAAATACCCTCATTAGTTCCCTTTAAATAATATGACTGTTCGTTTTTACAGGGGATTGGGCAAGATTCAGCACTTCCTGAGTTGAACATCTGCATTAGATTGACAAGTGAGTGATTCTGATTGCCTGGTATATTCCTGTCCCCTCCAATGTTATTCTTTGTGATATATGAAACAGTCTTGTTTTCTACCTAGACACAAATGGACCATCAGGAGTGACTTGAAATGGTAGTAGCAAATTCATTAAATTCTCCTCTGGTTGCTAGTGGCAGCATGTGTATGCTCAGCATTATTATTTTCTTGAAAACTGGATATAGAAGAAACTTCTAAATGTAGCAGATAAAAATTCTTCAGTTTCTTGACACTACATGATCTTAGACAAATGACCTAGTCAAAGTAACCTCCAGTTCCGCAGGGGATACAGGTATCTGTGTTATGTGTGGTCATACCTTCTGACAGCCACACAGCTTCCCCCTGGAGTCCCTACTTGATTTCTCTGCTTTAGCCATGTTTAAGTATAGTCACAGAGTCTCCTTACTCTGGTTTGTAAATGCAGTTTCCTGACATCTTGCACTGGATATCCCATAAGAGTTCTGAAATGCCCATGATAGAGTAATCATATAAAATGTGGTGAGGCTACATGTAGTAATACATATTTAAAAAATTTTGGTTGTAGGGTTTCACTTAGATCGTTTATGTTCCCAGATGAAAGACACACACAGAATTGTTTCTTTAATACGCCTTAGGCAGCACAATAGCTGGGCAGCTGCCTACTGTCCATGCTGTTTGAATCTACCTCCTGTTGATAACCCCATTATTACTATGTTGCATCTGGGCTGCTCTTAGCTCTAATGGGAGGCCCTCTGGGCCACGTTCTCTTGCCCTTTAGCCCATGGCAACTCTCCTTTTTTCCTCCTGCACATTCTTCTTCCATTCCACAGCAGCTCTCTCTGCTTCTCTTTGCCTCATGGTCTCCTCTCCCTAAGCCCACAAAAACTTCAAACCAACCTATGTCTCTTCTTCCCAGGTATTGGCTGTCAGTATCTTTATTCACCAATCAGAATTAACTGGGGGCAGCATCCCTCAGTGTTTTATACCCAGACTGGCTGGCCTTTGGGGCAAACAGTTTTCAGGGTTCCAAATTAGCATTAGAATACAAGCAACATTAGGCCAGCCCATTCCAACTACAGAGATTCTTATTTATACAAAGTAAGTAAAGAGAAAAAGGAAACGTACATCTCATCAGTAACATTTAATAAATAAATTAATAAAATATAAATAATAAAGAACCAACACTATTTTCTTGAGTCACTCTGCCGTCAATAATGTTCTTTAAAGTAACCCATTTCTTACCTCCCTGCCATCCCTTAATAAGAACCCAGCAACATGGATGGGCCACTGGGAAGCATTCCTCCTTCTGATAATGTAGTGTCGTAGAAATGGACACAGACTTAGGAAATAATAGGGTTCATTTTCAACACCAGACTTTCCTAACGTGTCTGGGACACTGTATATTAGAATGGTCCATTGCTAATCCATGGTGGGCATATAGAAACTGTTACTTAAAATTCATATAAAACCTGGGCTCTCTGAGATCCTTGTTTCCGTCTTAAACAGAGACTCATCACAGCTGGCTATGAATCTGGGGCTCCTGAGTCTGCCCAGTGTGTAGCCATGTTAGAAAGTGATATCCCTTCCTTCTCGGTGAGACAAAGGGGTGGCATTTTTTTTTTTGGTTTTGCTGGGGCCTCTCCCTTTCTGAGTATGGCTTGGTTCCTCCTGTTTCTTAGCAATTCCCCTTTCTTCTCCTAAAACTCATCCAACCTGATTTTTTCCAGCATCTTAAAAAGAACTAATAAAGGCTAAGTAAGACTACCACTCGCTCAGTCTATTGGGATGAGAACACTTTCTTTTGTTATCCCTAAGGCAACGTGTCATAAGCTGGCAGGGTACCCCACATTCATGTTAATTGGCAATCCTGGGTGGTGGGACCCAGAAGCCCTGAGTACTGAGACGACTGGGTAAAGGAAACAGGAAGCAAGAATATCTCCAGCTTTGCGTTTCTTGGTTGACACTTGTTCACCAGCAAAATCAGGCAGATTCTGTTTCGAATGGGCTGAGCTCTGGAGAAGCCAGGCTAAGGATAGAAAGATGAACTTCAGTGTAACAGTGACTGTCTACATTGTAAATCATGATTTAGGCTATTCTAAGGGAGGGTAGAAAAGTATGAGGAGGTATGTGCTTACCATACAATACACACATGTATGAAAAAGGTAAAGCAATACATTTAGGAAATAGGCTAAACTAAAAACTTTTAATTTAGTTTAAAATACAAGTAGGAATATTTTAGTAAATCTCTAGTTTGTCTTTTTCAGTAAAATATCACTTACTATTCTCATGTGATATTTTTTAAAATTACATCTTTAAAAATCCTGCAGTATTTAAAGTAAAAAGTAAAACTTCTTTCGTGTTCTAACAAACAGGAAAAAGATTTGTTTCTCTCTCTGTCATGGGAATTCATCTGAAATAAGAAACTTTAGCTCACCATGGTGAACACAACTAGGAATCCCCCAAAACACACGCACGCGCACACACACACACACACACACACACACACACACTCTCACACACACACACACACACACACACACACACACACACACACACACAGAGTCTTATCTCTGCAAGTCACCCTGAAGCCCTTACAATCTGGACAACCCAACACATGTTTCATCAGCTGTAAAACTGAGTTGGTTAAAAATTAATTAGGTACCATGTGCAAGGCATTCTGTGTCTGAAATATGCACTGTGTGTGGTGTGTGCTTGCGTGCTTGCGTGCTTGCGTGCATATGTATATGTGTGTGTGTGTATGTGTGATGTAGTGTAACAGCAATTAAAGAAACAGAGGCCATGCATTTTAGAGAGAACAAAGGACGCTGAGTATTCTAAAAATTCATTTTAAATATTAAAAAGCATTATTATAAATAAATAAAAACATAAAAAGGATTGAAAAAGACCCCAGCAACCTCAGTACCTAGAACCAAGGAACTGACTCAAGAAGAATATACTTTAGACCGACCACAAAATGAATAACAAGAAGTTGGGGCAAGGAGCTCCAGAGAGCAAGAGGAAATAGTTTATTGATGGCAGCCATTGCAATAGTGTTGGGTGTTAGAGGGAGCTGTGAACTTGGTATTCATTACCTCTGCTTCCTGACAGGAACACCCAGTATGCCTTGCTGGCTAACCTACATAACTCATGGCACTCTTTTGCTATAAAGAAACAGGAAACTAGAGAAAAGGGGACATTTATGAGGTGGCTTACCAGAGGTTTTTCTAATTGTTTAGTGCTTTGATTTGCTTTGATCATAGTTAACCTTCCGTTTGTTTTCCAGTTGTCCTAGAGAGAGAGCCTGGGAAGGTGGACTGTCATGATTTAGTGAGCAACTGGAATCTCTACAATCTGCTGCTTCTTATGGCTCAAACTGTCATACTTTCTACCCACACATAATCAAAAGTCAGTCTGGAACAATAGGAAATGGACGCATCAAACTTCCTCTTTTATGATTTAATTTAATCCTGTGGTCTTGATAAGTACAGATTTCCCATTGAGGGGGAGGGCAACACTGTCACAAGATGTCCACGATTGTTTTGATGACCCATTAGGTGGCTAGGAAGTTAGTTTGGTTTTTTCCTATCCTAAAAATAAAGCTGGAAGGAATAATAATTGGTGATAATAATAGCTAGTAACTATGGTAACAGGTTTTTTTTTTTAGATTAAAGAATTATAGACATTACGTATAATAATCCAAACAATGCTGAAAGGTATTCTCACATCAATTTTACAAATGCAAAAAACCTAGGCTCAGAGACAGCCCAGTCAAATGCCAAAGGCCACCGTGTCTACAGTGCAGATACAATGAAAGCCATGGCCATATGAACAAAAACAATTTTTAATTTAGCTTTATTTTTAATTATATGTGCATGTATGTCTGAATGAGCATATATGCACATGGATGCAGTTGCCCAGGAGGCCAGAAGAGACTCGCACATCCCCTGGTGCTGGTGTTATGAGCATTTATTGTGAGATAGTGAGGGTACTGGAAACTGAACTTGAGTCATCTGAAAGAACATTACATGCAGTGAAACACTCAGCCATCTTTCCAGCCTACAGTAATGCTCCTGGATGTTCCCCCTGCCCCCATTGTCTCAGCCTATGCATAAATGTCAGTGTAAAGTGTCGAGAGAACTGATCCTTCTTCAAAGCCATGAAGAATCTCATTTTGTTTGCCCTGGACTCTCCCCATTTATTATCTTATTTTTTCCCTTCTGGAACTGAAGCTTGCAAACATTGGAGACCAGGACTTGAAGGCAAAGATTTCAGAGTTCTTGAAGACCATCATAAACTATAATTAGCTCACAACAATTAGCAAGAAACAAATACTTTATATAAAAGAGCATCCATTCACTTAAAATGATTTTTAATTTTATAATGACTCGTATATAATTATCACAGAAGCAGGTCTATTTAGTTTGAAAAAAAATAACTTCAGAAATGAGAGCCCATTTAGTGTTTATTTGCTCTAGGGTTCTAATTACTTTGAAAACTACCAAAACTTTGTATACAATTACAAATAGCATTCAAAAATGGCTTTGCGGGAGGTGAATCAATCCTTTATTTTAAAAATCACCACTAACATGAAGGAAATAAATAATAAGGGATAAATACCAGGTGCACAGTTACATGACATCATCATTACTTTTCCACATCGTCAGAACTTCCATGCTAGAAAAGTGAAAAAAAAAATACAAAGAATATGTCTCACTGGTCATTTCTAAAATAAGACCAACCAAACAAGGCCAGTGGGGAACAATAAACATGTTATTGTTTTTCTGTTATATATTAGCAAATCCTGGTAGCTTCAATTTGGTTTCATTGCATTTCCAATATGTGTATGTATCAATTCATCTTCTTTCTTCTCCATAGTTAAGATTTATGCACTTTATTAATCACCTCATGACAGTCATCTCAGTGGTTTCATTTAAAAGAGTAAACCAGTCACACGCCATCAGACTTCTGGGGATGTCACCCGGCAAGCTTCGGATTCCTGGTGACTTGAATTACTCTTGCCAATATACGATTTTCAGAGTGATCCATTGCAGACCTCTCTAATACATCACAACTGGCTCTGCTCTTTTCTTAATTGATAGGTTGAAAGAGAGACACCCTCAAGATCAAGCCATAGTCCCCCTGAAGCAGCCTTGACAAATCCTTCCTCTGTTAGCAGCTGTTCAAAATGGCAGCAGTCAGACCTTCTGTTTTCCTTAGATAGGTAAGGCCTATGCAGCATTCAGCAAATCATTGTTCTCTAAGGGACTTTGGTAAACAACAGTTACTTTCATTGTATTCGCTGAAGTCCAGATGGCCTAAGCATGTAAGCATTATGTAGGCATGATGGATCAGTCATTTGTGCTGGCATTTTACACTACAGGGTGCTAAGTGGAATCTGAGCTGCCAACCTGACTTCTTTACTTCCTACACACACACACACACACACACACACACCCCACACACACTCCAGGTGTCAACTCTATTTTCTGAGAGGATATAGTTTTAAACACTGTGGTCTCAAATAAATTTCAACTACCCTTTATTAAGTCTCTAGCAGCACTCTGGGGTTGCTTGTCTGTTTCCTTTGAGATACTAAGTGTAAGGAATTGGATTCTTAATATAGTTGTAATCAGAAAGAAGTAAATTTTCAAAATTATTCATTGAAGTGAGGTGTCAGATCTTCTGAGTTTCTTTGGTCTTGCCTGTTTCTATGATCAAATGGAAGGGCTAAGGGGCACGTTCCACAGTAAAGAACTCAAATAAGCAAGATTAAATGACTTAGCAGCTTGCCAAGGATCAGCTAAGTAAAAATTATAGCCCTTATGCATCTGAGACCAAAGCTAAAAAAAAAAAAAAAACCAAAAAACAAAAAAACCAAAAAACCAAAAAAAAAAACCAATTTCAGTTTAAGAAAATTTAATGGGAAATCCAGAGAAGAAAATGGGTCACATTTGTATTATTTCTATAGCTTTTGGAAGGCAGTCACCGTCTCCAAATTTTAGAATCAATGATACTCAGGAATCCTCAAGTGGATAAAATAGCTGTGAGTTTAAGAAGGTATTTCGTTAGACCGGATACAAACTGTAGTGTCTTGGTTGGAGCCATTGAAACCATCGTGTAAACAAAGGATGGAGTAGGCAGTTGGCCTCAAAGAGTTTCCTTGAGAAAATCTGACAGGTATATGTTTGCCTGCACCATGGCCACATGGATTCCTCCAAACCTTGCAGTTTATCTGCTTCATGTTTAGACTCCACTACCCGAATGAGGTGACATTACTTAAAGAATGCAATGTTCTCATTGATATTCTTCCCTTTTAGAGGAAATCAAGTTAATTACTACTTAATAAATGCAAAATGTGCAAACCCTCAAGTTCAGAGGGAGAAGTACATTTTCAGTAAGAAATTATGACAGCGATTTTAGACTTTGCTTGCCCCAAAAAAACTTAATTCAAGATTTCTGTAACTGCAGAGTGGGAAAATACTTTAAGTATTTTTTTCCAGTGACTTTTGGTCCCTCGCTGTCTTTGTTTACTAAGTGTGCAGCCACAGTGTTCTACTTTAGCTCCGCATCACCCTGGAGAAAGAACATTTTAACCAAACCAGCTCCCCATGCCTTACCTTACTCCTCTCCTCACTGGCCTGGTTATTTTCATAAGCAGCTTAACAGGAACTCTGGCTTACGTTTGTAATTCAGTTTAATTGTGAACAGGCCCCAGCACCATGAACTCCTTAAATCTTTTTCTATTGGTGACAGAGTCCCACTGTGTTTGCTCTAGAGGTGATGACAACTAAGGGGACATCATTTATGTACCCACTCTTCTCCCCCCATTAGGCTAGTGGTTCTCCGCCTTCCTAATGTTGCAACCCCTTAATACAGTTCCTCAGGTTTTGGTGTCCCCCCAACCCTAAAATTAATTTTGTTGCTACTTCATAACTGTATTTTTGCTAAAGGGTTGGCATCCACAGCTTGAGAACCTGTTTTAGGCTAGCACACCACACTGCCCACTCTTCATCATTTCTTCCTTTTTCAATAGTCTTTTTAAAAAATAATTTATTGATTGGTAGTATTGATTGATATTTTGCCTGCATGTATGTCTGTGAGAGGATGTCAGATTCCCCAGGAACTGGAAGTGACAGGCAGTTGTAAGCTGCCATGTGGGTGCTGGGAATTGAACCTGGGTCCCCTGGAAGAGCAGCCTATGTTCTTCACTACTCTCCAGCCCCTGTTCAGTATTCTTACAGCACTATTCTTTGGCTGTCTAGAGGAAGCGAATTCGATGCTGGTCTGCAGGCGAGTCAGGTCTAATGAATGTGTGTGAGAAAAGTAGCAGAATCACTGGGTCAGCTCATAAATAGCCTAGGATACTCAGGTTTTCCCATCCTGTTTATACCCACCATTTAGTGAATAATTTTTTTTTTAAGGGAGAAAAACAGGACATGGAAAAAGAAAGACATGCAAAGTCACTTATTAATCACAGTCTCCAGGGAATGGAACATAGAATTCCCCTTCTGGTTTAATTATTTGTTGGTATCTTTAATGAAACCAAATCATGAGAGTTTCCAGCAGCTGGCTGATGTTTCAGAGGTCTGGTTTCTGAGTGTCCCTTGTGAGGAAACATTTACTAACACCCTGTAGCTTCTTTACAGCCATTCATTGCAATTTACTTCCCAGAAAAAAAAATGTCTTTTTTTTTTTTTTTTTTCCCCTAGCATTGGAGGAAGATGCTTGGAGGACCCAGATCGCTGTGAACTGTCATGTGTTTTCTTTACTTCAAACTACAAAGACAAAGCTCTGGGGCTGGTATCAGATCCACAGTGAGCCACTGACATGTGGCTGACAACTTGTTAGGCACTTAGCAACTGGACACAAGCAAGCTCCTGCTTCACCTGGCAAAAGTAGGTATCTGAGCGCCTTCTCATTGGAGTCCTGAAAATGGATCTATATACTGGGTGAAAAAAAAAAAAGCTACAGGGCGATACGTTAGACATTGAATTGTGTGGCTTAAGATAAATGACAGCATGCCAGAATCAAGGACTTTGGACAAATCTAGCAAAATATATTTTGGAATTCTTGGATCAAAAATTTCTGTGTTTTGGTGTGGAGATACAGCTCAGGGGCAGAGTGCCTGAGTGCTTGTTTAACATGTACAAGGCCCTGGGTTTGTTCCTGGACAGGAGAGAGGAGAGAGAGACAGATAGGGAGAGAGAGAGGGAGAGAGAGAGAGAGAGAGAGAGAGAGAGAGAGAGAGAGAGAGAGAATAAAACCCATGTTCACCCTCATTATAGCTCCCAGTGCACCACACCTACTCAGCCAGACTAAGTTTTATCTTCGCTCTGTTAACAAAAAACAAACAGAACAAAACCAAAACAATTCAAAAGCCCCAAACCCACAAACTTTACTAATAATGATTTCATTTATTCCTGATGTTTGGGAAGCTTAGCCACATTCATCTGTAGCTCCAAGACCTCATAGGGACCAAAAGCAGAACCTGTGTGAATGTTCTCAAGTACCTTCTAGATTTTCCTTGAGTTGCTTCATTATACACCTGAGGTGCTGACGTTTACAGCAGGGAGATATCTAGAAAGGCGAACTGAAGAGTAAGTGCTAAGGCTGTGGGTTTTTCATGCTGTCAGCTTGGGTGACTCAAGTTAACTGTAAGAAATGTTATCTTGATGTTTACCTTCTGGTGGACAAGAAAACGCCCTCTTCTCTCACGTGAATCACAGCAAAGCATAGGCATTAATTGATACTTATGATCGAAGAATAATGCGTCAAATTGAAAACAAAAGGCAGAAAAACCATTTTACATTTAGTTTTAAGACCATGGTTTTCCTCGTTGATTTATTCTCAAGAAAATTACAACTTACTTAAGATTGTACTGGCTAATAAGGTTTTTTATTTTTTAAATCTATTACATTTTTTATTTTATTTTTTCATAACTGGTGAAAATTGGAGCCAGATATATGTTGCTCAAGGGAGCTGAAGATGTGAACTGCCAAATATTCTCAATGTACAGTCAGCTCATGGGTCTCAATGCAATGTCCTCTACCCCAGGGCTAAAAGCCTATTCTTCCAAGCAACCTCACTTCCCTGCACAAGCATGCCATTGAAAAATTCAGAATCTTGTAGCTGGATAAAAACTGGAGTATCAGTGGGAACCATGTGCTCCCTGCCAAGTCTTTAAGCAGAGCCTGCTCCACTGGACCACTGCCACACACATTGAAGGCACTGAGTAAGAAGTCTACACTAATATAAAGATTTAGCACAACTCACTCAGCTTAAGAGACCTGGCCACTGATTTGCATTAGCTTTGCTTCCCAGCCATAGATTGGACTGCTGTCATGTCAGACCGACCTACCTGTCGCATCAGGTGGGGGACACTTAGCAATGAGGCATGAACAGACATTTAGGGACACAGGCAGGGAGCCTGTCATGGCATACCAGGGAAAAAACCTTTCCTTCCAGACTGATAGCTAGGAATGCCACTTTCTTGTTCGTTGAGTGTAAATCTTTTTCTTTCTACCCAAAGGCTCCAGAGCCGAGCTGTACATCCTTACTTTCCCATGAGCTGAGCAAGCCAAAAAGATTGACATGGCTTTTGCAAACATGATCAGCTTAGGCACACAACACCGTCAGCAAATGGAACATAAAGTTAATTGCTTCACCAGTGGAAGAGTCACTTCGCTGGCGTTCTACATGGGCAGACCTTGGTCTGCTTCATGCACTGTGAAGCTCAGCAGAAATTACCAGTGCTTACATGTCAGGAGGACTTGTTTCTGGAGAAATTTTTCCCAGCGTGGCATTAATAATTTATGAATAGGCCAATATATAAAACCACACTGTATGAGGAACCAAGTAAGTGGCGTAAACAGAACTAAACTGGTCAATAAAAGGAAAAGGAAAAGGAAACATTAAAATCAAAGTAGGTAACATGTGAAATATAAACATTATCTTGTATGTATTATAAATAATCAGAACATACAAAAAAATATCATGTAGGGTAACGCAACTACAAGTGGCATGTGTACATTTTCTTGTTGTTGTTGTTGTTATCTGTTTGCTGTATAGCAGGTGGGGGTTGGGGATGTTAATCTAGCTAAAAATTTTTTTAAAATAAGAGTTTATGGACTCATCTAGTTAGAGAAGACTGATCCATTTGACTCTGTCTTGTGTGTGGTCAACAGACTTGTTATCGAAGTTTAGATGGCAGGAACTTTATTACATAATGATACAAGAAAGTAAAGAGGGAGAACCCACGTTTATTTTGCAATGTTGGCAGTTAGGGAAGAAAACTATATTTGTTTAACTTGTCAATTGGGGAAATGGTAGAAACAAGTCATTTTGATACAGGAGGAGTGGAGCTTGCCAACTTCCTGCTTACTGACTTACTGGCTCACTCAGAGTTCTCTGCCAATTTGCTACAACACAATACAAAATAAAAAGAGTATTGGATTCTTCTAATCAGCTGAATTACAAGGTCGAGGTTCTAAATTAATGCTTTGTTGTTTGAGCTGCAGTTTATTGTTGAACGTGTATTTTATACATTCATTTAATTTCTCTATTTATTTATTTTTCTCATACCCTACAGAAAAAACTCCATCACTCACAGAAATTCAATATGTATAAATTACATTTTTTACATTATGTATCCAAGATGCTATGAAGATCTGAATGAACAGATATTGTACTTTACTTGAAAATGGAATTATGGCCCAAAAGAACCCTCAAACTCCAAATATCAATGGTAATGAAGGTATTTAATTCTACACATGAAAGTACCAAATGCTGGAGACTCAATTTAGTACTTTAAGCTCACAGCAATTTTTATTAAATAAAAGCCTTGGTGAGAAAATATGTTAAACCACTGCACACAAGAGATTGTTCACTAAGGGCCATGGCAATCCTAGATGTCATTTAGTATTTACTGTGCAGTTTGCACCAGGGTAGGCCCTAAGGAGACTCATTGAAATACAAGACAGATCTTGCTCCTAATGAATTCAACACACTGCTGACAGGAGGAAGGAAAGAGTCCAAGGAAATGATCAGAATTTAAGGTTTCCAATAAGCCATTTATCCAGCAAGGATGAATGCACGAAGACTTGGTGATATATTCTCTGGGTAGGTTTTACTGAGCTCACATAGCTGGAAAAGAAGCTGAGGGTCAGTGAGAGAATTGGCTACAAAAAAGGTGCAAGAATCTTTTCATCTTCACCTGACCTCTTTCCACGTCTTCTCTGTGCTTCCTCTCACACATGTATTCTTTTTTCTAGAATCCTGTAGTTTTATTTATGTTTGTTAACACTTGTGTTCCAAATGCTCATTTTGGTTCCAGATATAGCTGTATTTTATCTCCACCCCAAGGAAAGAATAATGTTGAACTTATGGCCATGTAATCCCCCCTCCTGTCCCCAGTGGAGTAAATTTCATTTCATAAGGGCTCACCCGCCATGTTTAGTACTCCTCATGGATCTCCAGGACTCAGGTTTTGAGCACAGAGTCAGTTCTTAATAGCTACTGGTGGACAGAAAGACTTAGTTCTTCCTTGATCAAGGCAAGGTTTGCCTATTGTTCTTCCATGCTGTTTCGTCTTTATGGTGTGCTTGTTACTCTCAGAATCAGAAAGTGTTTGCAGTCTTATGTTATCTTAAGCTAAAGGCAGTCCTGAGGTCTACGTATCAAATGTCAGTTCATTCACTTCAACCCCATCTATTCAACAATATCACCAAAAGCACAGTTTGCACTGTTTTAGATGCTTGGGATACAATATGCTATAAAAACAACACAGATCTTTAGACAGAATACAATTCTAGTTTCAAATATACTCATTCACCATTTCATGTTTTCTTTTTACACTGTATGATAGCTTATATTGATTGCCCATTTAACAGGTTATAGAATGATCTTGGAGATGTCTATGAAGGATTTTCTAGATTAGGCTAGTTGAGATGGGAAGATAAACCCTAACTGTCAATGAAAGAATAAAAGATAACAAGCTGAGCACTATAGTATTCATCAGTGCTTCTTGACTGTGCATGCAATGTGGCCAGTTGCTTCCTGCTTTGACTCCCACAACTTTTCTGCCATGATGGAGTGTACCTCTGGGACTGTAGACCAAAATAAACCCTACATTAGGTACTCTGCCTTCATAACATAAGAAATTACTAATACAGATAAAGTTTTGCTATGTAGTTCAGGGTGGTTTCATACATAGGATTCCCTCGTCTCAGCTACTGAGTGCTAGTATTACCAATGTACTCAACTATACCTAGTCCTGCCAAGTTATGTGTTGAATCCCTATCTATCTATCTATCTATCTATCTATCTATCTATCTATCTATCATATATACACACACATAGAGACATATAAATGAAAAGCTGTCTATATGATATAGAGACACACAGACTAGGAAACTATTATTAGTTAATACAGGCATAGTAAACATGATGTCTGCTCTGAAATGCTAATGCATTGATAAACTCCCCATGATAGCACTCAGATGAATGTGATACTTTTTGAAGCCAGGAATTTACTCTTTTCATGACTCAGTCGGTAACTGGAATACTTTTGGTTTTGATAATTGCTTTC
The DNA here is from genome assembly GCA_019843965.1 of Rhynchomys soricoides. Taxonomy (NCBI): domain Eukaryota; kingdom Metazoa; phylum Chordata; class Mammalia; order Rodentia; family Muridae; genus Rhynchomys; species Rhynchomys soricoides. Next base: position 7,112,368 of record JADRCH010000007.1, on the reverse strand, counting down.
ATGCCTAATTTAAGTTCTCAGAAAAAAGCCTGGGGTCACGATCACGTACATATCTGTAACTTTACACTGTAACTTATTATTAGAATATACATAATGATGTCAACGGGGTTTGATGACCATTATAGAAGGGTTCACACCATACTTATAGCATGTATGTAAGCACATCTTCAGATGACACAGGGGCAGCATATGTACCAGCTTTGAGATGGTCATTTCAAAAGGCGAAATAAGAAATATGAATGGCCAGTAAATAAGAGACACGTACAATTGAACCTCATCACTAAACTAATGCAAACTAAAATTGTATCTATAGTTAGAAATATCAAGAAAAAAAAGAAAGAACAGTTTTGCAGATACTGTCACGGGCAATAGTTCTATCTCCACTCAGGAGAGGACAGTCAACTGTCAGAAACATTAGGAGAGCTGTTTGTTCACATAAGTGTAATATGGATTTTTTAAAATAAATTCATATTTATTTTCCTGGAGAATATAACTATGACTTGGGAAGAAATCATATAATTTTTATAATATAGTATTTATTTTAAATCATCATGATGCACAAATAGAACAAGTCAAATGTAGATTCAAAGCAGAAAATAGAATTTGTCTGCTCATCACTGACCTGATTTCTAAGTATAACTACTTTTATAAGGATTCCCAGCTACTTATTGTAGTATCGTCCTCATTTTCTCCCAAATGCTTTTAGGAGGAGTGGCTGGTTAAGAACCAACCCTAGAAATATGATAAGCTGTGTTCACAGAGATTAGGGATAAAATGTTTATCCCACTGGTATTTGTAATAACAAGAAAATTGGCAGCGCCACTTATTTAGGCTGTCCGAATAAGCAATAACCAAATGCACAAAATAATATTAAGCAAAGAGATCTATTTAATGAATGATAATAAATAAATAAATAAACAAGTTATGCAAGTACATTTAAGAATGTACATATAAGGTGGGAATTACTTTTAGATAGTGGGTACTCTTAAAGGCAAAGTTTATTTTGTGTGATTAACTAACTTCAAAAATTCTCTTTAATGACCATGATTGCTCAGAAACATGAGCACTGGTTTAATGCTTCTACTTTACCTTTGAGTTTAATTTCATGTAATGTGATGTGGGGCATCATGGTAAGGATTCTAGAGAAGGACTTTAGTTATGAATATTTAAGAATGTCGTTGCCTATTTTAAAATGCTTATTTTATTTTTATTAGTTGTTTGAAAATCTCACACAATGTCTTTTGATCCTATCTATCCCCTTCATAACTTTTCCAAGATCCACCCTACTTCTCCTTTGTGTAGACTAACTTTTATGTCAACTTGAAACAAACTAGAGTCATTTTGGAAGAAGGTTCATTAATTGAGAAAACGCTCCTACCAGATTGGCTTGTGGGTAATAGTCTGTGATGTATTTTCTCTATTGAAGATTGATGCAAGATGGTCTAGCTCATTGTGGCTGGTGCTACTCTTGGCCTGGTAGTCCTGGGTGCTAAAATAAAGCAGGCTGAGCAAACCATGAGGAGTAAGCCAATATGTATTCTTCTCTTATGGCCTCTGAATCAGCTAGCTCCTGATTCCAGGTTACTGCCTTGCCTGATTTACTGTCCTAACTTCCTTCAATGATGAACTGTAATTTGGAATTGGAAATTCCTTTCCTCTCCAAGTTGCTTTCAATCATGGTGTTTTATCATAACGATAGAAACTCTAAGATGCCTTCCTATCTAACTTCGGGTCCCCCTTTCCCCAATCTAGGCCATTTTGTGCTGCTCAAATATTGGATGTGTGGCTTAAGTTAATATTTGCCAATAACTCCTGAGCTAGACATAGAAGTTCATGTCCAAGTTCTTTCTCATGTTTAAGTTTGTCTTAGTTTTAGGCTTACCCACGTCTTGTGCATGGTGTCACAAACCCTATGGGATTGTAAGTGCCTCTACTTTGTTGTATCTGAAAGACACTACTTCCTCATAATCACATACTACCTCTGGCTGTTACACTCTTTCTGCACCTCATCTGCAAGGATTATCATTGCTTTTCATTCATTTCTTTCTCAGGAAGACATCACTTGTGGCAATGACACAGTTTTTGCATAACAGAAGAAAGCTAGTTTGTTTAGAGTCTACTTTGATCATGGGATACACTGCATGCAGAGTTCTGAAAAGACCTGACAAATAAACGATATACTATAGCTTGGAAAATGGCCAATCTCTAGCCAGGGAAGTACACTGGTGAGGCAGAAAAGGTACTATGCATATCTAGGCATAGAGAGGGTGAGAGAGAGAGAGAGAGAGAGAGAACAGGTGGTTGGATTCCAAAAAAAGAAAAAAAAAAAAGAAAAGAAAAGAAAAAAGAAAAAGAAAAGGAAAAACACACATATTACAAGAAATTGGAGGTGTAGGAGTCGGGAGAAGTCTAGAGGGGGAATAGGAAGTAGATATGAATGTATTTTATTGCATATATGTTTAATTCTCAAGGATAAAGAAAAATTAAGAACAATACACAAGAATTTAAAAGCAGTAGAGCTATTCTACCCATGGAGACTCAGTTTGTCAGGATTGGCATGAAGCACCTTTACCTACTGAACCACCCCACAGGCCCCACATTACAGTGCTTTTAAGTATGTGTCCAAGGTCATGAGTAGCAGAATCAATTTTGCTCAAAGTAAAACTTTACAAGTTCCTCGGTAGACCTACTGCACCAGGGACTCAACAATACATGTTCCAAAGAGGCCTTCGGACCTTTGTTATGCATGAAAGAGCTGCAGAGACAGTGGGTCAAGGCACTGCCATGGAAGTGACTTTCCCAATTAGTTTTAAACTTGTAAATGTTCTATATTATTAGTAGGGAGTCTACATTCAAAAGTGGCATGCTTTTGAGATTTTATACACTGACTCTACAAGAAGGTAAACTTGCAGTCTCTGCAGTGCATAATGGTTAGGGCATCTTAACTACTTTGAACTTTATACAGTATAAAAGTGTTTATGAGAAATTCATGCCAGCATTTATGAGTTTTAGCCATTGTATGCATTTGTAGTTTTGTTAGTTACAGGTGAGAAGGGTCACATATGTCTAGTAATGTTATTTTGTCATTTGCACAAACAAGTATGAAATGCTAATGACAAACTAAAAGCAGGCTCAGACAGATTAACAAAAGAATAAAGTTTGCAAACAAACAGGAAGACTTTGAAGAAAAGGAGACTCATCAAAAACGTTGTGGGACCACTGAATGAGAACAGCACAGTGTCAGTGCAGAGGACTGGAACACTCAGGATGCGGATCTGTGAACACAACACTGAAAATGTGGAATTAGAAGGTGGAAAGCCATCATGATAGAAGTGGTCCTCTTGACCCACTCCAGGTTGAAATGCTTTCTATCTGATTAAAATGCCCATGGGTGGTAGGTAGGTCCTTCAAGGCTGAAAGCTACAGACACAAAACAGTTTAGCCACCATAGGCTCATTAGATGGGTCACAGGGTGAATCACTGGCCAGTATTCATCATGGATACCTACAAGTCAAAAGCAACTTGTACTGGGCTTATTAAAAGTTGCCTCAAAGAGATGGTACATATATTTATAGTGTATATCTTCATTAACACACTGCTTTGTCGACTCATGAATTCTGTGAGCCCTGGCAAAATGACTTATGTCATGATGAATGTGCTTTATTTTTTAGATGATTTTTAAATTATGCAGGCTCTTGAACAGAATGACCTGTACAAGACACAGAATGGAAAGACAGTGTTCTCCCCTTTGGCATTTTCTACTGTAGCAGACATCAGCCCTGACACTCTCTCCATATGCTATTCTCAGAGAGACATTCTGCAGGCAGACTACCCAGAAATATCTCATTTTGATCACTTTATCATAGGCTGTTACAAAGAAGACAAAGATAATAGCATCTGCAAGATAACAATGGAGATGGAGAAATTTAAGAAGTATAGGCCAGGAATAAGATTAAAATAAGTATGTTAATGCACCAATGTTGGAATTTGGTAAAACTGTCCATATCTTATAAGACTGTGTGTTTCCAAGGTCTTCTAACCCCTGGAGTTGATGCAATAAACAGAGGAGTAGAGAGAAAATTTGAGCCTTTGTTTTATCCATTGAAGTCACTGATAAATTTGGCCACCTTCCAAAGAAGACCAAATAACTTTATCCTTTGTTATTTGTGCTTGATTTCTCAAGTCCCATCTTATTATGTGAACTATAGCATTGTTTTTGAAATGGCAACATTTATTCTTTTGTTTGCTTGCTCATTTATACTAAATTTATTAAGTGTATACTGTGTGATATTAGTTGATCTCAAAGAGTTTACTACAGAGATGGAACAAACTAGAACAGAGCACAGGAAGCATTTAGAGTAAAGTAAAAGATGATATACAATAAAGGAATGACTGAATATAATTACGTGCCAGCCTATATGGTGTCATGAGCAACACTTAACTAAACCCAGGCCACAAGGCGTGTTCTACTTCTAAGGACAGAGTCTCCTATAATCTCATATTTTGTACCATAACTAATATCTGGGGTTCAGTTCAGTCATGTAATTTAGGAACAACTATATTTCCATGCTCAAAAAGGAAATCCATTGTTCTTGAATATAAATGTTTAAAAAACATCTGCTTAGTTTTTAGGGGGAGGGAATGTAGATCAGATTGTGTTTGGTGATTGACTTTTCAAATTTAATAGCTCTTGGGAAAACACAGAAACTCATAAAATCCAGAGAAAGCATTAAGGCCAACACTTCATGCAGAATAAAGTTCTGACCCTATCCAAAAAGTTATGATGAAAAATTTTTGTAAATTTTCTTCCTGCATTTACTAAATCAAAGTACAGTAAGAAACTGGTTTACGGAGCACTATGAAGCCATATGGCATGCTCGCTAATACAAAACACCTGGAAGGAAACTAAGTTAACACACACGCTTTACGTCTACAAATGAAGGCTCATCCATCATCAACGATGCAGGATGCTCACTGCCATGACATGGAAAAGGACTTATTAGGGGTATCTGTTTTCATTTGTGTACTGTCCCCATCAACATAAGGCAAGTAAGAAGAGGACATGTGTGCATTTCCTGGACTTGATCTGGGTTATACAACACAGTCTTCAAAGGGATAAAAGGGCTGAAGCCTCTCTGATACGTTATACCAGTCTCATGTAAGAGATTATGTACGTTATAGAATCTTCAAAAGAGTGGACTTACACATCTGGCCAAGGTCATAAACACTACTAGAGATTTTAAAAGAAAAAAAAAAAAAAAGGTATAATGCAAAAGAACTGGAAGACAGCTTAGGAATAGGGTCCTGTGCTTATCTCCAAATACAGTGTGGTCTCTTTTTCTAGGGAAAGCATGCAGCCATCTTCCATCTCTTCATATGTGTGATCAGAGGAAGCACAAACAAAAGGGCTTGTTTTAAAATTCCATTATTGACAAAATTAACAGGAGAAGAAATCAAATACTACTAGGTCTTCAGTGCTGCCAAGACCTTCTTAGGATCTCAGCAAAAAATGTTATTTTCCCTTCTAATTTTGACCTTTTCTATCTGGCAGATGTTGACTTTTTTTCTCTGCCTGTGTTTCTAATGGAGCTTGAAATTAACATGACTTTTTGTTTACCTCTTAATTTGTGTGCCGCCATCATCAGTGTTGTCAGTGTAGTTCTGGGAATAGGGTTTGCTTATTGCTTCTGTTGAGCAAGCAAATGGAGAGAAGCAGAAAAGACGGCTGTGCTCATTGTGATTTGGCATAAATGCCCTTGTCACCAGAGAAATGGTCTTTCCTAAGCAGCCAATAACCCTCTGCCATATTTGGATGTAAAGACTGAGGAGCACGTTCAAGTGCTCTTGCTTATGGCACTCATGGTTGGTCTCAACACAGCTGAGCATATCCTGACTCCCCTTTACTTTCTGAAAACATAGTACCCAGACATCATTCCTCTTAGTGGTTATCTCTATTCTTTAGAGCATCTTTTGTGTTCCCTCTGGATCCTAGTCTCATTTCCTATTCTTTTGTGAGGTTATTTCCAGTTCTTCAGACATTTCCCCTGATATGGAGATTCCACTAATTTCCCTAGTTTTCTGATTTTGCTTTTGTCTTTTTATTCTAATTTAAACCTATGCTTCATAGTCACATGAAGTCTAGTCTTAGAAAGAGGTGGTAAATATTTCTTTTAAATTTAAATTTTATTGCTTATTGGTGTGTAGGGTGTGGATGCACGCACTTGTGCCGTGGTTCATGGGAGGAGGTCAGAGGACAATTTACAGGTGTCAGGACTCTCCTTTGGCTGTCAGATTTGCACAGGAAGTGTTTTCTCCGGCTGAGCTTTCTCATCTGCCCAGGAGGTAGATTCCACCAGAAAGCAGATGGTAACTGTGCAACAAACCTAAGATTTTACTAAGTTTTTAATTCTTCATCATCTTTGATCCCAGTGTCTTGTTTATTAGCTTCAATTGAGTCTTTCATAACACCCACTCTCTCCATGAAGAGTTTTCAATCAGCACATACGTTTGAAAAACATAGATACATTTTTAATTTTATGATTAGCATCTAAAATGATTTCATTGGGAAGTGCACTATTCCAGCCTATTAAAATGTACACTCCAGTGTTATGAAGTGAACTCATACATTGGCCACCACTACTAGCCCTTTTCAGAACTTTCTCAACACCCCAACAGAAATCATGTGTTCAATGACTTTCCATGATTGTCTATTACAGTTCCCTGGGACGTTTGCTCCAGCTCTTGTCTTTTTATGAATATGGCCATTCTAGGAACTTCCTGTGACTACAATCATATAATATTTTCTGGTCTCTGCTCGGCTTATTTCACCTAGCACAATCTTTCAACATTTAACTGACATTAAAATATCTATTGAGATTTTATGGAAGAATCATATTTCACCACATCCTAACACTGTATGTTATCTATTTGTGTTCATAAACATTTGGTTGCTTTGCCCTTTTAGCTATTGTGAATAATGATATGTGTATCTTATTTGAATTATTGATTTCTGGATAAATGTCCAGTTTCGCTCTTCAGATTTCTCATATTTATCTAGAGATAATGTCCAGCTCCTTCTTAAATAACAACCCACACAGATCCACCACCTCAGTTTGCTTTCCTTCATCTGCTTGCTTCTAGGTGAATCTTTTATCTTTCCTTACCAATTCTGTGTGGAACTGAATTCCCAAGCTCTCCATCACACAAACTTTCAGGTAGCTTTAGCCAATGTGAGGCACTAGATCCACAGGAAAAGCCCATCATAATCTGAGTTCTCTTTGGCAGCCAGAGCTCCTAGGCTCTGCCTTTCTTCTCTCTCCCAACACCCTCAGAGAAGGTAGAAGCTTACTATTGCTGATAAACTTTGGGTTACATCTTTTTTTATTATTATTTATTTATTTTTTTGAGATTTGGGATATTTAAATAAATTATGACTGTATTGGAATTTTTCTGTATTAAGTTTCTTCTTTTAAAAAATACTAGGAATGAAATCTGTGTTCTTCTCTGAAAGACCACTGATAACTGATCTACTAGAAAGAGAAACAAAAAATGTGTTAGCCCATAGAAGGTGTGCAACAACTTCCACTTGCCTAGAATTATCACTCACCTAGCAGAACAATTCTCTGAGGTGCTGTAGCTCTTCTCTTGTAGTATGCTATAGCCATGGGAATAAGTTCTGGCTAAAGTGATAAAAATGAAAATTCTAATTCTTTTTCAAAACCAGTAGCCCTATAGGTTCTCTTTAGCTCCATGCTGGAACAAGAAAACAAGGACCATATTTGAGGGTGGGTAGGACCAAATCAAGCAAGAGCCCAAGCCCTGGAGAATTCTGTGGCATTCGGTTGTCACTCAACCTTACCTCTGCCTATTGCTGCAGTTTTATATGAGCATCAAGTTGAACTTTCTTTTACCTAAGTTGTTACTATTTTGAGACTCTTTATTGCAGCCAAAGCAAATCCTAACCAACTCAGGATCCAAATCTTGAGCTCTGTTTTGTCCCTGACTACTGATGAATCTCTATGTACTTTTCCTTAATTAAAGCAGGATATTCCATTACTAGATCCTATCCTAAGTTTTTATCTCTTCCTGTTTATACATATTACTGACCTATTCTCCTCTACAATGCTTTAAAAAAAACCCTTTATCTCATTTAACAGTGTCTGCTTTGTCAATTAAGTTTGCCCTGAAAGGGAAGGGGGTAAAATTTAAGCTAATATCCAACCTAGAAAATGATTAAAGTCTGGACATTAGAGAATTTTTAATTAAAAGCCTGGGAACATTGTTCCTTGGGTATTAATAAAGTCAGTAAAATGGAGAACCAGTATGACCTAACATCGCACGACAGGTTGTTAGTGTCCTGGTCTGACAGTTCCTCTTCATAGAGCTGATGGACTGTAACTTCACCTAATGATTTCAAGCACAGATAAATCTTGCCTAGGCTTTACCCTAGTGGGCATCAATTAGAAATATGGACTTAAACAACGGTGGTTCCCATACTTTATTGCGTGTGAAAATCATTTGGGGGAACTTTTCTTAAATAAAGAAGATTCACATCCTTTCGCACATCACTTAGTTGGACTGGAGTTCAGGGCCAAGAATTCTCTGTTGAAAAGAAACTCTGGTACCCCTTAAGCATATGGTCTCTCAAGCATATAGAGTGGATCACTCTATAAAAGATGCTGAATCTAGGAAACTTGTAAGACAGCCACAAGTGAAAAACCTGTCATCAGCTAGGGGCAGGATAAAAGAACATTAGTTGATGTCTCCCACGTGCCAAAGGATCTCTACACATTCAGACAATGTCTTGTTTTATGCTTTTAACAAACCTGGGTACTATTGGTTCTATTGTTTCATAGTGAGAAACTTGAAGCTTAAAGTTACAAGTCAGCTTGAAAGACATAGGAGTATATATTTAATATTCTATTTTTTCTAATTCCATTCTATACCCTTTCCATCAGGCTCTGTACTCCTAGACATTGACCTATATAAAAACATCAGGGATCATCTGCCTCAAGTTTCTTGTTGTGTTGAGTTCTATTATTGTGAAGCCTGGGGAGATAGCAGGAGCAGAGGAAATAAGTAGATTAGGATATTCCCCCACCCCACCCCCCGTCCCACTCCCTGCACAAGTAGGATGGGCCCTTGGTGAAATCTTTTCTTGTTGACTGTCTCTACATTTACATGTCTTTCTGAGTTGCTGTAACTACCCTGTTTTGCAGTAGGTATATTTGACATTGTTTTTCCCGTCAAAGTAGGTTGAAGTAGTAGGCAAATCCTTTTACTGCCCTACTGTCTATCTAGGATTTTGTAACTGTAGTTGTTTCCTCATGGAGTTTGTAGCTTGAATGAGAGAGGCCCTTACAGGTTCATGTATTTGAATGCCTGGTCCCCAGTTGCTAGAACTGTTTTAGGATGTGTGGTCTTGTTGGAGGGGAGGTGTGTTACAGCATGGTGGATTTTGAGGTTTCAAAACTTCATGACATTCTGGAACAGTTAGCTTTTCCTCTGTTTTGTGCTGGGGAATAAGTTGTAAGCTCTCAACTACTGTTTCAGAGTCATGCCTGCCTGCCTGCTACCATGCTCCCTGTCATGATGGTAGTGGAGTATAACTCTTCAGAACCATGATCCCCCCACATTGCCTTGCTTATTACACTTTGTTATGGCAACAGAAATGTAACTAAGACAAAAGTTCTCCAAATCATTCCTCTGAAGTGTTCTATCTGGTTATTTTCAACACATTGATTGACCAGGCTGCTTGACTTTGAGCTTTATTCTTTTCATTGTTTTGTTCAACACTATTTTTTCTTATAAGGCCACATTTTGATGAGATCAGAGTATTAGTCAGGCTTAGAGAACTTATGGAATGTATCTATATAAAGGTGTTGTTAGAATGGTTAATAGACTGTGGTCTTCTAAACCAATAATGTCTGCCTATGAATGGAAAGTCCAAGAGTCTAGTAGTTGTTCAGTCTATGAGGTTGGATGTCAGTATATTTTAGAATGTCAGAGAGACAGGCTTTAATGCCAGTGAAGGAATGGACTTGCTGTAAAGGATGAGAGCAGGCTGAGAGCGAGAGAGCGAGAGAGAGAGAGAGAGAGAGAGAGAGAAGCTTCCTTCTTCCATGTGCTTTTACATAGGCTGCCAGAAGAAGGCATCATCCATATTAAAAGTGGATCTTCCTACCTCCAAAGATCTGGATTAAAAATTTATATTCTCAAGTCAAAGATCCTGAAGTGGGTCTTATAACATCTAATGATTTAATTAAGAATAAAATTCCTCAAAGGTGTGCTGTCATTTGAGTTTTAGTGAATTCCAGATATAGTCAAGATGACAACCAAAAATAGCCATCACAATCAGTTTATCTGTTTTTTCTGTACAATAATGGGCATGCGTTGCATATTGACTCTAGTGTGGCTCATTATACTGAAGAGGTGTTAAAGCCAAATAACTACGTTAAAGACTCCCTTGCAGGTAGGTTGTAGGCCCAGCCAGCTAAATACTGTTTTATGAGATGTGTACAAAAACATGGTGATGGTTGTACATTCACAATAAGGGATTCTGGATTTTGCTGAGCAGAATTCTGTGAAACAAACAGAACTTTATGGATTGCAAAAATGATTATTTCCTGATCTTAGGATCATGGCTCAGACAGTTTGCTATCAATATCTATGATTTTCCAGATACCTTTCTGCACCCCCAGCTCCCTTTATTGAAACAAAATGTGTCCTTGACCTGACAGGGCAAGATAAGTGGACTTTTTCACCTATCCTTTCTAGGAGTCCAGCAGCAAACTTGGACTTCATCCAGTCCTTCTGACAACTTTGCAATCATCTAATTTCCTATGTTGAACAGTGTCTGCTTAAAATAGCACGAATGATTCCATTTCCTGCACATGTTCTACAGGAATGGTGTTTCTACCAGATAAAAAGCTTATTAAGGTCAGGGTCTATATCTTGTCATGCCCATATTCCTGTGTCTAAAATAACATGAATTACATAATAAAAATACTTCAAAGCATCAACAAATTTAGTATTATAACAAGGTACAAAATTTCCTCACAACTATTAGCTAATTCAATTTTTATAGTAACTCTCTAAAGTCAGGACAGTAAGTCTCCTTTTATGAACATAAAGAGCAGGCTCAATAAGGTTTATAAAATTGCTCAAAATATCTGATATGGGACCTAGTAGCTCTGGTCAGGTTTGATATCAAGCTTGTCATCTTCAAAATCCCCATTCTACCACTGGGAGATATAGGTCTGTGGCAAAGTGTTTGGATCACATACATGAACTCCTAGATTCAATCCCCAGAGGTAAAAATTACTTCTATTATGAAAGTGAGGATGCACTGGCAAAACCTTCATTCTTTCCATTATAGCCTAATTCTATGAGAAATGGATTTGAGAAGGAAAACACACAGGAAACAAGTAGTGATTGCCTTAATTGACACATTAAAATATTATTACTGAGTTTAAAAGTTGACTGTTGAGGATGAAACGCAATTGCTACCTCAAGAATTGTCTCCAGAGCTAGGATGATGGCCTCACAATTAAAAACACTTGTTGCAGAATATCATTTGGAATCTGTTTTGTTTTATCCTAGATCTCTGACAGATCTGCACTCTCTCTTGCGGCATGGGCCTCAAGTTGGACCAGTCACTTGTTGGCCAGTCCCACATGTTTTGTGCCACCATTACCCCAGCAATGTTACAGGTAGGACACATAGTAGATTGAAAGTTGTGTGGCTGTGTTGGTGTCCCAGTCCCACCACTGGAAGCTTACCTGATTACTGGTTCAGAAGATGGCTGGTTCAGTCTCCATATCCCCAATTACTAGGAATCTTCCCTAGGGTCACCCTCATAGATTCTAAGGAGTTTACACTGCACTAGGTTTCCACATTGCCCTCCAAATGCCCCCACATTTCAGTTGTCTTTCCCATCAGATCCCTCCTATTCTCATCCTCAACTGTCTCCACCCAACTCCAAAAATGTCAGTGAAATGATACCTAATGATATTCTGCTACACTCATATACCAGAGCCTAGCCTGGCCATCATCGGAGAAGCTTTGTCCATCAACTGATTGGAGCAGATACAGAGACTCACAGCCAAACATTAGGAGGAGCTCAGGGAATCCTGAGGAAGGGGGAGAGGAAGGACTGGAGGAACCAGAGAAGTTGAGAACTCCAAGAGAACACCACTCACAGAACTAAGCAGAACTAAGCAGGGCTTATAGAGGCTCAGAGAAACTGAAGCGACAATTATGGAACCTGCTTGGGTCTGAGCTAGGACCTCTCTGAGCTAGGACCTCTGTATATATATTATGGCTGTGTAGCTTGGTGTTCTTGTGGGACATCTAACAGTAGGAGTAGGGGTTCCTTCCCCTGTTCTTGAGACCCCTTTCCTCCTACTGGGTTACCTACTCCAGCCTTGATATAAGGGTTTCTATCTAGTCCTTTTCTATCTTGTTATGTCATGTTTAGTTGATATCCCATGGAGGCCTGATCTTTTCTGAAGAGTAATGAAGAAGGAGTGGATCTTGGGAACAAGGGGGGCATGAACTTGGAGAACTATAGGGAGGGAAAACTGTTGTCTGGATGTAATATCACACACACACACAGAGAGAGAGAGAGAGAGAGAGAGAGAGAGAGAGAGAGAGAGAGAGAGAGAGAGAGACTGAGACTTGTTCTTGCAGATGACCTTGTTTGGGTCTTAGCACCCACATGGCAGTTCACAGCTATTCATAACTCAAGCTATTGGTGATCCAACACCTTTTTCTGATTTCTGTGGGCACTAGGCATCCATGTTGTATGCATACATACATACCCATAGGCAATAGACTCATAAAATAAATAAATCTAAAGCAGTGTTTTGTTTTTTTTTAAATAAGTTTCCTGAAATGTGCAAGATGATATACACATTAGTGTTTAGCATTACTGGCATGTTAATTTGCTCATACCTTTGAAAGCAAACTCACAAAGCTGTCAACAGAATATTTGTGGGCAGACTAAGGAGTTGCTGAAGCCTTCCCCTGAGAAGCTGCCTTCATGGAAACAAAGACAGCTCAAGGCCTTGAGGGTCTCCCAGTTACTAGTAGAGGATACTGACTAGTGATCAACAAAATAAATTCCTGGGACAACGAACTGGAGGCCCAAAGAGGCATTCTTGAAATAATGAGAACCCTTAGGAATTTGCACTATTTCCCACTCCCATTAAGGTAATCTTTATACAAGTACACTGAACATATTTGTCTGTTTTCACTTAAGTTTTGCCACTAGACTGACACATCAGAATTTTAATGCTCTATCATTGTATATTCTGTGAATTAAAGCAGTGTGGTGTTTTTGGATAGAAACAGAATATTTTATATTTCATTATATATGCAGTAACTTTACCTCCACTAAGTTCTGAGTTTCCCACTACCTCAAGACATGTTTCAGATAGATGTCAAATGCTTGCTTATTATAGGAAAAGACACAACTGAGGTGTGATATTGTGGATGGACAATACAACCTGCCAAAACTGGTAACAGAGGTTGCTCTTCTCTGTCTCTGCTTAGATTAGGGACTGACTTAGAGGAGATACACAGAATCCATGATCTGGGTTATAATTATTCTAGATCAGAGATCCATGGGCTAAATATAGTCTTACACGCATTTCTATCAGTAAAAATGTATTAGAAAAAAACCAAATATACTCATCTACATCTCATGTATGGTTGCTTTTGTGGTACACAGCACAACTGAATAGTGGCAACAGATTCAATAAACTATGTGGCTGTGAAGGACCATTGTGTCCTGTAGCCCTGTACAGGGAAAGCTTGTTGATCTCTATTTGACCATGTGTAACATGAAGTTATTTAGACTCATCTGAGTTTTTATTCTGAAGTAGAGTCAAGTGCCTGGAAATAATATGTACGTGTTGAGGCCCATGTGCTCCTGGTGTCTTAGCAGTGCCTCAGCCCAGATGAAGCATCCCCGAAGAGATCCTAGCTCTGAGTTGTCTTAGGGGCACCTCAACCTTACTGTGATCCACTTCCAGTAGAACTCCATTCTGCTCATTTTTTAAAAAAAGTCTCTCTTGCCATCCAATTTCAATAATCGATATCATGATTGGTTTTTTTTAAACATAGAATGCTTCCCCTCCTCTAGTTAATTTTCTCAAATGCCCACAATCTTACCTTCAACAACTTGCCAATCATTTTTGTGTTTACTGTGACCTCCAAGTTATTAATCATTTGTCACCTTCTACAGTTCTGTCTTCACTACTATTCTAGGGTATTTTTATATTAATGGTAGAAATCAGGAGGCCTTCTCCATCTCTCTTGCCCTAAAAATGATTGCACACTCTGCTATTTTCACCATGTCTGGAATCACTATTCTTGTAAAATTTGTCATTGTAGTATACCTGTACTTTATTTACTTAGCTTTTATTCTGGTGCAAGAACCTGAAATGAGGGCACTGTGTATACTAGGTAAGTGTTCTTCCACCAGCCTACCTCCCTGGACTTCATTTCTGTATTATCTAAAGTACTGTTTAGAGGTGTCTCATTTCTCCCACAGTCTTAATCTTCAGCAATTGCTACTTTCATCATGTTATATAGATGCTCAGAACTTTGGCTGTTTACTTTCCCCTTCCTGTAAAATGAACAGCTTCTGTCCAGGCAACATTGAAACTGTGGCTCCATGTCTCCTGTCTTCCTTCCTTTGCACCTCTCTCGGATCTTGCCTGTGTTGTTTACTACCACTTTACATCTCTTTATCCCTTACAGGTCAACAGTCATTATCTGTCAACACCGATATCATACATGTTCTGATGAATATTTATAGGAACATTTTATCCCAACTTTATCCTCTAAGCTCTTAAGGCATTTACATTTAATTATATATTGTCTTAAAATGTGGTTCGATGGGGGTTAGTCTTTTTTCCTTCTCATTAAATAAGTACATCCTCTTGTCCTCCACTGCTTCTACAGTGGCACTACCCCCACAGCCCAGTGTAGCTTATATTAAACCATTATAGAATGAATATGGCAGGGGCCCTTCTCTTTTCATTTTCAATGTATAATATCAAGTAGAGTCTGTATGCTAAAATTATTCTCTAAAGTGTGTAGCTGAGATCCTGGGGTTTAAAAGTTAAATTATCTGTCCAAGTAAAAATATCATCAGTATGAATGGCTTCACAGGAATCAGAGCTGGCATCAAGGGCTTGAAAAATTGCTGAACTCACACCCTTTCTAGGATAGTCACAGGTGATGCACACAACCAGCAAAAGACATCACTTTAGTTAGATATTGAATAAAATAAGAATAGTGCTTATGGAGAGATCTCCTTGTGACCACCACCACCACCACCAAAAAAAAAAAAAAAAAAAAAAAGCCTAAACAAATGGGAAGACAACCAAGGAAACGTTTATACATGGCTTATATGGACATACATAGGATCTCAAACTGTTGACTTCCCTTCTGTCAAGAGCCATTGGCATAGAATCATTAATGGAGATATTGAAGAGATTCCCTCCTTGTTTCATGTCGACTGTGGGAAATAAGGAAGATATTTTTCTATCATTAACATGCATGTGGAACTAGAAATCCATGTAGACTAGAAACCAAATTACACCCTTGTATTGAATATTAGCTCCAAGCACTGATGGTGTGCAGGTGTGAGAGTGGCAGGGAGGAAAATTAGATAATCCGATGGCAATTTGCTAATTTACAAGTGGAGAGGAGATGTTCTGGCTTTTCTTCACTCACATTTCCTCACTTGGCCAAGTACAAGACAACAGCTCCAGCAGCCAAGGTGATGATTTTGGTGTACTTCCAAGAAATGTCAGTCCCGCCCGTCAGCCCTCCACATTTCCTGCAGGCACCTAATTGTAGTGGCTCTTCGATAGGCCAAGGGAGCCAAGGCTTATCAAGAAGTGTGGGGAATAAAGAGTTCTTATTTCTATAAGAAGCATATTCTACTGAGACCATTTGGGAGAGTAGATAGAATGTATTATAGTAGGAGACTTCCAAAAGCAGCTTGGTCACTTCAGGCTGAAGGTAGTTTCTTGGTTAGGCCTGAAATAAGGTCAGTTACTTTAAATATTTTTGAAAATAACAATTGCTATGATGCCGTTTATGGTACTTTCCCTTAAGTCTGAAGCATTCATCCTGGTTTTCATGATTTAACAGAAAGAACAAATATTCTAACTTATAAAGGTTTTCACTGCTGGTAGTAATTTAGAAATTAGGTGGTATCTTAGGGTTTCTACTGCTTTGAATAGATGCCATGACTGTGCCAACTCTTATAAAAGAGAACATTTAATTGGGGCTGGCTTACAGTTCAGAGGTTTAGTTCATCATCATCATGGTGGGAAGCATGTGGCATGCAGGCAGACATGGTGCTGGAGAGGTAGCTGAGGGTTCTACATCTGGATTGGTAGGCCACAGGAAGAGTGAGCCACTAGGCCTGGCTGGAGCTTCTGAAACCTCAAAGCCTACTCCCTAGTGACATATTTCCTCCAACAGGGCCACGTCTACTCCAACAATACCACTCCCTATGAGTCTATGGGGGTGTACTTTTATTCAAACTACTACAAGTGGCTTTCAAATGTGGCATATTGTTATATATCATAAATGATTTGGGTAAATGAAGGAAGATGACATGAGCAGGACCATATGTTAGTAAATCATTTTTACATGGAAGAGATTAAAGATTGTGGATGGAGAAATGGCTCAGCTGTTAGCCACACTTATTGCTCTTGGAGAGAACCTGGGTTTGGTTCCCAGCACACACATGGTTGCTTCACAACTGCCTACAACTCCAGTTTCAGGGGATCTTATGCCTTCTTTTGGTTCACAGGCACTGCATAATATAATGCACTGTTATACAAACTAGCAATATCCTCATATATATATAAAATAAAAACAAATAACTCAGACAGAGAGAGAGAGGGAGGGAGGGAGAGAGGGAGGGAGGGAGGGAGAGAGAGAGAGGGAGGGAGGGAGAGAGGGAGGGAGGGAGAGAAAGAGATTAGGCCAAAAATGATGGTACAGTCTTTGATCCCTTAGCACCAGGGAGGCAGAGACAGGAGAATTTTCTTTAAACACTCTATCTATCTATCTATCTATCCATCCATCTATCTGCTGTATATGTGTACTCTATCTGCATGTATGCCTGCATGCCAGAAGAGGGCATCAGATCATATTAGAGATGGTTGGAAGCCCCCATGTGGTGGCTGGGAATTGAACTTAGGACCTCTGGAAGAGCAGCAAGTGCTCTTATCTGCTGTGTCATCTCTTCAGCTTTGAGCTCTGTGATTTTGAGGCCATTCTGGTCAACATAGCATGAATCAGGATTGCTAGAACTACAATTTTGGTAAAGTTGTAAAGAAAGTGCCATTCTAAATATCTTCAAATGTCCCTATTTCAGTTCTCATTATCACCATTAGCCTAAAATTAAAGGGCAGAATTAAAATGTAGGGTTGGCATTTTAATATACATTTTCCTCTGATATTTACTAAACTATTTAAAATCATAAATTTGATAGAGTGAAAGGAAATCTAAGTAGGATGACTCTGTTGTGAATGGAAACTTGAAGGTGGAAAATAAAACCAGCATTCTTATTTTGCTTGTCATTTTGAAATTATAGATTCACATGATATCACAGAAAAGTGTATAGGGAGATTGTATATACTGGATCTAGGAAACTGACATAGGGAGAATCTATTGCTTTTTAAAATCATGTGTGTGTGTGTGTGCACATGTGTGTGTATATGTGTGTATGTGTGTGTTTGTGTGTCTGTTTAGAGATTTGGTCATACCTATGGTTGTGTAGCCTTGTCCACAATCCACATATAGAGCAGACCATCAGTGTGAGGGCTTCTTCCGCTCTATTTTCAGGTCATCACACACTCCCCATCCCTAGCTACCACTAATATGTTCTCCATCTGCTTAGTTTTGTGATTTCAATAATGTTATCTACACAGAATCAGATAGAACACAAGCTTTTGCAATGGTTTTAAATTATCATACCTCCCTTGAGATTGTGCCTGTCTGTGTCCTTCTTCTGAAACCCACATAGAAATGCTAACTTCTAGCATTGTGTTTATAAATAGGTTTTTCAAAATGCTAATTGTGTTAAAATGAGGTCCTCAGGGTGAGTACTAATCTAACATGGCTTCAATCTTTATGAGAAGAAGATATCTGGAGGCAGACTCTGAGGAATGAGCAGGTAGAGACGTAAGGAAAGAAAGGTAGCCTCCTACATGTGAAAGAGCAAAGCTTCCAAAGGAACCAGCCCTATAGACTCCTTAATCTTCCTCAACCTTAGGCTCAGAGCTTCTAGATTTGTGAAAAAAAAAAAACCCAATATTTCTATTGTTAAAGCTACCTGGCCTATAATATTTTGTTATGGAAACACTAGCAAATGGATATAATAAATATGCTGATCTGTGCTCCTGCAATTCATTCCACTGCTAGTACATAGCAAGAAAAGATGCTTAGATACATTCACACAAAGATCTGTTCAGATATATTCAAAGTAGCATTTTTACAGAGGTGTCCCAAAATGGAGGATGGCTTGACTATTAATGATCTGAGGAAGATGTAAATGGATTTTGGTCCATTCACATGCTGCACAGTTTAGGGGAATGAATGAGCAACACTGCAGTCAATACATATAAATTTCACAAACAAAAAGTTGGATAATAGAGGTCGATACCTTAGTGTAAATTTTATGATTTCATTTATAATAAGTATAGAAACGCAGATGGCATTATTGTTGACTATGAGAATTTAGCACTGGATTTATCCTTTGAGGGGTAGTATGTAGGGACAATCTTTTTGTGAACTGTGTAAAGGTTGTCTTTGTTTTATTCAAATGCTAATTTCCATACCAGCAGAGAGTCAAGTACAGGCTGGACTGTCATTTCTGTCTCAGTGTTTTGTAAACACTTTTTGCCATCACCTTGATTCAGCCTATGACTGAGAATAATAGGAAGGCTGGACTTTTGATCCCATCCAGGGGTCCCGGGTAGAGATAGGTAGAGAGAGGACCATGAGGAAGGAAGACAAGAGGAGGCCATGAGGTACAGGGTCCAGGAGGAGTCATGATGAGCAAGTCTCCAAGGGATTTGCCATGTGGTTAAACTGAGAAAGCAGCTATGAGGATTCACATGGACAGAGTGAGCCAGAGCAAGACCGGATGGTAAGTAATGGAGCATTCCCGTTAGAATAGCTCAGAATCTGTTCAGCTTAGGTTTGCAGCTTGTTAATATAAATGCCAGGTTTTTGTGTCTATTATTCAGGAGCAAAAGGGGTATCAGGAGCAACTCCCCTGAAAATTCTACTACAGTGGTTAGCAGCAGTGAGTGGGGCTCTGTTTACAGGTCTGAGTGGAAATAGCATGGTGTATTCAGTCCATCAAATCTACTGATTGTACAGTTAATATGGTGTTACAGGAAGGTTATCCTTCAAGAGAAAAATATAGAAGGTGGTTTTCTTTAAAGAAACTTGGGCAAGGATGGCCAGCCATTGAGGTCATGGGATCCATCTGTCTCCATCTTCCAATTCTGGGTTACAGACAGGCCTAGTGAAGCCAGACTTTTTATACGGATGCTGGAAATTCAAACTCAGATTCTTATTCTTGCAGAATAAGTGCTCTTACCCACTGAGTTATCTCCCCAGTCCCAAAAGGTTTTGTATC
The DNA here is from genome assembly GCA_019843965.1 of Rhynchomys soricoides. Taxonomy (NCBI): domain Eukaryota; kingdom Metazoa; phylum Chordata; class Mammalia; order Rodentia; family Muridae; genus Rhynchomys; species Rhynchomys soricoides. The sequence continues at coordinate 7,092,684 of JADRCH010000007.1, read as the reverse complement.
TATATTTATAACAGATAAGAAAATTTATATTTTTCAGGAAAAAAAAAAAGATAAAAATATATTCTATTCAAATGCTTTAGTTTCTCAGAATTTTATCCAGGGCTTCCTTGTTGAAATGAGGCTTCAAGATATTTGAGGTTAAGAGCACTTTGCTGAAGCAGAAACATGGTTTTTGTTTTCATTTTGGCTAGAGAAGTCATTTATGGACTGAGGGGAAGCTTTGAGTCTACCCTGCCTTTATGGTGTTTGGAGTATGCATGCTGCTAGACTCCTTGGATTTACACACTGGTGTTATTGTTTATTAGCTGTATGTCAGGCTAGTTATTTAACTGTGACTTCTCCATACATCAGTTAGTTCTCTACAAAAATGAAGATGATTTGTCTATCATGTAGGTGCTTGTGAGGGTTAAATTAGCATATTCTGGTTAGTGGAGTGTGACCACTTCCGCTCACTCAGTATCCTTGGCTTCACAGGATTTTTAGTTCCTGAGAGGTTATATTCTTCTCTCAAGTTCACTGTTCCTTCTTCATTTTTGTTCCTTTTTCTTCTTCCTAGAATATCCTTCCCACTGTTTTCCACATGACCCACTCAGTCATTGGAAAGCCATCTTTAGAACAGGGCTTCTCTCAAGAGTGTGTCTCTCAACAGCTTTCATAACTATCTTTCTTCAGTTTGTTAGTTGTTGTCTACAGGGAGACGAGCTATGACTGGGTTGGCATCTGTCTTCCTTCTTTCCTTAGACCTGAGCCCACTACATGACCAGCTCTTTCTTAATTTCCTTCCAGAGTCATTGATGAAGGAGAAAGTGTAGACAAGATGGTTAATTCAAGCCTGCGGCCAGTGCACCAATTCCTTCTGTTGTGTGATATGGGTGTGGGTTTTATTAGTCTATTCTCAGTCATGTTACAGAGTGGTGAAAAACCAAAGACAAAGCTTTCATGATAAGGCAGCACTTAGTCTTTTATCAGGTACTCATAGGACCGTTCCTCCATTCTAGGTGGAAGCAAAATGAAGCATGTAGGATTTTAGTTGTAACAGCTCATATCAACAGAGACAGTACACACGATACACACAGGTAAAGTTTCTCCAAGGAAGTATTTTGTTACGAACATGATGGGAGAATTACAGATCTACTATTCAAGAGCCAGACACCAAGTTGTGACTATTTACATCTAACCAAGTGATTTTATTCAAGACAACCTTCTTAGGCCTTTGCTTTTCCATCTTACAAATGGCAGTTTAAACCTATTTGTGGTGGCAGAGACTGCTAACTATACACTAAAATCTATTTTTCCTTTCACAGGACTACAATTTCAAATTTCCCTTGGGGCTGGTGTGTTTGTGCAATTAAGGTCTTGCCAACAGAACGTCAACATAAGTGACATTTGTAACCTTTCTTTGCTTGCTCAAGGTCCTCTACTTTCAGGCTAGATCCCTAAATCACTGTGTAGAATGGAGTCACACCACTGATCTGCAGCCTCCAGCTGGGAATGTTAAATGACAAAGAACTAAGCCACTTACTTTTTGGGAAACATTTGCTATAACAGCTAGAGTTGGTATGACTAATACAAGTGTCCTATCTACTTTGCAGGACTATGAGAAATACTACGTGTAAGGAAGAGAAGCAGCCCTGGGAGGTAACAGGGCTATAAAAATTGTCACCATTATTATTAATACAGAGAAAACAAATGTCTAGTAGAATTTCTGACATACTACCCATACTTAACGTTTATTTATTGAGTGAATAAATGAACATCTTGCAGAAAAAAAAGCCTGAACTGAAGAAATCTACAGCACTGGTAAATTATTTGTACAGGGAGAAATCTTTCATTCATTTGGATTCTTACAAGTTAAGCAAAGCTTCTTGGGATGTACTTTTTGTCCCAAAATTTTCTTTCTAAGATTTTTTTTTTTTTTTTTTTTTGCCATCAAAGAGAGGCTAAGAAGTACTAAACATCATTTTTGACAAAAAGAGAACCTTTCTTTAATCCCACTATACAAACCCAGTTATTTCAGTTTTGCCTGATCTTGTATCATGTATATGAAGGTCTATGTATAAATATACCTCATCTTATTTTTAAATACATTTTATTTTGCACACAGAAAGAATAGTTTAGCCTTGTTAATTATCAAGAAGTGACATTAGCAAAGAACCACCTAACACTCTCAACAGGTTCTACTTAATTTTGGCAGGGATTTCCATTTTTTTATAAAAAAGTACACCATGGAGAAAAGGTGATTTTCATAAGAACATTCATGGGGATTGTTAATTCTAACTACAATCAGGCTGATCGAGATTATAAATACCATATGGTCTCCATTGTCTAGTTGGCATCTATCTTAGGTCTTCCAAAGGCAACAGGGAAGGGAAATAAGTACATGAGAACTGTATTCAATGATAATGATGTCTCAAGCAGTGTAAGGATAACAATGAATAAGACATCATCTATCTATCCATGTCATTGAAAAGGATGTATGTGTGCCTGTATGTATGTGTATGTATGTATGTATGTATGTGTCAGCATCGGAAGACAAGAGAGAGCTGCAGGGAGTTTGGCAGAAGGAGGATAAGTACTTGAGTGATGTTATACTGGCATGTGGGTGGGGAGGGGGAGGGAAGCTCCCTAGATACTGTGCCATAAGAAAAGTAGGAAAGAACTTGTTTAGAGGATGAAGTTTATTCTACCTGCTGAACTATTAGTAGAGTCTACTCGAAGTGAACTGATGAGAATGGAGCAGGTAGCTGACATGTGACAAAGACTAGATGAAGCCTCAACACAATAGTGATGGGACTTGGCATGTGGGCAATCCACCTTCATTGAGGAGTGTATTGATCTGCACTGTGCTATGCAAATGACTGATTACTGTTCATGGTGACTGGCTTCTGGAGTGCAGAAGAACACACATGGCTAGGGACCAAGTATTTCTACAGATGACATCAGTGGAGGTATTCATTTCTGTGCTGTGTATGTCATATGACGACTGTTGATTTCTCAGTACAACATGTTTTATTCTAGGTGGCTAGTATCGGTCACTATTACTGACAATGGAAGGCATACTGACCCTTACTCAATTTTGTTTTACTCCTTTCCTTCTCCCCCTCCCCTCCACTCCTTCTACTTTGCTCACTTTGTCTCCTTATGTAACCCTGGCTGACTATGCACCTGCTTTGTAGACCAAACTGGCCTTGAATTCTCCATTCAAGTAAGTCCTACAGACTTAGCTTCCCACGTGCTGAGATTATAGTCATGAGCCATCATGGCCAGACCCAAATTTTATTTTTTAAATACTGTTAAGAACATGACACATGCAGCTCCTGAACACTTGCTTTTCAAGGAAATGCTTTCATACCTATTCCAATTTCGAGTCCCAGGAGCATGTTTGGAATGAGAGTTGTAGAAGCAGGGAGTGAAATAGGAAACAAGGGGAGGAAGTGAGTGTGAAGATGCATTTATTAAGATGCGTTAATAATAAATAAATATATTTAGGGTACACAACACGGTGTTTTGATATATATGTGCACTATAAAATGCTTGTCACAATCAAGCTAATCAAAAGACCTAACACTTCATGTAGCTGTGTGTGTGTGTGCACTCACACACTCACACACACATGTACCTCTAGGTGTGTCCATATGCACACACTCACTCATTTACATTTAAGGCATAATTCTCACAGTAACCTTCAAACACAATCATCTCTAAATATCTCCAGAGAATTGGATCTAAGAATCCATCATGGACACAAAAATCAAATCTAACAATGCTCAAGACCTACTTCTAGACTAATAAATTATTTATGCATATAATATATATGTATATATATCCTCTTATAGACTTTAAATAACCTCTGGATTAGTTATAACATCGGATCCAGTGTAAGAACTAGGTAAGAATTGCCATGCTCTGTGGTCTCTCTGTGGGTATAGATTTTGAGGACAGAGAGCCGGCAGTGTACGTCACACTCATTATTAACTGTTGCCATCAGTCAGTCTCCAGATCTTAGAATTGTGTCCTGATACCCTCTGATCACCATCTCCCCAAATCCTACATCCTGAGAACTTGGTTATGTCTCTTAATTTTGAGCCTGTTTTTGAAATTACTTTCAGATGAAATGGAACATCAATAATACAAAATTACTAGGACTCTCTGGGGAGATGAATGGATTAATAAAACTGGTCTAGCAATACTGAATAATTTGGAAGCAATACCAGACTTGACTAATAACAGCTGAGCAGGGTGGCTTATTTTAGAAACATTTTGTCATAGCTTTGTTGAGCATACTAAAAATGCATGGTTCCATTGAATCCATGGGAGGAGCTCATGATTCAGCTGTTGAAGAGTGATATGAAATTAAAGGTAGAATGAGATTTGTGATCTTGTTTAATCACACCTGGTACTTTGATTTCCTAATAGCAGCTCCCTGTTATACTGTGTTGAGTTGGATGAACACACACACACACACACACACACACACACACACACACTATGGGTAGGGTAGAGGATGGATTAACTCTATGGTAGTCACCAATCAATTGCAAGGATTTTAGATGCAAAAAACCACCTTGAGTTTTCTCATAAATAATTTGTGAGAAATGTAAAACCTATATCAGCATAAAATTACCACAGCTGAGGTGTAAGTTGTTAAGTACCGGATCCCAAAAAAGGGTTAAAATTCACAACTGAGAAGATGGAGAAGAGAAGTGTGTGTGTGTGTGTGTGTGTGTATGTTTGTGTGTGTGTTCGGAACAGATGCCATGGTACATGGATAGAAGTCAAAGAACCACTTGGAGGAGTAAGTCCTTGATTTTCACTTTGTTTTTAGGCAGGGTCTCTCTGCTGTTACTCTGTATTCTGTGTTGCTATATACTACAGGCTAGCGGGCTAGCAAACTTTCTGGGCATTTGCATGTTTCTGTCTTGCATTTCACCATCAGAACACTGGGATTACAGATGTGTGCTCTCTCATCTGGTATTTTAAAAGTATGGATTCTGGAGATTTTATCTCAGGAATGTCTGGCTTGTGCAGCAAGTGCATTATCTACCTAGTCACTGCCCTCTGACCTGAGTACACATTTTTACTCACACAGTGCATTCGTAGTCAAATTCTTCTGCTTGGTTAACTGCGTAACTTATTTTACTTCAGCATTTCAATATGGTGAAAATGCTAAGGGGGAAAGAGAACCATTTCAAATATATTTGTGGATGTTTACTGCTATGAACTTAAAGGTATATACATCTGAATCTGCACAGGTACTTGGAGGCTATCACCCTCCTTTCTTCCTTGCTTTGGCTGCATGGCTTAGGAGCTCTTACTTTACAGCATCTTTGGGTCTATCTTGAGTATCAGTTAAATTCTGCAGGACCTGTGCATGTTTCCCTGGCTCAACAGATAATTTATGTAAATGGGGTACAAAATGACCATAAATCACTTTCCATAAACGTCAGCAAGATGCCTCATCTAATGCTAAAATGGTTATTGTGGTTAAATGTTCCATTCTTTGGGGTGGAGAGAAGCCGTCCACACAATTCCACTTAGCAGCAGGAAACAAAATTGTAGATAGAATTAGTCTAACCCAGCCAGTTTTGTGTCACATTTACAGTGAAGCAAATCAAAGAAGAAAACAACTAGAAAATCACTATTTTGGTCTCTTCCAGAAAATGACCGTGCATTGGCTTGTAAACATGCACATGACTGATCCCAGGGGATGTATTGCTAGTCCAGAGATCTGTTGAGGGTTGAGGCAGGTTACTTCAAGGAAGGAAATTATGCAGGGAATTCATGAATGGATTGTCCAGAATTTTAAACTAAGATAGGATTTTTTTTCTTCTGGAGCATGTTTTTTTGTTTGTTTGTTTGTTTTTGTTTTGTTTTTACTTATTCGCTTTACATACCACTCACTGATCCCCTCCAAGTCAGCCCCTCCCAGAATACTTTCTTCATCCCTCTCCCCTTCTCCTCTAAGCAGGTGTGGCACTCCATGAGTATCTCCCCACCCTGGGGCTTCAAGTCTCTGTTAGGCTAGGAGCTTCCTTTCCCACTGAGGACAGACAAGGCAGCCCAGGTAGAAGAACATATTCCACATACAGGCAACAGCTTTTAGGATAGCTCCCACTCCAGCTGTTCGGGACCCACATGAAAACCAAGCTGCACATCTGCTACATATATGTGGAAAGTCATAGGTCTAGCGCATGTATGTTCTTTGGTTGGTGGTTCAGTCTCTGAGAGCCCCAAGGGTCCAGGTTAGTTGTTCTGTTGGTCCTCTTGTGGAGTTCCTATCTCTATAGGGCCACAATCCTTCCTCCTGTTCTTTCATGAGCATCTCCAAGCTCCATCCACTGTTTGTCTGTGGCTGTAAAAGCCCCCTAAAAAGAATTCCTATTACTAGAAATTTAGGAAATTGAAAAGGTCTTGGTTCCTCTCTTGTTCTGAAGCTCCAAAATATTGGCCATCTCTATAGTACTTCATCATGGTGTTTTATGATCTCTGGTGTACTTTGCTGAGATTAGAGTCAGAAAACCCGACTTGGTCTTCTCTGCAAGTTAGAATTGACCCATGCTTTAGTTTTGAGAACTTTTTTCTAGAGCATAGTAACTCTGCCCACTCTTTCACTGCATGAAGAGACAATCAGTAAGTACCAGAGGAAGAGGTGTTGGGAGGGACAATGGTAGGAAATCAAGAAAAGTTTTTTTTGAAATGAATTTTCTGACATTGAAAAGGATTACTCTAATGGGGGTTTAAGGAGATGGCTCATTCAGAAAAATGCTTGTCTTGCAAGCACAGAGTTTGAGTTCCACCTCCAGAATCCATGTTTAAAAGGCCAGGCACAGTGGCATTGGCACATGCTTGCAATCTCAGTTTGGGAGAGACAGATATAGGAAGAACCTCAGGGCTAACTAAACGGCCAGCCTAACCTACCTGGTGAGTGCTAGGCCAAGTGAGAAACCTTATTCTATAAAATAAGGTGGACAGCACCTAAGGAACAATGCCTGAAGTTGTCCTTAGATACACACACACACACACACACACACAAAGAGGGAGAGACAGAGAGGGAGAGAGACAGAGAGAGAGAGAGAGAGAGAGAGAGAGAGAGACAGACAGACACACACACACACACACACACAGATGTAGAACTACTGAACAGGTCCTTCATCATTGTCTTAGAGTTATTATTGCTATGATGAAACACCATGACCACAAGCAAGTTGGGGAGGAAAGGGTTTATTTGGCTTACTCTTCCACAGCACTGTTCATCACTGAATGAAGTAAGGACAGGAATTCAAACAGAGCGGGAACCTGGAGGCGGGAGCTGATACAGTGGCCATGGAAGGGTGCTGCTTATTGGCTTGCTCATCCTGCTTTGTTATAGATCCTAAGATCACCAGCCCAGGGAAGTCTCCACCCACAATGGGCTGGGCATTCCCCCAAGATCACTAAGAAAATGCCTTACATGCTTGCCTACAAACTGGATCTTATGGAGACATTCTCTTCACCGACGTTCTCTCCTTTCAGATAACTCTAGCTTTTGTCAAAATTGTCATAAATTTTGCCAGAACAATAGTCGATTAATGAGGACCTACAGTAAGTTGGTCATATCGAGACCTCTAAAGGTCTTGAGCAATCTTCAGGATTCCTGGGAGGAGAACAAACTGCAATTGTTTTCAGTTAACTGAGTTATTCCCAGTCTCTTCCTGTCACCTGCACATGCGTTGCGAGTGCACGCTGATGTGTGGTGAGAAGTAAAGTTAAAGAATTTTTGAAAAAAAAGTAGTAGTCAGAGTCACATGAGTGCATAGAAGAAAACTGTAACCCTCATCCTAATATGGATACATGGTAGATACAGGATAGAGCAGGGACAGCGAATGGCTACACTTAGCAAAAATGTTGTGGTTTATGCAAAAAAATCTTATAAAATGTCATATAAAAGAAGTTATTAAAATATTGTTGTAAATATAACTTAATTGCTAGAATAAATTAAAACCTTTAAGGGTAAAATTGTTAAAATGTCATTATTCAAATTAATATTACTATTAAAAATTACAATAAACCAAATACCCATGTAGCTACTGAATGTAGAAGTAGAAATATTAACAGTGACACTGAAGGCTGAGAGTGTCCCTCTTCGGCCCTTTCCCCACCGTGTACTTTCAGTCACCATTTACCTGCTTAACAGAACGTTAATCACCTGTGTATGCATCACTATCTAATTGAGGCTTACCAAAATGTTGCCAGTTAGTGAAATTTATGTTGACCATACTGATTATCTTGTATAACATGCACCTTCTGCTTCAACTCTCTGTTTAATATTTGTTAACATTGATGGATATAGAGATCTGTGTTACACTGTACACGTGTACCACATTTCATGTAACCATATTAACACATGAAGACGATGTATTTCCAGTTCTAGACAGTTACTGCATTTTCTGTGAATCTAGCCTGGGATCTAGAACAATGTGCAATGTTCATGCATGGAAGAAAATTAACATGGTTCAAACATGCAAGATTACTCTGAAGGTGCTGATCTTCCCCCAACTCTGTGTGTGTGTGTGTGTGTGTGTGTGTGTGTGTGTGTGTTTTGTTGGGGATAAAATCAAGGACTTTGTGCATGCTAAACCTGTGCTTTGCTTATATTGATATTTTTGAGATATCTTGCTATGCAGCTCAGGTTGGTCTCAAACTCTTAATCCTCCTGCCTCAGTATCCAAATTTCTATAGGTTTGCCACACTAAGCTCATTGGGAATAGTTCTTTTACAGAACTGTCACATGTGAGAAATTCTTAAAGAAGTGAAACAAATATTCTCAGTTGCAGGCCTCAGATATGTACATTCTGTTACTCAGGGGAAAAAGTCTCATGTAAGACAAGACTCAGCCACATTGGGCACACACAATAGTAAGCAAAATGACGTGTACGTGAAATATGGACAGATGGGTCTTCAAGCCAAGACCCATCTTTCCACACAGATGTAGAAAAATGCTCAGGCAAAATTCCACTGCAAGGGCTTATGAACTTGGCCCCTAGCCATTCTCCCAAGGCTACAGATTAGCAAAAACTTTCTATGTCAATGTCACAACTTAAGGGTTTCTGGGAATTCAGGTGTCACCTTGGGCATTATTGAAATGTGAATTACCCAACAGGCTGTAACATGGAATGGAATAGTTCCTTAACACAAAAGGAGGGAGATACAAGTCAAAGAAGGTGATAATATACTTTGAAAAACTTTTAGCACAAGGCTAGAGTGTACCTTCTTTGTATCCTAAAAATCATTGCTCAAAACGCAAATGATCAGATAAGTAATGAGAACATATATCGAAATAAACAGGATATTATTAAAAGAACAAAACCAAGCAAATAATTCCATTGCTGAATCTAAAACCTCATACAGCCTGCAAAGTGGAAAACCAGCCCTGAATTAAATGTTTTAGAAGAGTGAGGAGAGGCAACACTTCCCATGTCTGTGGTCACCAAACTAAGAAGTGGGTGGGAGACATACTAACATGGACATGTTTAGGAACAACACAGGAGATTTTGATTCAGTGTGTCTTTGTGAGGTAAGAAATCTGTTTTTAAAAAGATCCCCAGAAAATCAACTTCATTGAGAAGTTATCAAGGTGAGTCCAACCTGAAACAACCCTATGAGTTCAGAGTGACAAAATGGCAGGGAGAAATGATGTAAGGAGGAAAGACAAGTCGAGAGGCCAGAGAGGTTTTAGTTTATACCAACTGTAACTTAAAATGTTTAGGATAATGATTGTGTTATGGGTGTACAACCAAAAATAAAATAGAAACCTGAAATTCCTCTTTATTTCTTTGATTGAGGATGAGCACAAAACCATTAATTAAAACTACAAGTGACCAACATCACTTCAGGGCTGAGATTGACATTTGCTGTGATGATTTAACATCTTTTCATCGATTTGACTCATTTCCCAGAATAGGATGCACAGGTGCCTTTCATTTTTGTAGTCCTTCTGCTCTTCCCTGGTTTTCTCAACATGATGGCTGCAGTTAGGATGGTGCTTTGGTATGATGGTGTGTGTGTGTGTGTGTGTGCACACACACACATGTACAGGGGTTGTAACGGCTTGCATTATAGCCACATGGTCTATCTAGGTCCCCTGCCTATCTCTAGCGTATATCTCTGTAAGGCCATAAGAACTTACTGGCAATGTTTCAATATTTTATTACCTTGTGCTTTTATCTATACTTGATTCTCATAGTTATCACCATCACAATGTGACTCTCCAGCCACAGTAAACAGGTCAGTTCTTGAATCTTACTGACATCCCTGGAATGCTTTTCTTGTTCAGACTTGGTTATGAAGCTTCAGTTTCTGAGCTCTTAATCCTGCCCTGTATAAAGGAAGCTAGGGGTCTCTTGTAGTGCCCTTGGCACCCTCTCTATGCCTTTATTTGTGTGTCTCAAGAAGGAGAACAGAGGCATTTTGTTCTCAGAGAGAATGTGGTATTTGCCTTCTAGCATTAGTTTGGGGCCTGCGAAGCATAAGGAAAGCATAACTACAAAGCATAACTTCTCAGATAGTTACTGTATGGAGGGATCCCCTGAGCTGATTAACATTCTCTCAGGCCCCCTTCCTCTGCTAATCACTTGTTTCTTAGAGAGAGTTTAAGAGGCAGCCTGTCCCTAGAGCTTCTGAGATTCAGAGTCACTGTCTCCTTGTATACAGTTGAGATTTTTGATGTGACAAGACAAATTGGCAAAGGAGCAACGGGAAGTTGGCCGTGCTCTCTCATTGAAGATCCGTGGATCTTGTGTTTCTTTTCATCTGCATACAAGAATTCCCACAACTCCCTGGATAGGCAATGACACTAAACTCATACACCTTTATGTTTTGTGGTCCCAAGAGTATCACTTCTGAAAGAGAGTGTACGCTCATAAATGCCTTGTGTTGACACTGAATATTCCCAAATTGAGAAATCATCTCATACATTATCTTTTAGAAGATGAGTGATGTTTTGAGCCAAGAGGACTATTCTATTTTCAGGAAAGTTCAAAGAAGTGAATGTTGACGAGCATGGGGCTTGATTTATAAAGAAGAAAACACTGATCACCAGGAGTTGAAGAGACTAAAGAATCACCAGTTCTATGCTTCATCTTTCTCCTGCCTCCTGTCTGATCACTGGTGTTACCTTCCATCACACTGTAGGTTTGGACCTAACAGCCCAGCCCACCTACCATGCATATGATGATGATGATGATGATGATGATGATGATGATGATGATGATGATGTGTGTGTGTGTGTGTTTATTGTTCAAACTGTAAGTGCTTGCTTTGCAAATCAATAACCATCCTTTCAGATGTACCCAGGCAACTAAGGAATGCTGAAAGTGAGAGAAATAGTATTTTTTTTCCAATGGAAGAGTACACCAGCTGTTTATCCAATACCAAATGGTCCGCCCTGAAAACATATTTACAAGTAACATTATGCAGACCGACCAGTTTATATGTTATATAGCAGGTTGTGATACATTCCTACACACACACACACACACACACACAGAGAGAGAGAGAGAGAGAGAGAGAGAGAGAGAGAGAGAGAGAGAGAGAGGGAGAGGAATTTAGAAGACAGAGAGAAGGAGCATATGAGAAGGTTCAAAGGGAAGAGAGAATTGGTATAATTATATTATAACCTCAAAAACTAAAGAGGTAACCCAAACATTGTATCTTCTACAGGGCTCTGCCCACCCTGATTACATCACCCCCAGAGAGAATCACAGCAGAAACTGCCAGAACTTATGTCATACAACTCATCTGTTTAAATATCTCCCTTCATGTTTTATTCAACAAACAGTTGGTGAATATCAGCTCTGCTTGTGAGTAACTGGGGACATGGCCCACGTTTGTCATCCTTCACCTTAGACCTCAGTGCTACCCTTGGCAGAGGCTACACATACCTTGTGTCTTTGTTGCTTTAAAAAAGGCAAGCTAGATCCCAGCTTTTTGATAACCAGGAAGGACTAAGCTTATTTATAGCTGAGTATGAGAACCTTGAGTAACTTGTTCAGCTCACGGAGCACTTTTCACATTCCCAAGTCTTTAAAGCATATTTCATAGCTGACTCTTGGGTCAAAAACTTCCTCACCCATGGTGAAGGTACAGCCACTAAGAACGAAGAGGCACTTCGTAGACATCACCACAGCAAACAACGATTGTCTCAGAGTGCTTTACTTTCTGTTCAAAGTGCCTGTGGTGTAGCTAGTACCCACCAAATCAGGCTTCTGCTTTCCTTTCATCTGTATGCAGGGCTCCATGTAGGTCTCTGTCAACAACATGTCTCCCAGCTTCCTTAGTAATGACAAATGAAAGGAATCATCTTCCCTTATCATTCAGGGGATTGGCTGCAAAGCTTTTTCGTCCTCTGCCCCACTGATGTCAAATGGTATCTGGCATAAGCAGTAACTACTAACTCCCACAGTCTAGTGTGACACATTAAATGGTTTCTCCTTTTATCTTGCTATTCTGATGGCAAGCCAGCTTCCCTTTGAAGTGTGTGCCAAGTTTTATTTTTTTTTCCCAGTTATACCATGCTGTCTACTACCTCAGGAAATGACCACACTTTGGACTGTCTACCTCCACAGTAATGCCGAAGAACACTTTGACTGTAATAGGCAGATGTCAGCTAACAGAGGAACAGAGAAGTGACATCTTTTGGGGGTCTTTTCTGCTTTTTCTTTACTCTTTAAAAATCATCCCATGTCAGTAAGAAGCCTGTTGCTTATCCCAATGTTACAAAGCAGTCAAATTAAGATTTAGCAAGATCTACTAAATATTCCACGGTCAGAATGGCAACATAGATACTGGAACTAGCTCTGATAAGCTCTGAACTTATAACAAAAAGTCCTCTTCTAGAAAAGGCAAATAAATATCAAGCTGGGCTATCAAAGAAATCCAAACAATCTTTTGCTTGAAGAGTTATAAGCAGGCACATCTTATTCTATGGATAGGTGATGCTTGGTTTAGCCTGAAGTCAGGAGCATAAACCATATGACCTTTCTAAGTTCTTTTTGGGGTCTATGATATTATCCTCCTAGAATAATATTTTTTTTTTTCTGAATTGAAGGAGAAAGAAGGCCCCATGCTTCAAGGATTTTATCCATGCTACCTCCTGTTGAAATATTTGGCACTGTTGATTAGGGGACAAGACTATGTAACCAGGCAGGTTTCTGGTGATTTCTGCCTTGAGACCAGTAGTAATCCAAGTTCCTCAGCATTTCTGCTGCTGTGCATCTCTCTCCCTGTATGTGCTTTGTATTCCAAGGCATTGATTGATGCAGACATCTTGGAAACAGGCATGTCTCTTTTAATTGTATTTCTTTTCTTAGTCAATTCCAACTTTCATTCACTTAACGTAGCACCTCTCATGAAGACAAGCGTTCAGGGCCATGAAATTCTAGAGTTTTTAAGTGTACTGAAATAAGATGGCACATGACACAGAAAAATATTTACAACAGCTAAGAGCCATAGCAGTTAACCCATGGGTCAAAGAAAGATGGCAGAACTTCAAAGAACAGAACTGAAAATTAGTAAGTTATATTTTTTGTGAATATTTAATGTTGTTCTTTTAATTGTTTTCTTTTAAAGGCAGGGTCTCACTCTAGTCCAGGATGGCCTCAAATTTGCTGCAGTCCTCCTGCTTTAACCTGCCATGTGTTATTGATGTGAACCAATATCACATCAATAATTTTGTTTCTCTGAAAGGAGATCTCTTCAGCCAGCGTCAGAAGACTGCTCAAACTTGTAATGGATCACATTGACAGATTTTGCTAACTTTAAGAACTTTTGATTTTTATAATTTTAGGAAACTACTGAGATAATGAATTTGGTTCTTTTGGAGTCAGTGTTGAATATCATGAACTACTCCATAAAGGAGAAAATATGCCTTAATAAAGATTCTCTTTTCTTTTTTAGATGCTAATGCTGATAATCATTCAAGCTTCCAGGGGGAAAGGAATTCTGATGTTTTCCTAAGGAGTCTCTACGTGCAAGAACTCAGAGTATGGTGAATGAAGGCAGCAAATGGACTGACGGTTAAGTATTCCACCAGATTCTCCTTTGCAATCAGAGTCACTTCTACCCATAGAGCTTGGTCTATCTGAACTGGAGCAGAGTCCACTACTTGACCAGACAATGATAGCACCTTTGTGCAACAATGCTCAGACACCCTCACCTTGCTGTATTCAACACAAAAAGAAATCTTTTCAACTGCATTTTAGTCAACGCTGCATGTTGATTCATATAAAAATACTGACATGGATACTTACTTTTGTTAGAATAAAGGAAAGACCCAGAAGCCTTTCACCTATGAGATTAAACAAAGGTATCATTTTCCCTTTGTCTAACTTAAAAGTTCTGAATATAAAGAAAGGGGGCAAAAATGTACAAATATGAAACACACTTTTTTTTTTTTAAAGAACAAGCTTGTATTAGTTTGTTGTGAATTTCACATCATGCACTCCATCTCACTCACCTTGCCCTTCCCTTGTATCCACCTCCACCCTTGCAACTCCTCCATAACAGAAAAAAATCTTGTGGGAGCTGTAGTGTGTCACAGTGTGACGCACAGTCTACCCTCACACTTCTGTCCACACTGCTTTGCTTGCAAATATTCATTGCAATGAGTCATTGGTCTGGTGTAAGGTCTTGCGATTCTACTCCATAATCAATACTGGAACCTTACTGGGACTCCTCTCAGACATCTTGTTGTTGCCCTGTGTCATGGAGATCCTGTAGCTTTGAATCTGTAGGATGGGCTTCTTCCAGTTGTTCATCTGTGATGTTGAGGTAGATGTTGGCTTGAGCCAAATCAAAGCCCTAGATCTGGTTCTGAGAGGCATCTGAGCTGGTCACCACATCAGCTCTCCTGCTCTGGCTGACCCATCCAATGCTACAGCCAGCAAAGGGCAGAGTCAGTTCTCCCACTCTCATGCTGTCAGAGCTGGCTCATCTGCAACCCCTAGCAACCATGGTGAGGTGCAGGGCCCACTCTGAAGGACAGGGCTAGTTCTCGCACTCACATGACCCCAGAGCCAGGTCTCCCACCTGCCATAGGTTCGAGAAAAAAGGGGTATCTCTCCATTGTCTGCAACATCACAAGGATAGCAGACAAGAAATAGGGCTAGCTTTCTCATGCTCACACGTTTGTGGCCAGCTCACCAGCAAGCCCCACAACCAGGGCAAGCTTTACTGTACTGCCCAATCGAGGTGCAGGCCCCTGTCTCCCAGGTGCTGCAACAGGTGAGGTGCAGGGCCAGCTCTCCTGCTCTGATGACCTTGAGGCCAGCTTTCCTACCTGCCATAAGTGGCAGGGATGGCTCTCCCATGTTCATACTCTCAGGCCAGCTTTACTGTGCTTCCTGAACAATGTGTGGCGATTCTCTTGATTACTACAGTTGGCTAGGAGCAGGGTCATTCCTCCTACTTTCATGACTCCAGGGTTAGCTCTTCCATGATGCCCCAGTGAAGGGTGGGGCCAGTTCTGCACAGCCCTCAGATATCAACATATCACCAGCAGCAGCCCAGACTAGTGATGTCTGCCTGGTTTTGGTGGTAACAGACTCCAGGTGCTACAGGGCCATGGACCCAGAAGTGGCCCCACAGGACAGGACCCCACCATAGTCCCAGGTGGCATCACCAAGTACTTACATCAGGCTATTCCTCACTACCCTCAACTCTCCAGTTTTGCCTTTCTTCACTGTGCCCACATGGTTCTCTTTCTCTTTCTCTTCCATTTCTCCACCACGTACTTGCTCTTCTTAGTGGCACCCAGGGTCTCTAAGTGTCTGGGGTCATCTCAGGAGTGGTCTCAGAAGTGCTATGTCCCACTTGTGCATTATAGCACTGGGCAGGGGTTATCTCAGGCATGGTCTCCCCGACCCAAGGCCCGTGTGGAACAAGACAGTTGGACATCTCAGGCTAGTTCCTTCATCAGATCTCATGGCACATGGTTGTCTTGGGATCACTCCTCACCTGGGCCATCCGTGTGGCCCCATGCAGGGGTCGTCTGTCTTGAACTGGCTCCCCACCATTGGAGCTGGCCCAGGCCTGGGTGTCAATGCAGGCTGGATTTTGTTTTACAGCTAGCGTTAGGCTAACATCATTCAGATGTTCACAAGTCAGAACACTGAGCTTAGACATAGCCTCTTTCTTCTCTGCCACCTACTGACACACATGTGACACAGCAGCCACACCTGCAGGGCCTCTCAGGCAGGGAAACATTTGTTAAGGAAAAAGAGCTAATTCTTTTAAGAACATGAATGAAGATGGCTGAGTAAAATCTGGGTTTTCGATACCCAAATAGTACAGGAAAAGAGCTACCCTCTCAGGAGTGTGGACAAGCCTGTGATCAGGGGTTAAGCCCAGTACCTCTGTTCAGAGGGACCTACCCGGAACCTCCAGGACACAGGGACCTACAAGCAGCCTGGGACAGCAGCCTTCCGGTCTCCTTCTACTGCCAAGGACCCCGGTCTGTGCCACAGAGCTCCATAACCAAATAGCACAGGGAGAAGGCTAGTATCCAGGGAGTGTGAACAAGCTGGTGAGTGGACATAAGACTGGCACCACTGCACAGCAGGACCCACCCTGAATCTTCAGGACACTGGGACAGAGGAACAGCCTGACACATGTGCCTTCTGGTTTGCACATGTGGTCTGTGCCACTCAGCTCCATACCCAAATAGTGCAGTGAAAGAGCTACCCTCCCAGGAGTGTGGACAAGCCTATGATGAGGGGTAAGAAGGTCAGCACCTCTGCTCAGAAAGACCCGTCCAGAACCCTCAGGATACAGGGACTGAGGAGTGGCCTTCTGGTTTCCTTCTGAGGCCTGGGCGCTGATCCCGTGACACAGGGCTACTTACTCAGTGCCAGGAGAGAGCTGGTCTCCCAGGAGTGCAGACACACCGTTGAGCACAGGAAGACCACCACTTCTGTTCAAATTCCTCAATCAAGAGGGACCCTCGCAGCCATTAGGACAGAGAAACCAAGGAACAGTTGGGGACAGGATCCTTCAGGTTTCTGTCTGCACCCCAGAGCTGACCCTGTACCACAGCCCTCCAAACCCAAATTCCTCTCAGAGAGAGCTGGTCTCCAAGGAGTACTGACAAAAAGGACAAGCCACAGTCAGAGAGAGCAAGACCAGCTAACATCAGAGATAACCAAATGGCGAAAGGCGAGGGCAAGAATATAAGGAACAGAAACCAAGGCAACTGACATCATCAGAACCCAGTTCTCTCACCACAGCAAGCCCTGGATACCCCACCACACCAGAAAAGGAAGACTCAGATTTAAAATTACTTCTCATGATGATGAAAGAAGACTTTAAGAAGGAAATAAATAACTCCCTTAAAGAAATACAAGAGAACACAGATAAACAGCTAGAAGCCCTTAAAGAGGAAATACAGGAAAACACAATCAAACAGGCAAAGGAAATGAACAAAACCATCCAGGATCTAAAAATGGAAATATAAGCAGTAAAGAAATCACAAAGGGAGACAACTCTGGAGTTGGAAATCCTAGGAAAGAGATCAGGAGTCATAGATGCAAGCATCACCAATAGAATACAAGAGATAGAAGGGAGATTCTCAGGTGCAGAAGATACCATAGAGACACTGATACAACAGTCAAAGAAAGTGCAAAATGCATAAAGCTCCTAACCCAAAACCTCCAGGAAATCTAGGACAAAATGAGAAGACCAAACCTAAGGATAACTGGTATAGAAGAGAGTGAAGATTCCCAACTTAAAGGGCCAGTAAATATCTTGAACAAAATCATAGAAGAAAACATCTCTAACCTACAGGAAGAGATGAACATATACATTCAAGAAGCCTACAGAACTCCAAATAGATTGGATCAGAAAAGAAATTCCTCCTGTCACATTACAGTCAAAACACCAAATGCACAAAACAAGGAAAGAATATTAAAAGCAGTAAGGAAAAAGGGCAAGTAACATATAAAGGCAGACCTATCAGATTTATCAGAATTACACCAGACTTCTCACCAGAGACTATGAAAGCTAGAAGATCCTGGGCAGATCTCATACAGACTCTAAGAGAGCACAAATGCCAGCCCAGGCTGCTATACCCAGCAAAACATTCAGATACCGTACATGATGAAACCAAACGTTCCATGACAAAACCAAATTTACACAATATTTTTCCACAAACCCAGCCTTACAAAAGATAATAGATGAAAAATGCCAACACAAGGAGGGAAATTACACCCTAGAAAAAGCAAGAAAGTAATCTTTCAACAAATCCAAGAGACAATAGCTACGCAAACATAAAAATAACATCAACAATAATAGGGAGCAACAATCACTGTTCCTTAATATCTCTTAACATCAACGGACTCAATTACTCAATAAAAAGACATAGACTAATGTACTGGATACATAAACAGGACCCAGCATTTTGCTGCATACAAGATATGCACCTCAGGGCTAAACTCAGAGTAAAGGGCTGGAAAACAATTTTCCAGGCAAATGGTCCAAAGAAACAGGCAGAAGTAGCCATTCTAATATTGGATAAAATCAACTTTCAACCAGAAGTCATCAAAAAAGATAAGGAAGGACACTTCATCATCAAAGGAAAAATCTACCAAGAAGAACTCTATTCTGAACATCTATGACCTGAATGCAAGGTCACCCACATTCATAAAAGAAACTTTACTAAATCTCAAAGTACACATTGCACCTCACACAATAATAGTGGGAGAGTTCACCACCCCACTCTCATACAAGGACAGATCTTGGAAACACAAACTAAACAGAGACATAGTGAAACTAACAGAAGTTATGGACCAAATGGATTTAACAGATATCTATAGAACATTTCATCCTAAATCAAAAGAATATACCTTCTTCTCAGCACTCATGGTACCTTCTCCAAAATTGATCATATAATTGGTCACAAAACAAACCTCAACAGATATAAGAAGATTGAAATAATCCCATGCCTCCTATCAGATCACTATGGATTAAGGCTGGTCTTCAATGGCAACAAAAACAAAAATTGCCCATATACATATGAAAGCTGAACAATGCTCTACTAAATGATAACTTGGCAAGGAAAAAATAAAGAAAGAAATTAAAGACTGCCCAGAATTTAATAAAAATGAAAGTACAACATACCCAAACTTATGGGACACAATGAAAGCAGTGTTAAGAGGAAAACTCATAACTCTGATTGCCTCCAAAAAGAAACTAGAGAGAGCATACACTAGCAGCTTAACAGCACACCTGAAAGCTCTAGAACAAAATGAAGCTAATATACCCAAGAGGAGTAGAAGTCTAGAAACAATCAAATTAAGGGCTGAAATTAACAAAGTAGAAACAAAAAGAACTATACAAAGAATCAACAAAACAAGGAGGTGGTTCTTTGAGAAAATCAACAAGATAGATAAACCTTTAGCCAGACCAATGAGAGGGCACAGATACAGTATCCAAATTAACAAAATCAGAAATGAAAAGGGAGATATAACTACAGAATCTGAAGAAATTAAAAAAATCATCAGTCCTACTACAAAAGCCTACACTCAACAAAATTGGAAAATCTGGATGAAATGGACAATTTTCTAGACAGATACCAATTACCAAAGTTGTGTCCGGATCAGATAAACCATCTAAACAGTTCCATAACCCCTAAAGAAATAGAAGCAGTTATAAAAAGTCTCCCAACCAAAAAAGCCCAGGACTAGATGGGTTTAGTGCAGAATTCTATTGGACCTTCAAAGAAGACCTAATACCAATATTCTTCAAACTATTCCACAAAATAGAAAGAGAAGGAACACTACCTAATTCATTCTATGAGGCCACAGTTACACTGATACCAAAATCTAATAAAGACCTAACAAAGAAAGAAAACTACAGACTAATTTCCCTTATGAATATTGATGCAAAAATACTGAATAAAATTCTCACAAACTGAATCCAAGAACACATCAAAACGATCATTCATCATGATCAAGTAGGCTTCATCCCAGGGATGCAGGGATGGTTCAATACCTGGAAATTCATCAATGTAATCCACTACATAAACAAACTCAAAGAAAAAAAACCACATGGTCATTTCATTAGATGCTGAAAAAGCATTTGACAAAATTCAACATCCCTTCATGATAAAATCTTGGAAAGATCCGGAAATCAAGGCTCCTACCTAAACATAGTAAAAGCAGTATACAGCAAACCAGTAGCCAACATCAAACTCAATGGGAAGAAACTCGAAGCATTCCCACTAAAATCAGGGATTAGATAAGGCTTTCCACTCTCTCCCTATCTATTCAATATAGTACTTGAAGTTCTAGCTAGAGCAATTAGACAACAAAAGGAGGTCAAAGGGATACAAATTGGAAAGGAAGAAATCAAAATATCACTATATGCAGATGATACGATCGTATACATAGGTGACCACCAGAGAACTGCTACAGCTGATAAACAACTCCAGCAAAGTGGTCGGATATAAAATTAACTGAAACAAATCAGTCGCCTTCCTATACTGGAAGATTGAACAGGCTGAGAAAGAAATTAGGGAAATGACACCCTTCACAATAGTCACAAACAATATAAAGTATCCTGGTGTGACTCTAACCAAACAAGTGAAAGATCTATAGGACAAGAACTTCAAGTCTCTGAAGAAAGAAATTAAAGATCTCAGAAGATGGAAAGACCTCCCATGGATTGGCAGAATTAATATAGTAAAAATGGCCATCTTTCCAAAAGCAACCTACAGATCCAATGTGATCCCCATCAAAATTCTACCTCAATTCTTCATAGACTTAGAAAGAGAAATCCTCAAATTCATTTGGAATAACAAAAAGCCAGGATAGCAAAACCTATTCTCAACAATAAAATGACTTCTGGGGGAATCAGCATCTCTGACCTCAAGCTGTACTACAGAGCAGTAGTGATAAGAACTGTATGGTATTGGTACAGTGACAGGCAGGTAGATCAATGGAATAGAATTGAAGTCCCAGAAATGAACCCACACACTTATGGTCACTTGATCTTTGACAAAGGAGATAAAAACCATACAGTGGAAAAAAGACAGCATCTTCAACAAATGGTGCTGGTTCAACTGGCAGTCTACATGTAGGAGATTGTGAATTGATCCATTCCTATCTCCCTGTACAAAGCTCAAGTCCAAGTGGATCAAGGACCTCCACATAAAACCAGATACACTGACTCTAATAGAAGAGAAAGTGTGGAAAACTCTCAAACACATGGGCACAGGGGAAAAGCTCCTGAACAGAAGAACAATGGCTTATGCTCTAAGCTCAAGAGTCAACAAATTGGACCTCATAAAATTGCAAAGCTTCTGTAAGGCAAAGGACACCATAAATAGGACAAAACAGCAACTAACAGATTGGGAAAAGATCTTTACCAATCCTACATCCAATAGAGGGCTAATATTCAATATATACAAAGAACTTAAGAAGTTAGGCTCCAGAGATCCAAATAACCCTATCAAAAAATGGGGAACAGAGATAAACAGAGAATTCTCAACTGAGGAAACTGGAATGGCCGAGAAGCACCTAAAGAAATGTTCAACATCCTTAGTCAGCTGGGGAATGCATATTATCAAAACAACCCTGAGGTTCCTCCTCACACCAGTCAGAATGGCTAAGATCAAAAATTCTGGTGATGGCAGATGCTGGCTAGGATGTGGAGAAAGAGAAACACTCTTCCATTGCTGGTGGGATTGCAAGCTGGTACAACCACTCTGGAAATCAGTTTGGTGGACCCTCAGAAAATTGGACATAGTACTTTCTGAGGACCCAGCTATTCCACTCCTGGGCATATACCCAGAAGATGCTCCAACATCTAATAAGGACACATGCTCCACCATGTTCATAGCAGCCATATTTATAATAGCCAGAAGCTGGAAACAACCAAGGTTTCCCTCAACAGAGTAATGGATAAAGAATATGTGGTACATTTACACAATGGAATACTACTCAGCTATTAAAAACAATGACTTCATGAAATTTGTAGGCAAATGGATGGAACTTGAAAATATTATCCTGAGTGAGGTAACTCAGTCACAAAAGAATGAACACGGTATGTACTTGCTGATAAGTGGATATTAGCCCAAAAGTTCAGAACACCTGGACTGAGCGTGGGGTCCCAGATGGAAGAGTTGAAGAAGGGACTGAAGGAACTTAGGGAGTTTGCAGCCCCATGGGTAGGGAGCAACAGTGTCAACTGGTCAGGTCCTCCAGTGCTCCCAGAGACTGGACCACCAACCAAAGAATGCATATGGAGGGGCCCATGGTGCTGGCCACATATGTGGCTAAGAAGGGCCTTGTTGACCATCAGTGGGAGGAGAGGCCCTTGGGTCTGAGAGTGTTAGATGCCCCAGTATATGGGAATGCCAAGGAGGGAAGACGGGAGTGGGTGGGTGGGTGAATACCCTCATAGAGGCAGAGGGAACGGAGATGGGATAGGGGGTTTCCAAAGGGGAGACCTGGAAAGGGGAAAACATTTGAAATGTAAAGAAAGTATTAAATAAAAAAAATTAAAAAAAAAATCTGGGTTTTCTGCACTTTGCTCTTGTTCAATTAATTATTTTAGTTATACATATTTATGGACTATTTTGTAACAATTCAACATATGTTTACAGTTTCTAATAAAGATATCCAGATAGGAAACATTTCCATCCTTAAATATTTCAAAAACATTCTGATAGACATGTACTTGTACATATTCATGGGATATGCTATAGTCTTTAATTCATGTGAGTGAAAGATCCCTATTAAAACAGGATTATCAGCATTTCCTTTTTGTAATCATGAGTATATCTGAGCTCCTCTTTCATGGTTCTCCATACATGATATAGTAGGTTCCTCTGAACTACAGTCACTGCATTGAGCTGTCGAATATCAGATTACCTGAGTCTGCTCTTGCTCGTAAAGTCTACTTGGGTGCCCATTATCAAGAATTTCCTTATCACCCCTCTCCACTTCATTCCTAGCTCTCAGTGGTCACAATTATATACTCAGATTGATTTAAAAATTCTCACCTCTCTTTTTACAAACCTAAGCAAACTCCCAGTGTCTATCTCAGATCTTTCATGCAGCTTGGGGAGCTGTGCCCACACAGTGGCCACACTGCTGTTTCCGCAGCCAGGGCAGACGGAGTTTGATGGAATGGTGTGTCCGTTGTTTTGTTCTTGCTTTTTCTGATCGGTCCCTGAGGATGATTCTGAGTGATTGGGCTTGGGCTCCTGCAGCTCTGGTGGGGGTATTTCTCCCTATTGCCTTCCCAGATAGTCAGCATAGAGAGGCTATCTCTGCAGGATAAGTGGAAAGCCTCCACTCCCTTTCTAGGCTCCTCCAAGGTATATTTTCACATACCTTGTTTCATTTGGGTGTTGGTATGAATAGCAGCTAGACATAGATGAAATGGTATTTCCAAATAAAAGAATGAACTAGCCAGGAGGCATGACCAGTATTTAATTTGCTGCTTGTGTTCAATAGACTGAGCTCCTCAAGGGCAGGGATCATATCTCATTTGTCTTTGTAACTTCAGTGACTAACACATACTCATTTGTTCATTCATTAATTCAACAAATATTTACTGAGAGCTGGAGGAGACAAGAAAGGTACAGGGTGCAGCAATTAATTGGATATTTCATTTATCCCATGGGCTAGAGCACCATGGAATCAGTTTCTAATACATTGTAAGAAACACAAAGAGACACTCATAAATACATAGTACAAAATATGAGCTCACATACTCCTAAAGTCATTAATGGCAAAGATGAATAGTACCTGCTTCCATAGATAAGGAAACCAGTTTTCACAGCTCACCAGTCCTGGACCTGGTGCTCTCTCGCTCTTGAGCAAGGTGGTCTATTGAAGATAATGCACTCCATAGTGAAGCTGCTCTTGCTTTCACTTATGTCTCTGGCCCTCATAACTTAATATTTTTTATCACATGCGGGTATCTCTCAACGATCACAGGAGATTGGTTTTCAGGACTCCTCATGGACACCAAAGTCCACAGATGTGAAAGTATCTCATTAAAAATTGGTATATTGTTTGCATATAAACTACATACATCTGCCCATGTATTTAAAGCTATCTTTAGTTTTCTTATAATACCCAATGTATGTAAATATTATGCAAATAGTGGTTATTCAGTTCTGTTTAGGAATACAGAAAAATGTGTGTACATGTTTAGCAAACATACAGTGATTTTTCTGAATACTTTCAGATGGCAGTTAGTTAAATTTACAGATGCTGTGAAGAGGTAGCTATGTAACTTTAGGTAGATATCTATTTACATATTTAATATTTAACTACCAAAAGATTATATAATTCAGTGGTCTCTACATAACTGCTTTTATAATACCATGGAAACAAATTTAATTAGGAGCTAGGATAGAAAACAAAACAAAACTGTGTCTAAAATAAGTTTCAGAAGACAGGGATCTAGAAACGGCCTTTTGTTGCATTTATTAAGTCTATGTTTACAGCTCAAAGCATTTATTTAGCTTTGCTTATGCACTTATGGGTTAGGTGTTGGTGAAGAGCTCAGTTGGATGGCTCTTCTGAAGATCTACTTAATTTGTGTGTCTGGAGGGTTGGTGCTCCTTAACTATTCTGTCTTTTCTTACATGGTGTCTCTCTCTAGGGCCTCTTCCTCTTGCTTGCCTTCTAACAGTATAGTGATCTCAGACTCACTGTAAGTGTTGAAAAACGTTAGAAATTTAGCATTTGTGTTATTTCCAGGCTTAGGCCCAGAGACTGGATCATTTATCATACCCATCATATCTTACAAATTATATCAGTCAGTAAGCATTCCCAGATTCTAGGAGAAGGTTTTTACAGCCTACTAGTTTCTTTCTTTTCTTCTTTTTCTTCTCCTTCTCCTTCTTCTTCTTCTTTGGATATTTACTTTATTTACATTTCAAATGTTTTCCCCTTTCCAGGTCTCCCCTTTGGAACCCCCTTATCCCATCCCCCCTCCCCTGCCTCTATGAGGGTGCTCCCCCTACCCACTCCCCTCTTCCCTCCCTAGCATTCCCAAGGGCCTCTCATCCCACTGATGGCCAACAAGGCCCTCCTCTGCCACACATGTGGCCATCACTATGGGCCCCTCCATATGCATTCTTTGGTTGGTGGTCCAGTCTCTGGGAGCACTGGAGGGCCTGACCAGTTGACATTGTTGCTCCATCCACAGGGCTGCAAACTCCCTCAGCTTCTTCAGTCCCTTCTCCAACTCCTCCATCCGGGACCCCATGCCCAGCCCAATAGTTGGCTTCGAGCATCTGCCTCTGTATTTGTCAGGCTCTGCCTGAGCCTCTCTGGAGACAGTTTATCATGCTTCCATCAGCAAGCACTTCCCAGCATCCACATCAATGTCCAGGTTTGATGGCTATATATGGGATGTATCCCCAGGTGGGGCAGTCTTTAGAGCCTACATTTCAATGGGAGGAATATTAGAAAATTGGCATTCAATTATGATGTGTTGTAGTCAATTAAGACAACTGGCTCCAGATACCCACATTGATTCTTGTGATAACAGATGTGTCATAATGTACTATAAACTGGGTGGCTTATGTAGTAAACGTAATTTTCTTATATTTTAGAAGTTCGAAATCCGAGATTGGGGTTCTGGTTAGGACTCTCTTTGGAACTACATACTGACTGTAGAACATGGTCGAAAGAGTATAAAGAACCTCTTTGGGTCCCTGCTATGTGTCATGCTAATCTTATTTATGAGAGGACCATCCTCAGGATGTTATTAGTGATTCAGTATATCAATTAGTGAAAATACTGACACAGTATATAAATGGGGCAACTCTGAAAAATATTTAAACTATAAGACAAAGAGTAAAACTCCATGATTTCGAAAGTTAAAATCTTTTGAACTTTATATCTTGGCAACTAATATAGGCCATGTGTGTGCTAGGTATATTCATGTATAGATACTGTCCATTGCCTGCCTGTATCTAATTTATCCTGGAAGCACAAAACCAAACTGCTACAAAGGAGTTGGAAAAAAAAATACTGATGTGTATTTGAAAATATTTTACCCTTCACTGAAAATGAAGATCTTAAGAGTGTTTCATCATGTTTGACAAAAATCATTTATTGAAAATATACAACAGTAAATGAGGAAACTTCCTCTATAACACTATCATGACTGACAAGGGGAAAACAACGTGTCTCTTATTTTAAAAATTTCTTTCTCCCATGCGTATTCTGGTCAAATCATAGCTTGATGAGAAATATAGTGGTTTTCATTTCCTGTTGAGTTTGACAGAGACCTAGGAATACAAGGTAATGATGGACGCACAGACTTAACACCCCAGTGGAAAGAAAAGCCAAGGCCATAAACTAAATAAGAAATCATGGATATAAAAAGCCTCAAATCTATAGTAGTGGTTCTTAAACTCAAGAGACAGAACCACATCCCATCTCAGAAAAATGAGGAAATACTTTAAAACTCTATAATTTGGGTTGATATGATGGATAAGTCTAAAGTAGGTGGTAAATAAAGTGTTCATAACCTACTGCCTGGACGTGGATGATTTGGGTTAACAGTCTATAAAGATTCCAGGGTTTGTTCCCAGAGAGGAACTCTTGGAATGTGGTTGACTCTTTGGGAGGTAGGGAATAGGTAGATATATAATGGGTTGGGCCCTTGGTCACTGCCAGTATGCACCTAAAGGGGACAGGGTATCCTGACTCAATTATCTTTCTATGCTTTCTGGCTTGTGATGTGACCAGTTGTTTTGACATGTACTAATCTGATGATGTCGCCATCATTACAGACTAGCCATTAGGTTGCCTGATCTTTGATTTGAATCTTTCACATAAGCTTAATAGCTCATTTCTTTTTATAGGTTAGTTACTTCAGATATTTTGTCATGATTAGCACAGAGCTGGCCAATACAAACAGGCTTTTCAGAAAGAGAGTGAAACTGAGCACAGGCAGTAAGGATGCTGCCTGCCTTTCTAAACAGCTATTTATTAGGGTTATAATAGAACCAAAAGAAGACCATGTATGGTAGACTCCATTTCGCTGACTTAGCACAGAAAGGTGCTAAGTGTAGAAATGGACTTTCTGCTCCCAATGCTGCATGAAGTAGCTAAGTGAGGTCATATAATCACTTACTTTCTCTGTTAAAATCTGTTTCCTCTTCTGTATGATAAGGAGAGTTGACTTGAGACTCAACAATGGCTAGAGCAATTCCTTGCATCCTGTGTCAGAGACAGACTCACTTGTCACTCAGAGCACTAATTTTCCGACTAAAACCTGTTCTCACAATCTTCGGCAACTTAGCCACTTACAACAGAAGGCAGTCAGCAAATGGATCACTTCATTGATTGTCACTTTTCTTCTTGCCTATGTAGCTGTATTATGAAAATGGTTATAAAATGTAGTTTGGGAGAAGGGGAAATAGTTTTAGGGCAGGAGGTGTCCAGAAATAGCAATATGGACTGAAAAGGGTAAGAATGTCAAAGTGTTTCTACACAGTCTCAGGCCTGTCCTGGTTACCATGGTGATAGATACCATGTGTAATTGCCTCTAGGATATTTGGCAGGAGGGACAGGACTGGGATTAGAATAAGCAATATGTTGGGTCTGTACCTGCATGAACTCTGGAAGTCCACTTTAAATTTTATAACAAGCATTTCTACTGATTCATCTAAGACCCAGCCTTAAAAAGCATTAGGACCATGGAACGGCGAGACTGCTACAAATTTATTTCTTCTCTGGAAACTCCTTGGGAGGCCTGGGAGTGGTTTGTGTAGTATGGGAAATGCAGACAAAATAAGCTAGTCTCTGGCTTACTGAGGGGCATTTGCTATAACGGATAAGAGCTCTAGATCTTCGTTGATTAGCTATGCAACTTTGGTCAACTTACCTATGGTCTTGAGGTCTTGCCTTTTTAATCTGGGAAGCGAGAATAAGAAACTCTTTGGGGGGACGTTGTAAAGTTGGGAATGTATATGTATATGGCACCTGACACACAGTAGAGTACATGGACATTACAAGGAAATTCCTCTTTCTGAACTCTATTCTGCATCTTGTGACTGCTAAGAAATGAAGCAAACACTGAGTAGCAACATTAAAGCCAAAAATGGATGTGGAAATCCATGTCCCTGTGCAAAGGAAGCCTGTCTAGTCTTTAATGCACTGTTGACTTTGTGACTCATAGCGCCATTCTTTCTTCTCCTCCCATCCTGCTCAGGTTGGACATTATGGGGGAAGGCTGACAGTACAATGCTGGGATCTTCCCACCTAGATCAGTCTGCCAATGTTGCCAAAGTTCCTGGAAAATGGAATAATAAACACTGGATGACATATTTGAAAACTATGGCTACTATTTACTGATGTGACTAGGCTATGCTTGGCCTAGTGTTGGGTATTTTATTAGCACTGTCTGAGCCAGTCGTAACACCAGAGAGTTAGATGTTACTAGTCTCCTCTTAGAGCTGAGGCTAAAGTTACTGGACTCTAGAAAGGGGAAGCATTTTGGATTTTTATGTGACTTGTTCATCTTTATTTACTACTGGTCATTCAGCACTTTTCCTCTCCTCAGGGAATTTCACAAGAACAAATGAATAATCAGTTAACTAATATGAGATCAAAAATAACATCATGGATCACAGCCAATAAGACAGGAAGTTTTTTGGGACCACAGGCTTTGTTTTGCTCTTTCTTGTGTCACTGTTGTTAAGTACAATGATTGAGTTTTAGTAGACATTCATTCATTGTGTGTTAGGTGTATGATTAAATAAAGTGTTAAGTTTCCAGGCATATCCACAGAGATATGTAGTGGGAATCCAAAGATCAGGAACATGTCAATGACAAACATATGATGGAGCAGAAGGGCAGTTTCATTGAGCCTAGAACAAAACCGGTATTTAAATGGAGAGGTCAAAGAAAACAAAGTTGAGGAAGAAACAAAAACAGCAGGCAAGAAGCAGCCTGTGTATGGGTAATGAGACACCAAGGATTATCTGCCCAACCAGTCAGCTAGGCAAGGTGTCAGACAAAGCAAGTGGTTCAAGACCCATTATCAGGAAATTGGTCAACAGAGGCCTAAAAAACAGGTAAATGGAAAACAGAGTTGGCTGGTCTAGAAATTCAATAAGGAATCAAAGGAAGCAGCCTAGGTCACAGGAGAAAAATGCATTTCACCAAGGAAGAGGATATGCAAGGAAAACTTCTGGCATCAGAGAAACATGAAAAAAGAAAGACAACTCTGCCAAGAAAAATGTGAAAGAGAAGTACCAGGAAAGGTGCTTGGAGCAGCACATGCTGGGACTAATTACCATCTCTGCTTGTTTATGTTTTCATGCACCACAGCAGCCTTTTTGCTCTCAGGAGGCTCTGATACAGCTGTACATACTATTAAATGAACTCAAGGAAATCCTATTTACTGAGGCAGATAGTCTCAAAAAGGTATGTAGTCTCTTTAGTGGGATTTTCTGATTAGATATATCAACAGATTACAAATATATTATTTTAATATATTTTATACAATTAATAATGTATAAATAAAATTAGATGCTTTTAACTTGGAATAAAGAGTTAAGTCTAAGAATGGAAGGATGCAAAGATTCTTATAGACTGCTAGTTCTATCCTGCTCCTTTCCATTCCACTATTCCTACAGGACAATCAAGTTACTACAGTTGGTTTTGGTTACTTGTAAATGAACTAACATCTTTGACAAAATGATCAGAGCAGTGGTGTGGGGTGGCATCTGCTTCCACCCAAAGGACTAAGTGGAGCTAATCATTGTAAATACTATACTATTTCACACAGTAAAATACTAAAAAATCTCAAAGTTCCATAAGATATCAAAAGGCATTGTGAGGAAGACTTTTTGGATGTGACAAGACCCAGAGACTTGATGACTCACAGGATTCTGCAAAGTTTTGGACTCATGACTAAGATGTATTCCAACAAGATGAAACAAAATCAACTCAGAAAGTAGAAAAACACATGGTGTGGCATCTGGAATAAACTAGGCTCCAGTCTTCAAGAGTTTTTACCAGGAGAATCAAGCAGAATGATTCCAACAGTGATCTGTGATAACGCATATGAAATGTCTATTGGGCATGCTCATTAGAAACTAAATAACTTAGACTATGTTTGGGGCTAGTTGTATTGTTTACCTGCTATGATCCAACATTCAGCCTCCTGGAAGGAAAACAGGAATTTAGCATGGGAGACATTTCTGTATCTAAGCTGTTTTAGCATCATGAGCACTTGACTAGAAAGTCATGGGACCTCTCCTGAAATTCAAGTTCCCAGAGAGGACTAGCCTAGCAAACCAACCAAATAAACAAACAAACACCAACCAACCAACCAACCAACCAACCAAACAAACAAAAAACAGTCTATGGAAGCAACACAGCTTTTCCTGCTTGATATTCTAATAGAAAATAGTGGGGGCTAGGTGGGAAAGCCCTGGATGGTATGGCCACTTTGAGGGTGTTAATATACAATACTATACTAAAGGCTTGGAGAAATTCAGTAGCATAAAAGACTACTAGTTTTCAATCAATATTTTACCAACCTGTTTGCCCATGGTCATTTAGTTTAAAACAAAGCAAAGCAAAGAAAAGAAAAACAAAACAAACAAACACCCAAAAAGCTTACTGCAGTCTGTTGTATACCAGCACAATTTGGTAGATCCCAGGCATGATATATGGACTTCTATTACTTCGATATCTTTAGCCTTTGCTTTTCATTAAACATGCTAATAATAAGAGCCAGTACATAGGTAGCTCTTCCTGTGTATACAGGGATTTTTATATAACTCATTGACTCAAACAAAAGGTTGGTCTGGGCAACTTGTAAGTAAGGCTGAGTAGCACGGTAAGGGGTCAAGAGAGCAGGTCTCGCCTTTGCATTGCTGAATTCCTCCCTTTCAGGCTCTGCCAGTGGTCAGTTATATGGCAAGTTTCTTAACTCTGGTCTGCCTCCATTTCCCTACCTATAAAAAGTGAGAACAGTATGCACAGTACTGGCTGCGAATATACTTGGTCATTTTTAAAATAAAGGTTAGGGAGATGGCTCAGTGGATAAAGCCCTTGTCTTTCAACTCTGAAGAGTGGTGATTGGATCCCTAGCAGCTACATAAACCCAGGTGTTTGTGCTAGCCTGCCTAATCCCAGTACTGGAGAAGCAGAGCATGAGCATCTCCTAAGCAAGATTGCTAGATAAGACTAGCTGATCAGTGAGCTCTGGGATCGGTAAGAGACAGTGCCTCAAGAAATGATTGACATCTTCCTCTGTCCTTCACACACACACACACACACACACACACACACACACACACACACAAAGAGTGAATCAAATTCTCAAGTCAAGTATACATGATGTGTTATTCCATGCCATCAATCATGGGAAGGCATACAAAACAAGCCATTGCGACTTCAGAGACTATGGATGGGTTGGTCAGAGGAGGGTGGCCCTGAGGAATGCCAGACAGAATTGGCAGCAGGTCTAAGGAAGATCGGACACCCAAAGCCAGTAAAAGCCAGGGACCAACTCCAGGATGTAAACAGGCTGTCACAGGCCAAGAGGCACCATTAATTTCCTGGGCATCTAGGCCTAAGGCCAAGAACAGAAGTGATCTGCTTTAGACTGTAAACAGAGCAAGACTCTAAATAGCCTTCAGTTAAACCTGGCAATTTTATCCATATACTTGAAGAAAGGCACCTCACAAGAAAACCCCCTATGAATCAAGTCTCACACAGATTTACATGGTGGAGAAAAGAACAAGGAAATATGCCAAATTGAAAAACGACAAGCTGCCACCAGGAAAAAGTCAATTTTTAATATGCATTGGTACTTTGGCTTTATACCTTCTCAGGCTAAATCCAGCTGAAGAATGTTCTAGAAAACTGAACAATTCTTCATTAAGATATATGAAGAGTCAGCAGTGTCATCTTGGAAGAGAAGGACAATGGTCTGCTTTGTAGTGTGTGCTATGGGGGTGAAAATAGGGGGAGAGCCCTGGGGGGCACAGGGCAGGATAAAAGCTGCTGGAATAAAGAATTTCCAAAGGGCATGGAGGAGAACTTAGTCTGCTGTCTGTTGATACAGCCCTAGAATTTTCAGGGACATGATCACTGTTAGGTGTTTCCTTATGATAATTTTCCGAGGTTCCATCTATCTTGTGGAATCAGGATCTAGAACATTCCACATATTGTCACAGTGCTTGCCTTTACATTTTTAACTAATAGTGCGCCAAAAGTATTGTGCACAGCACACACTCAGCAACTGGGATAGTGAGAGAGGGGCCTTTCCCTAGAATTCTACTTTAAGTGGCCAATGCTTGCTCCATATCTAGCAGCACTGGATGTGTAAATGCCCACCCTGTGTGCTTTACATATAGTGTTTTGTAGTACGAGCCCTTACTGTTGAAGGGCCCTTAGCTTTTTCCTGAGAACGCTTTCAGGACTTCAACATATATCAACTTTTCCTCCGTGGAGCCACTAAAAGGTAGGACTATTTGTTCTGTCCTGTCTGGCATACAGAAAAAAAAACTTCCCAAGGTTGCTTAACGGGAAAATGGTAGAGCCTCTTCCTCAGCTGTCTTAATTATGATATCTACCATGTGGTACTGTGGATTGTCATACCTTACCCATTCTCCAGAATATGCCAGTGCTAACTTGTGTAGGGGGGTGTTCCTTCTTCTATCATTCAGAGAATCAACAGAACAGGCTGAGGAAGCCTACACAACACAGCTCAAATACCACATTAATGAAGAGAAGGGATATGTGGCCAGAGAGATCTAGAGTTATAATCTTCTTTCTCTAACTGTGTGATTTTATTTTATTTCAGACTCTTAGAACCGTCATTTCTTGTCTATTAAAAGGGAATTAGAGAAGAAGCCACTTCACAGTGTTATGTTGTGAAAAGGAAATGATTTAAAAGTCTAAAGAGCATATGTTGAAGTGCCTACCACAGAGCCTAATTAAGACCAAGGTGCACTTAAACACTAGTTTGACAACCATAATGGCAGGATTTACTTCACCTTAGTAAGTGTTTAACAAATGTATACAATGTGTACAAATGCATGTCTTTATTTGAGGATTCAATATAGTAAGCCCTAGAGAGAAAGGCTAATTGTTATTTTGGCTACTTCAAAACAGATCTTCTAAGATGTCAGTCTCATTAAATATGAGTAGGTTGGTGTTTGGCCTTTGGATGTAGATGCCTAGCAAGAGTGGTACTCAAATAAGTTGTATTCACAACAGTGTGAATTCCAGTGTTCTGGAATTTGGATAGAAAAGGTCAGGACATATTTGGAAGTAGAAAATTAGAAAACCAAGAGAACACAGGAAAGCGTTCTGTTGGGTCTATCTCTACCTATGAAATGTTGAAGAGAGTGGAAACTATCAGCTTCTGTGAATGAAATGAGAGGTGAGAAATCAAGTCTGAAGAATTAAGGCATAAAGCCCTTGCCTCCCAGACAGGAGGGGCAGGGTATAATTCCTAGTACTGCAAAAGCAAATAAATGTTCAACAAACAAATACATAAATAAAGTAAGAAGAAACGAGTTAGAGGACAAAACCATCAGAAAGGAAAGGGATCAGATGGTTGGTCATTGGTGTTGTAACACTGAGATGGAGCCTGGTGCCTGGTGCTCGCAAGGACACATTATACTACTAAACAGTATCCCAAGGCCTCTTCAGATTCATGCTGATTTTCCAGTTCACATTTCTAATTTATCCTGAGGCCCAGCTGCCTCTTTATTCCAAAAGCTTGTCAAAGAACTTCTCTCAATATGTATTGAGACAACCCCACAGTGCCTCTTTGCTTTGCTGAAGCTACCTTGAGTTGATTTCTATTCTTTGCAGCCACAAGAATCCTAACTCACCCAGTGGAAAACTCTGATTACAATTAGGCTTATCAACAATAATCCTTATGTGTGTTTAACACTCTGCACATTTATAAACTGCTTATTATTATTAATATCTACGACAAGCAAGTACTACAGTAATGCTGCTGAAGCAGTCATCCAAGAGCTAATAATTGGGTAACAGCTGGAGGTTAAAAAGCAAGCCAGGGAGAGTGAATGGATTTACTGAAATGATAACTAATTTGAAAAGCTATCACATTGCTGGAGTTAATTCCATTTACAAGAGCCCATCAGGGTTGGATGACTGTAGATGAGTAAGACAGTAGGGGGAAATTTTCTTCTATTAGGAAAGACTAAAACAACAAAACAGATGGATTGCTGTTTTTAAGATTAAGATTACAAGAACACAAAACACTGGCTATGCTTAGATGGCTCAGGAAAAAAAAAGGCTACCGCCTACATGGTTCCTAAGAAATATGCTTCATTCCTACAGATGCCAATAAGGCATTAGGCAACTGTCAATTTAGTAATGGAAGTGCCGCCGAAGATTCATATTTAACAGGGACCAAATATAATAGACAATGGAAAAAGAGGGTTGGCGGGGATCTAAATTAACCAACCATAATCGAGGAAATAATTGAAGCAATAAAATGATCAATAGGAAATCAGGCTATTCTCCAGGACCTGAGAGTTTCTCAGTGGAATATTTTAAAAGAAGACCATTTTTATTGACTCATCCTATTTTGATGGCACTAAGTCATCAAGCTCAGGCACCTAGTCCCTGCCGAATGGGCACACAATGAAAATGAGGCGAAGTAAAGAGCTAGCAGGTGACTTATGGACAGGAACTTAGTGCATGCCTGCTTCTAAGTCATGTAGTGCCCCAGACAGAACAATAACAGGAACACTGTTAGAGGTTCTATATAACAGGAGTTGCATTGTTTAAAAAAATCTGAAAACACAGGAATTAAAAACATCATCTTTAGGGTTGGAGAGATTTCTCAGCCAGTAGAGTGTTTGGTATATAATCATGAGGATCTGAGTTTGCTTCTCCAGCATCCATGTGAGGATGCAGAAGGATAGCGAAGTCTAAAACCCAGGCAGAAGGAACTCACAGTACCTGAACCTCCAGGCACCTAGATCACAGACCTTCTCACCTCCAGCACTATGAGGAATGTTTTTGTTGTTTAAGCTTCCTGGTTTAGGATACCTTTTAATGGCAGCACAAATTATTTCCATGCTTCCCCAGGCCTCCAACCAAAAAGTACACATTATTCCCAATCGTTTTACCCATGCCTTCAATTCTATTCACTGTCTGGCTCTCTGCCAGCGGAGGCTCACCCCTGGACTGTCTTTGCATTTTCTCTGGCAATCTCTGGCCACAGAAAATGCCTTGGCAGTAGCCTATTTCACTACTGGCTTTCTAGACTATTTCCTCTTCTTCAAACAGCAGGCCTACACTCGCTGGCTTCAACTCTTTCCAAACTCAGTCTAACATCGTCCACCCTTTTATGCCTCAACTTTCTGCTTTTATTAGTCTCCCAGATGTGTCCGGAACTCAGGTGAATTTCTTTAATTTACTCAATAATTGTCTCTGAATTCTCTTTAGATTCTTATATTATTGCTATTGAAAATTACAATGGATACCTTGCATAGTACAAGCTATAACTCTGTGGAGTTATTTATTTATAAAACTATAAAAATTCAATAATATTCCATAATCCCACTGCAAATGAGATGATTGATGTAGGTAAAATACTTTTATAAATCTTGTGAAGTAGAATGGGGTATATTTTAAATTCTTTTCCTAAATATTTTTAAAAAGTTTCTCATTTCCTTTGATTTCTTCCCTACGTATTTTACCTTTATTTGTATAATTTTTTTTATTTTTGAAATTATAATTGCATCATTTCCCACTTCTTTTCCTCTCTTCAGCACTTCCAATGTAGCTTCTTGCGCTCCCTAAAATTTATGGGTTCTTTTTAAAATTGCTATTCCTAAATCACACACACATACACACACACACACACACACACACACACACACACACACACACAGAGAGAGACAGAGACAGAGACAGACAGAGAGACAGAGAGAGAGAGCCCTAAAACATAAATACAATTTGTTCAGCCTGTATACTGTTGCCTTTATGTACATGCTCTCTGTGTTGACCAGTTGGCATTGGATAACCAACTACTTCCCTCTGTATTCTTCATAAACAACATGTTTCCCTGTTTCATAGCCTTTGTTTAAGGTTTTGCATTATACAGAGTTGTCCTTAAGCTTCTCATTTCTAAACTCAGACTGAAGCCTTACCACGCTCCTGAAATCATAAAGACCACATCCATCTCTCTTGAGAAATGGAGCTGTGCTCTGTAGTACAGTTGTTGTTTGTCATGTGTGATTAAATGTAAGTTAACTAATATTACAGATTTCATTCCTTAGTTATACTAACTATAACTCCACCTTCAACCACCATATATAGCTGAGGACAACTGCACTAACCACTATATATCTAAGAACATTCCTACAAATTCAGGATGTCCTATTGGACTGAGACATTCTAGGGCACACATGTATGGCTCAACTCAGAAGGAATATCTCAATTTTAATCTTGTTCTCCAGTCACATCACACTTGCAGAATCAAGATACAACAACAATAATAAAAGAAGCCTATGTTCTTCATTATGACTAATAGTGCTGGGTATAGAGGGTATACTTAATAAAAATACTAGCCAAGGTAAGTAAGCGTGAATAACTTTCAGTAGATCACTGGAACACAAACCACCATGAAACGACTCTAACAAAGGTACAGACTGGACAGTTTGGAGATAATGGGGGTACGGACTCTTCTACTCTAGAATAACACATGGAGGAAAGTTCTGTGTCGTGAAAAAAGTCCTCATGTAGTCAGAAAAAAATCTTATACCCATTATTGTAAAGTATCATCAATAAGTTCCAATCTGGTGAAAGGAAAACTATCAGAAAGTTTTACTTTCTGGTATATACTGGTATATACTGAAACATCTATGCCAGTCGCTGGCATCACTCACAAACAATGAAAAGTTGTCATTAGATATTGGGATACCATTGACTGTGATTCTTGTTGACAACAAAACTGGCCTGTGTCTGAAGCAATTTACTGGCTGTGATGAAGCGATACATCCTGTTCTATACCAGCTCAACTCCTCATTTTGTGCCAGCTGTGAACTGTAACAAAATTCCAGCGCTTGACTGTACTGTGATAGACTCGTCAACGGTATATTTTATCTTTGCAATGATCTCCAGAAGGAACAGATTCTTAGACGAAGATCCACTTGCTATAGACCATGTAATTAGAGACGGGCATAATCACTTTGCAGAAATATCCCTTTTAATCCTCACAGAGACTCTATGAGCAGGGGTTTTGTTCTCATTTTTCAGCAGATAAAACTTACTTTTGCATGGATATTTTATTTGCCAGTGGCTATATGGGAAAGAACAGAGTTGGGATAATAACTGAGAGTCTTTAATGCTGAACTCCAAGTTTTGAGCCACTTTGCTATGGGTGATCTACACCAGTATTGATAGAACTGGGTAGTTAATGGGAGACTAGCAAGGGGCAAAGCAGGACACATCCTGTCCTCATCATAATCCCCGTTACTCCCCTTTCAGCACAATTTCTGCTCTACCTCAAATTGCCTGGACATTCATTTCAATATATATATATATTTTTCAGAAGAGATGTCTGATTTGCACAAATGCTGTGTAGAAGCCCAGAGAAGAAAGGGCTCTGGGAATATAACCCCCCTCCAGCTCTCACACTTAACATAGAAGTGAAGGAGAGTGAAGGGAAGAAGTGCTGAACAGGCACGAGACTGCGTGCCTCCAGCATCTTAGAAACCAATGTTCTGATGATTCCAAAGCATATTCGCTCACAGCCTGCCTCCTATTGTTGCTCCATTCTTGGACACCTTA
This sequence comes from Rhynchomys soricoides, assembly GCA_019843965.1. NCBI lineage: Eukaryota > Metazoa > Chordata > Mammalia > Rodentia > Muridae > Rhynchomys > Rhynchomys soricoides. The sequence goes on along the minus strand of JADRCH010000007.1, from coordinate 7,054,873 downwards.
TACATTTCACAGGCTATTTCCAAGGGTTTCACAAGTCAATATTCTCAACTATGAGCCAAACTATTGTCTGCTGTTTCTCTTCCTAGCCCTGTCTATACCAATGGCTCCTTTGCCATTGTGGGGACTCAGGGCAGTTAACTGGTCTCACTTGTTTATATGTGTTGTATTTGTTCATGTGTGCGTGTGTGTATGTGTGTGTATATGTGTGTGTGTGTTCATATGGTGGTGAGAGAACAACACTAGGTATCTTCCTTCATTGATGTCCATGTTAATTTTTAAAACAGGTTCTCTCAGTGAAACACAGAACATGCCAATTTAGGCAGACTGGCTGGCCAGTGAGTTCAATCAATCTACCTGTCTTCCTTTCTTCACTCCTGTGCTGGGGTATAGGGATACACTGCTGAGCTTGGCTTTTACTTGTGCTGCACATAACTAAAGTCATGTCTTCATGCTAGTGCAACAAGCAATTTAAAGCTTCTCCTTAGCTGTAGATTCTCTTAATTAAAAAGATAATTATTTACATTTATTTTATTTATTTGTATGTTTATAGGATCAGAATGTACTATGGTCAGAGGAAACTTTGTAGAGTTGGTCCTCTCCTTCCCCCTGGGTTCTAGCTGCCAAACTAAGATCTTCTGGCTTGGTAGCAAACGTCTTTATCTGCTGAGACACTTTTCCCAGCCCTGACTAAAGTTTGGTTCTCCTCATACCCTCACATTCAATCCATTGCCAAGTCTAACTGACAGTACCTTAAATCAGATTTGTCGTGATCACTCAGAGCATTCTCTAACTCTAAAAGTCACCTACACTCACATAGATCTCTACAAACCGATCTCTATAAACTTAGCATGGCTCTCACCCAAAGAAAATGGTGTTCTCATAAGAAAAGGAGATTGGCATAAAAATTACACACAGAGGGAAGGGCATCTGGAAACAGAGGGAGACATCAGCCCTCTACAAGCCAAGGTGGGGCGTCCTAAAAAGAAACCGAACTTGCCAATATCTGAGTCTAGCACCAGGGTGCTCTAAAATGCAGAGAAATCATATTTGTTGTGTAATCCACTCTGTCTTCACCAGTTTTGTGATATGACAGCCTTAGAAAAACTAATATTATCTCATATTAGATTCGACAACTAACTAGAGAGGGGATTGTTTATATTGTTTGAACCTGAAGCTCTGGTATGAAGCACAAAGTGATGATGGACTATCAAAATGCTAGTGCAGTTGATTATAATAACAGAAGTGACATGACACACAATGGTATCAGAACGCTGCGGAGGGTATCCATGGCACTACCTATTTCATCAGCTCTGATCTTGAGAGACTTGGTTAAAATCAGTTAACATTTATATGCCTTAGGTTCTTCATCTAAAATATGGAAGTATCATCTCCAATCTCAAAGAGTTTAGTAAGGATAAGTTACAAAGCAAGTAGAGTGTTTAGAACAGGGTGGACACATTTTCTGTATCCATTCCTCTGTTGAGGGACATCTTGGTTGTTTCCAGTTTCTGGCTATTATAAATATGGCTGCTATGAACACAGTGGAACAGGTGTCTTTATTACATGTTGGAGCATATTCTGGGTATATATGCCCAGGAGTGGTATAGCTGGGTCCTCAGGTAGTAGTATGTTCATTTTTCTGAGGGTCTGCCAAACTGATTTCCAGAGAGGTTGTATCAGCTTGTATTCCCACCAGCAGTGGAGGAGTGTTCCTCTTTCTCCACATCCTTGTCAACATCTGCTGTCACCTGAGTTTTTTGATCTTAGCCATTCTGACTGGTGTGAGGTGGAATCTCAGGGTTGTTTTGATTTGCATTTCCCTGATGACTAAGGATGTTAAACATTTCTTTAGGTGCTTCTCAGCCATCTGAGTTTCCTCAGTTGAGAATTCTCTGTTTAGCTCTGTTCCCCATTTTTTGATAGGGCTATTTGGATCTCTGGAGTCTATCTTCTTGAGTTCTTTGTATACATTGGATATTAGCCCTCTATCGGATGTAGGATTGGTAAAGATCTTTTCCCAATCTGTAGGTTGCTGTTTTGTCCTATTTACAGTGCCCTTTGCCTTACAGAAGCTTTGTAATTTTATGAGGTCCCATCTGTTGATTCTTGATCTTAGAGCACAAGCCACTGGTGTTCTGTTCAGGAACTTTTCCCCTGTGCCCATGTGTTCGAGACTACATTCACCCAATGAAATACTACTCAACTATTAAAAACAATGACTTCATGAAATTCGCAGGCAAATGGATGGAACTTGAAAGTATCATCCTGAGCGAGTTAATGCAGTCACAAAAGAATGATCATGGTATGTACTCACTGATAAGTGGTTATTAGCCCAAAAGTTCAAAATACCCAAGAGTCACATCAAGCAACCGTAGAGCTGAATGTGAGGTCCCAGATGGAGGACTTGGAGAAGGGATTGAAGGAGCTGAGGGACTTTGCAGCCCCATGGAGGGAGCAACAGTGGCAACTGGTCTGACCCCTCAATATTCCTGGAGACTGGATCACCAACCAAAGAATACACATGGAGGGACCCATGGTGCTGGCCACATATGTGGAAGAAGAGCGTCTTGTTAGACATCAGGGGGAGGAGAGGCCCTTAGGCCTGAGGGTGTTAGATCTCCCAGTATAGGAGAATGCCAAGGAGGGATGATGAGAGTGGGTAGGTGGGTGGGTGGGTGGGGGAATACCCCCATAGTGGTAGGGAGAGGGGGAGGGAATGGGGAGGTTCCAAAGGGGAGATCTGGAAAAGGGGAAACATTTGAAATGTAAAGAAAGTATGAAAAAATGAAAAAAAAATAAAACTTAAAAAAAGAAAAAAGATAATAGCAACAACTGTGGTTAAACTTTTTTTTTTTTTTTGAACAGGGTGGACACATAATAAACGTATGACAGATGATAGTAATTATTGTCAATGTTACTGGTCTGTCCTCAGGGGTTAAGTATCCTGAGTCTAAGGATAATTTTGACAAAACTCGAAGAAATTAAAAGTATACATTTTTGTATTTGTTGGGATACAGAAAGCTTCAAGTCAGGGGTTGTCATGGATATGTTGAGTATCTATCACACAAGTGCTCTACAAATATCTATTATTTTAAAATATTGTATGACCTCCCATCCATTTATGATTTGGGATAGAACTTCCAGGTTAAAACTATCCTTCCAAGTCTGGGTTATTTTAAGTAAGTTTTGAATTTCACCCATTTCCCGCAAAAGCCATAATTTTATTTTTCTTTATGGGGGACGATGATTGGACAGGGTAAAGAAGACACCTTAAAGGAGGGGAGACAGAGAGAAAATAAAGAACAATAACAACACAAAGGAATCCGTGCTACATGAAAGCAGATTGGGGCTACTCAGAAGAAAAAGGGGACCAGTGGGAGGTGGGTAAGAAGATGGGAGAAGGGGTAGAGGAGGAGGAAGGGAGAAGGGATCAGGGAGAAGAAATAATAAAATAAAAATTTTGAAAACACCATGATGAAACCTGCTAATTCTGTATGTCTTTTTTTTTAAGCTAACAAAAAAATTTCATAAGAGTTGTCCTCCCATTTGGCTTGGAAGTCACCTCTCCACCTCTACCTAGGTAGCAAGATTGCAGTCAGAGTCAACTCTCTTAACATTGCATCAAAGGATGAAAAAGTCAAGTCTTTCTAAGCTTAAGGCTTGAACAAAGTGGGCTTCCCGAGTCTAAGTGATAATTATTTCAATTATCTTTACTGTCAGAATACTTTGTATGTACCAGGAGCTATTTAAGGGACTAGGAAACAAAAGTACTGGCAGTTCCTGACCCCAATGCCAGGTTAACCCAAGGGACCAATTGACTCTCAGCATCATTGCCTCTCACAGCAGAAACTGCCAAGCCATCATGATTTTAGCCCTTATTAGGATACAAAAAAAGAAAGCCAAAGGATGGCTTACTTAAGGATTAAATCTGTGCATTTTCTGGAGTAGCTCTATAAATGGTTAGAAGTTCAACGTTCTCGTTCTTTAGATTTATTTTGTCTATAGATCTCTTATGGGAGGAGAAAGTACAAAGTCTACAAAAGATGTAGAAGTAAAGCATGGTTCTACTGCAGAGATGTGTGTATGGAGACCATGGAGCTGTCGCGGACTCCATGGGGATTTCATCAAAAGGGAGCATAGCAAAGGGATTTATATCTACAGTTATGAGATAACCAGAGCATCAAAACTGATGTCCCTGGTTAGATTTTGGGTACTGACACCAGATTTCAGCAAGGGTCCAATGAAGCCACTGAAGTAGGTCAACCCATGTGTGGAAAGAAGGTTCATTAGAACTATGAAACTGCCACATAGTTATTTCTTGGGTGGAGCTAGAATAGCCAGAGTCATTAGGGGTGTGTGAAAGCTGTCATGGCTACTTATTGGGACTGATAAAGTAACAAAATGATAGGGAAAGCCTTGCCAGTTATAAAGACAGCAGGTAGCTATGGAGGGGAGGGAAGGGTGCTAGTCAGAACAGCCTGGGAGCTATCATGGGGCTTTGATATATGTTACAGGTATGTGTATGTATGTATGGGAGCTAGGTGCCCCACTTGCCAAGGTAAGGGGAAATAGGGGAACTGGCTCTTCCTGGCAGGCAGAAACCCCATTTCACAGTTTTTTTTTTTGTTTTTTAAAGAAATGCTCATATCTATCCACCAGCAATTTTTCATTTTACCCAGTCAGAGTCCAGCCTGAGGTGAGTTCAGACTGTCATTTTGGCCATTGTCAGTGGCACTACCATTTTGGAGGCTTGAGAGTTGAGACCTAACATCTGTAAATGTGAGAAAGAGTTTCTTCCACTACCTTACATTTGATTTTCGTGATGAATTTAAAGTGCTAAGTGTCCTTTCAGAGAACTAAGTGTACCAACATGTGTTGAGAGGAAAGCCTAAGAATGAGTAAGGTAACCTTCTCCTGGAAAACATACACAATTGTCTAAGCAAACCTCTGCCAGTCACAAGTATAATTTCTGTCACTTTGTATGTGCCTATTCTAGGCAGTGTATACAATGGCATTCTATAGCATCTGGTCTTTTTTGACTGGATTCTCTTCTTTGTTATAATATATTCAAGATTTATTTGTATTTCATGAGAATGAGACCTGATCCTTTTAATGGAATAATAATACTACATTATTCCATTCATTTGTTTGCCCATTCATATGAATGCTTGCTTATGAATTTTGATATATTATTATTAATAATAATAATATATAATTATGAACTCATGTATGCATACATTTAGGTGGACCTAAATTTGTAAATTTGTAGACTCTACAGTAGTTCTGTGCTTAACATATTGAAGCCAGTTTTAATTTGAGACCCTATGTAAACTAAATTAAAGCCAAATTAGAACAATTCAAACACATTTTTATAGTTATTCCAAGCTGGAGTCAAAGTCCTGATATCCCTGTAAACTTCACAAGAAGAATTAACTATTCATTATCAACCTACCATTGTGGTAGGCTGAAAATTGGCCTTCTAAAATCATCTACTTCCTACCTCCACATATTACATGTACATTAGTAGTGTGGCTAAGGAGAATCCCAGTTAACCATGGAATTAAGGATGGAGAAAGGACACTCAATTAACTCAGGTGAGCCCTAACTATCCACAGACTCTTCATCAAGAGAAGCAGGAAAGAGATGAAAGGAAACCATAGGGAATACTCCACAAGGATTTGGTATGTTCTGACTGACGTTTTTTATATAGGAAGGAAAATAGTAACCAGAGAATGAGGGTAGCCTCTAAAATCTAACAAGAGCAATGGCTTTGGTTACTTTTGAGCCCCATCAAAGAAACCTAGCCTGTGCAAATCTCAATGACAGCTCAGAGAAACACATTCCATAATTGTGACTTGTGCTGTTCTAAGTTACCAAGAACTGCTGATTTGTTAGAGTAGACTGAACTAATGTGAGTTTCCTCCTTCCCAACATGATATACAATTTGAATATGACACTTGATTTTGTCACATGTTTTACATAAGATTCTTCACAATCTACAGTTCTTGGGCTTATGGTCTATATTCAGTATGTAGAGGTTCTGGTGGGCTAGCTTTGGCCCTGTAGTCCCATGTCCCACCACCCACATACCCACCATGTAATTTGCTGTAATGAAATATTTTAGCATCAGTATTCATCCCTTGGAGAACACTTCCTGGCTGCTATTTTTAACTCCATTAATTCCCACTATACACTCATAATTTTCAGCATGAGGATTCTATACAGTTAAGAGCTTAACAATTGCTTGACTATTGTCCACCTTTCCTGTAAGATCAGTTCATTAATATGGCCAATCGGTTTGTTAAGTATCTACTACGTGCCATATGTTACATGCATGACCATGAACACAGACTGACGTTTTATAGCATATTTTAACTGTGAACTTCATTGTGGCATTTTCATCCATGAGTATTTGTAGTTTGATCATAATTGTGTCTATATGACTCTTTGTTCTTTTCTTATCTTTTAATACCTCAAACTACATTGTTCATCAATGAGTCCCAATACTTTATCTGACATATAGCAGGCATATTATATATTTATTATTCACTGAATAAAAAAATCTGTTTGTTTTCTTTTAAACTCTTTTTTCCTTCTTTAGAAAATTAATTAATTATGCCGGGCAGTGGTGGTGCACGCCTTTAATCCTAGCACTTGGGAGGAAGAGGCAGGGGGATTTCTGAGTTCAAAGGTAGCCTGGTCTACAGAGTGGGTTCCATGACAGCCAGGGCTATACAGAGAAACCCTGTCTCGAAAAACAAAAAATAAATAAATAAATAAATAAATAAAAGAAAAAAACAACAACAAAAAAAGAAAATTAATTAATTACTTTTCTTCTTTAAAAAATTTAATTAATTAAATTTTTTACTTACTTTCCATCCTGTTCACTGCCCCCCTCCTGGCCGCCTCCTCCCTCAATCCTTCCACCATCTCCCCTTAAAGCACTCACTGTGATAATAATTACTGAGACTCTAAACAACAAATTAATCTTTCAAATTTGGAGAGTAAACAGGATAGAATATAAACCTTGGATCAGCTATCAGCATTTTTAAAAGGCAATGCAGACACACAGGTTTTTGTGCACAAGCCCAAGAGATTCCAGCGATGGGTGGCATTCTCTTTGCTGCTTGAGCACACACAGGTGCATTTGTGTGCACAGATGTCCTTCAGTATGAATCCTACATGTCACTAGATAACTTCTCCATGAGAAAAGAGCCATTTTCATACTGTTAGTCACAGGGTTGCTAAGGAGGTGTTTCTGCAGGGTGGAGTGGTCATTTGTGAGTCTTCTAAACTGATGAGACATTTTTTCAGTTCATTGTGTGAACAAATGTGATGAGCCCAAGTTCCTACTTAAGATATTCAAGCCTAGAGAGGTGGATAAATAAATATAAATGAATTCATTTGACAGGGTGACATCTTCATTTAATTAAGGCAGAAAATCAGCTCTAAAACAAATGATTGCCCCTGACAAAAGAGCAGAAACTGATCCTTAATTAATAAGTGTCCAATAGCTCTTTTCAGCGCTGTGGGAAATGTGCTGGGGGTGGGGGCAGGGGCAGGGAAGTGAAGTTGGGGGAGAAATTGAGTTACTTTAAAAAACTAAAAGAGAATTAAAAGCCCTTTGCTTCTGCTTTAATACATATGGGATTCTGCTAGACCACAAAGGTTTTGATGAAACTCTGTGCAAGAAAACAAAGTTCCAAATCCGGAGGAATGACCTTTTTTCTTTCTTTCTTTTTTATTTTAAATACTTTTTTAGGTCAACAAACTTTGATCTATTATTTTATCTCTTCTGTTTTTGTGGTTTTTTTTTTTTGTTGTTGATACAATCTTAGTTTTAATATCACAAATGACATGAGAAAGCTAAAGTTCTTGACTCATAAAAAGATATGTATCTGTATATAGTTTATAGTAAGTCTGAATCAAGACAGCTACCACACGATGGGGATGGGACGAGGTGAAAGCCAGGGTCGAGTGCTTCTCATATGTTCTCAGAGCCTCTGCTCACACAGCCTTCAACAATGTTTGCTGGGCTTTCATGCTAAGCATCGGTTTTGTTCATATCTGATAACCTGGAAAGAGTGACTTTCCAAATGTGTAACACAAAGCAACATCACCTCTTACATAGCAGACACAGGAAAACCTTGAGGTCATTATTAGTAATTTTCTGTATATTCATGTATGCTCAATCAATGTCAATTAAATCAAGGTGTTAATGAGCAAACAAAAATCATGTTATTGATCTGACAAGACTAAGATAATTTTGAATATTTGGGGAAATGAGTGAATACAAGGATGGCACCTCTGCCTCACTATGATATTAAGATTGGAGATAAAGTTGAAGGTGTCACACCCCTAAACCCTATAATGCAGTACACAGCTCAGAGAAACCATATAACCCCCCCTTCCCAGAACCCACAAGACAGGGAAAATGGAAGATAAAGGGGGATAATGATGTGTCTGGCAAATACCATATTTTGAAAAGATCTTTGGATGGTGTCAAGCATTAATTTGCAAAAGTTGATCATAGCCAAAAATTATTTGTGGGATAAAAAAGGAGAGCAATGGAACAAGAAACACTTCATAGTAGGAAAGTAGTCACAAGGTTCATTTTGGAGCCAACAAGTTATCCTATTTGTCTAATGGTTACCTTTACGCATTAAATTGACTAGATTACAAGATGCCCAGATATTTGCTTAAATTGGATTCTGGATGCACCTGTAGATATGTTTCAGATGAAATTAGTCTTCTTTCCCTTGTAATCAATGCAAAGCAGATGTTCACAGGGCCCTATCCAATCAGCTGAAAAACCCGAATCCAATTAAAAGTCTTTTTTTCTTTTGTTTTCTTATTTAATACTTTATTTACATTTCAAACATTTTCCCCTTTCCAGGTTTCCCCTTTGGAAACGCCTTATCCCATCCCCCCTCCCCTGACTCTATGAGGGTATTCCCCCACCCACCCACTCTTGTCTTCCCTCCCTAGCATTCCTTAAGTCTTATCTTCCTGAGAGCAAGAGAGGACTCTCCCAGCCTGACAACCAAATGCTGTGCAATTGATGTTTCCCTGATCTTAAACCGGAGCCCTAAAACATTGGCTCTTCCTGATTTTGAACTTCTAGACTTGGGTTCATTTCCCGCCATCATTCCTCCCTTCTCACTTTACCCTCTTGATGATCTAACTTATGTTAGCTTTCTTCAAGGACTTAGAATTCATCAAACTTTTCAATGATGCATCCAGTGTGTCAACTAGAAAGGTTTATGTGTCAACTGACAAAGATAAGTGGCTACCTGTTGCTTTTAGATGCTTCTATAAAGATGTTTCCAAGAGTATTTGAGCCAGGAGGCTGAATGAAATGATCAATATTCAGCACCAACTTTGAAACCACTGAGAACTAAAATAGAACAAAAAAGCCAGGTGCAGAAGCAGGCTCTTTCTCTCTCAAGTTGGTTCTTCTAACTTCCTTTTCTTTTACACATTAAAGCTACCAATATGTAGGCCTTTGGACGATGGAATCTATACCAGTAGTGTGTGCTTCTTTTTGCCTTGTGTTGAATGGCACATTAACTTCTCTGGTTTTTCAGGCTGCAGATGGCAGGCTGTGGGACTTCTCAGCCTACATAATTGTGTGAACCAATTCCCATAATATAACTCCTCATATATCTACATATACCCCACAGGTTTTATTTTGCAGAAAAAAACTAATACAGTCTCAGTTCAGCCGGTTTCTTTCAACTGGGACAATTTTTCTTTCTATAATTCTTAAGAAGCAGCTTTTCTGGCCAACCCTTCTTCCATATTTAGATCTCATATTCTGCCTGATCCATTGGATCCAGGAAATTTTCTTTGCTTATTTGCTTATTCATTAATAGTTCAGTATCTTTAATTTAACTCTATTCTATAATTTCTTGTGATATCAGCAAAAGCCAGTAGAGGCCTCTCATATAGCTAGCTAGCTTTGTAGTAAATATACTATTACAGCATTATGTACTTTTTCCAGGGTGCAGAGTACCTTAGCAATCCGTATTTACTTGATAGGTAAAGAGAAAGCAAATACACCCTGATGATTCTGAGCCCTAGCTTGGTTCAGAGGTCAATTCCTCTTGGATATTCTAATATTTCCCTGTAGTGTTTTGCGTCCCATGGTCACTCCTCATCTTGTGCTCTAGCCCTTCACATGCAAATTTACTTCATTTGACTTTGAGAGCAAGGATTATCCAGTTCAATCCTTTATAGTGCCTTACATAAAGTATATAGGGATTTCTTGGTACAAAGTAGATTCTCAATAAATTTGTTTTGAAGGAATAACTGAATGAATGTGAGTCATTACCATAAAGATAAATGAAGGGCGAAAGGGATAATTAAGGAGTGTTTGTTCCAGAGATGACAGCAGACACTTCTCTTAGCCATGATACAGCTTTGTACCAATGTTTTTAAAACTTCAGACACTATTCCCAGTTTCATTGACAGGTGTGGTACTGAAAATGGAATGTAGAAACTGATGCAAGGAACAGATGTGATACCCACACTATATTATGTCAGATACTGAGGACTGGTGGCTCAAAAGGTGTCCTAGAATTTGGTAATATGTAGTACAAAGAATAGAAATCCTAAATATACAGACTTGTTTCTTCTCTGAATACCCAGAGCAGTTCCCTGTACCTCTGAAAGCCCAGAAAGCATTTAGCTGCCACAGGGACTAGTTGCAAGACTGTAGGCTTTACATTCACCCAGAAGGAAGAAACCAATCTCCATGGTAGTAAATCAACAATGGATTTCAATGGAACACGAACCATTTGAGATCCTTCAAATCTAAATCGATAAGCTTAAAGTGATATAATCACATGATCATCCCGAATTGCCCAAATAAGAGGATCTTATTTGAATGCTAAAGAGTCGATGGGAAAGAATTTTGAGGCTCGTGAGTTCTATAGAAGTTGCCACAAAGAAGCATTTGAAATCTTTGGGAATCCCTATCACTCATCATCACAACAAATCCAAGTATGAGAAACAAGATGTGTGTGGACATCTTTCCCATATGTTGTCTAGAGAGACAATCTGTTTAGAGCAGACAAATATTTTTCTGTTAAGAAGAATCCTACAGATCAAAAGCAAGAGTCTATATCAAGCCTTACTTCAAACAAAATACCTTCGTGAACTAATTGGCCACAATGGACTCAGAACAAAACTGAGATTGAATGAATGCTAACTAGGATGCACACATCATCATTCAAAACCCTACGGATAAAATGATGTGTGGTTTCCATAATCCCTAAAAGACTGTTGTGTTTAGACTTTTATGTATAAAGCGCACATTAAGGAAAATTTCTTTGACAGTTTGAAGAGTTGATAAAATTAGAAGTATTCCTCACACCAAAATTTGCATAATAAGGTATGAAAATTTTGAAGGGTATCAGGGGAAAGATTGCAGAAGTAACAGTTTGTAGATATATTACTGTCTTGGAACAAATGAGAATGAACATGCACTTGGCAGATTATAATCAAATGGTACTGAATGAGTCTGTAACTGACCCCAATCTCAGCAGGAGAATCTCAACGAAGCCCATGAGATTCCTCAGCCTGTATCATTACCCACCATGAGCTGCTGAGAAGACAAGGGTCAGAGGGGAAAAGTTTCCTTTATAGTAACTAGACAATGCCACTCATGAGAGATTGAATATCCTAGGCAAAACAATGTGGGTTGAATGGCTTATAAATTGAAGAGTCATCGTAATCCTTGGAAACCAAGTTAACATAAGATTACAATGCTGCAGCTAATACTTCGGAGAAAGAGGGAAGAGAAGAAAGAAATAATAGAGAGATTCTAAGATGATCTACAACAGTTTTGGCGATTACCTTTACTTCTTATCAACTCAAAATTTGTATCTACTAAAAGAAGATTATATGGGAAGTAAAATAGAGCTAGAAAATGTGAGAAAGTGCAAAGATTAAATTTAAATCTGAAAAAAAAAAACCATAGAGGATCCACTTTTTGCTTGACACTTTGCTAGAAGGTGGGCAGTCAGAGCAAAGTTAGACAATCACAGAGATTATTCACAATCTATAGCAGCCCCAGGGGTTCTAGGGTACCAGGATGTATCAGTTTCTTTTTGACTCAGGGACTTGGAATCTGACACAAGCAACTTAAAAGAAGAAAAACAGGGATGATTTATTTTGGACTGCAGTTGCAGAGGATAAAATACAGTCATTTGGTTTTATTGATTCTGGATCTGCAATGAGGCAGCAGATCATGGTGTCAAGGAGTGTATGGTGGAGAAGAGGTTTTTACCTCATGGCAGTCAGGCAGCAAGGAGAGAGGGTGAGAGTGAGGGAGACAGGGAGGGAGGGAGAGACGGAAAGAGAGAAAGATAAGAAACAGCTCCTCAGCACCTACCTAGATTAACCCACTTCTTCCAACTAGGCTCAATCTCCTAAATTCCCAAAATCTCATGAAGAGCATTGCCTGCTACTGATATAGGCCTAATATGCAATCCCTCTGGGGCTAGAATTGATTTCCAAACCATAACTCAGGCTCCCCTTTTTACTCATGACAGGATCTGTCCATTATCAAATGGTTTTTCATTCAAGAGTTAGTTCATGTGGCATACCCATGGCAAGGCTTCCTTAGTGTCCTTGTTTCCAGCCACGTTTACCTTTAGTTTCTGTGCCCCTCTCCCATTGCACATCTGCACGCCTCTATAATGGCTCTAACTTCACTACTAGATCAGGTGTTCCTGATCATCTCTGGAGCCTACTATGGGGCCCAGTGCTCATGAAAAGAAGGGAAAATGGGCACTCTGTAATAAATGCATAATTAGTATGACTAAAGGAGCAATTCACAGTGGGATATGATTGATTCTGAAAGATAAGGCAGAAGAGGGTGGAAACTCACCAAGGCTACATCCGTTTCCACGTTTTATTAGCTCATCATCATAAACTTGTGAAATAAATGCTATCCTTATTTTTATACCTGAAGTATCATCACTACAAAGTAATTGGCCCAAAGATAACATTAATGTATCAATGAAATATCTAGATGTCTTTCTATGGGATGCTATGAAGTTTTAATTTTCTTCTGTAAGCAATAGGGTGCCAGCAAATATTGCAGCTATGTCCAGCCTTTCGACATTATGTTACAATACTGTCATCTACAAAGTACACACTTAGGAACTGTGGGACTGGACTACAAAACAAACACACACACACACAAAACTTCACACAATGCTTCAAATAGGCTTATCATTTTTGTATTGCGCCACATTCAGAGCTATCCTGGGACATGTGCAGCCTGCAGGTCAAAGGACAAATACCCTTGCTGGACAAGGATGAAAACAACATTGTTAGAGATATGCATAAATCAACTATGCCTATAGCAGTGAGAAAGCAATTGAATGGTTGGACTCTGGTGAGCAAAACATAACTAGCAGGATATGCCAATGGCCTCAGAAGGAGATGCAAAGGATGGAATTGAAACAGTGATAGGGTGCTGGTGAGGCAGGTGAGACTACAAACACAGTTCTGAGTGAAAAATCAAAGGATTTGTCTACTGATGCCATATGCATAGTGAGTAAAGGGAATAGTACAGCTGACACTGGCACTGTGCCTTCAACATCAGGTTACTGGGAAACGTAAGGGTTTTGTTTTGTTTTAAGATTCATTTTAAGTATTACATCTGAGTAGTTGTGTATTCCCTGGTGGGAATACGCCTTGAGTGTTGGTACCCATATCATCCAGTAGATTATGTCAAATCTGCTGGAGCTGTTGTAACAGGATGTCATGAGAAACCCAATATGTTTGGAACTGAATGCAGGATTCTCTCTCTCTCTCTCTCTCTCTCTCTCTCTCTCTGTGTGTAAAGAGGAGCAAATGCCTTAAGTATCCAGCCATTTCTATACCTCCAAGCAATGAAAATATTAACATTGAATTATTAGTTCCTTTTGGGAATCTGATATTCACAGAAGTGAATCAATTAAAGAAAAAAAAATTTCACTCTTTCAGAGAGCTCAGTCTACCATGCAACAGATAGTATGTGAGAGCAACTCACCTCATGATGGCCAGGAAGCAAGCAGTACAGAGAAATAATCAGAAGGAACCAGGGCAACTTCTAGCTCCAAAGGACATGATGTCTAGGGCCATATCTCCTTCAATCTTCTCTTGTGTTCTACAGTTCCACCACCTCACAATGGTCAAATTTGGATCAGTCAATTCATTAATGCATTCATTTAGGTCAGAGCTCTTAGGACATAGTATCTCTAGAAACCCACACGACACACATAGGGGTGTGCTTTACTAATCTCATAGGTGCTTCTCAGTCTACTTAAGTAATCAGCCAACATTACCCATCTGTGCATAGAAACAATGGGGGTTAAGATTGAAGGCTTTGGTGGCTGGGAAGTACGTGGTGCATAATTTTCAGAAACTGTGTTGAGAAAACCCTGATCCATTTTCAGCACCATAAACACTCAAGAAGTTCCAGAGAAGTTGCACACACTACTAGCCTTAGAAGGAGCTATGAAGTCAAGACCAGGAGAAGTGAGGGTCATTATCAGGTACATGAGGATGGGGAGTGTGGAGGAAGTAAAGCTCAGTGTTCCCTTATGATAAGGCAGAAGAGCCAAGTATTGAAATGGACGTGGGCATCAGATTTGCAGCACCAGTGTCACAGTTAAATTTAACTGCAACTTATCCAGCTCTTCTTTGAAATAAAAAGTAAAAAGAAGAGATGGTTGGGGATAAAGATCAGTAGAAGGACATATCACTAGAATGCATAATACTCTAGGTTCCATCACTGTAACATCAAACATACAAGCATCAATGATATAGCTGATTGCTCCAAAAACCTAGCAATATATATGAATGTGTGTGTGTGTGTGTGTGTGTGTGTGTGCGTGTGCATGTATATATGTATGTTTTGGACTGAGTCCAATCTTATTTCTTATTAATTTAAGAATATTAATTAATAATTTAAAAATAATTAAGACCTGTGTGTTGTTTATGGAGAAGATATATCTTAAATGAGTCATTTTATCTCTATATAGTCTTCCAACCAAATGAAACTCAAAATTTATAAGACACCTTGATGTGAATGATTGCAGTAGTTACCCAACTGTAAGTACCTCTAAGCATAGTTTTACATGCTGGCACTAAGAACGATGAATTGTTTTGTATGTAAATTATACATTAATAATGACAATGAGAGAAAAATGCTTGGGTGGGAATTGAGAGAAGTGTTATTGTTTTTTTAGACATGCTATGGACTATCTGTGTCACCATCCAGATTTCTCTGTTCTTCCTTGAGTTTCTATGATCAGACATGTAAAAAGAGATTAGATAATGTCATAAGAGCCCATTGCTCTGTTCTACAAACTTCCTTCTTTAAGTAAGATTGGAGGACCAGATGGCCTACTTTAGTTGCTGAGGCATCACTGTGGAGGTGACTGGACTAAAATACCCAAACTGTACACAGAGTTCTGAAAAGTCTTCTTGGATCTGAATGCAATGTTTTCAATTTATGTCTTTCTGAAGGATGGAGCACTGGAGCAGCCCATCTGGCCCTCCAATTCCCAACTAAATTTTGACATATATATTTGGACAAAATTGAAATAGCTCTTTGGGAAACACTAATGTTTAATGAATCCAAACAGACCCCGATATTCATTCTCTCTCTCTCTCTCTTTCTCTCTCTCTCTCTCTCTCTCTCTCTCTCTCTCTCTCTCTCTCCCTCTCTCTCCACTTTATAAACCACAATAAATACAAACATTGAAGATATATATATATATATATATATCACCATCATTAGCCCTAATTGCTTTATGCTGCCTGATTTTACCCAAAACTGTTGTTGATGATATATTTTTATACAGTTTATACCTCTGTACCTGAAAAAGTAATTGAAAAGAGACACCAAAAGAATGGGGCATTCCCAGTGTAGGGGAATGCTAGGGAGGTGAGGTGGGGGTGGGTGGGCGAGGGAGCCCCCTCACAGAAGCAGGGAGAGGGGTGATGGAATAGGGGGCTTGCAGAGATGAAACCAGGAAGGGGGATAATAAAAAGAAACAAATTAAATCAAAATAAAATAAAGATAAAAAGACAATGGGGCAGTCTTATAGCACTGATGGTATTGAGGTAAACATTTTTAACTCAAAAGAGAAAATTCAAGAATAGCAACAATGATTTTGATGTATCAAAAGCTTAATCTCTTGACTTTTTAAACATGAGTCAACAGACTATGGCTCAAACATTGTTTTAGTTATAGTGCAGAAAGCACATTACATTTAATTTTCCATCTTAACTACTGCTACATGTAAGGTTAAGTACTAATAAGTATATTGAAATTATCCTGAAATAGACATATGTAACATTTCCATTTTGCAAATCTGTACCCATGAACACTATTTCAATAGTAGTTCTTGGTAGTTCCTCTTGTTTCTGTGATCTATAACTAGCTTCCTTAATGTTCATCTGCTCAGTCTGTACTTGGATGTTTCTCTTCTTAAATATTTTTTGAATGATATTCCCTTTTAAATATGCTGTATATTTTCTCCTTTCAGTATCCATGCATGTGATGGTGGATATTTGGCTTGTTTCCATCTCTTGGTCAGTGTGCAGAAATCATTACAAGTAGACCAGCATTAACTCAAGCTCTTGCTCTGATTTCATTTGGCCAAATTCAAATGTAGGATCAGATGGTAATTCCAATTTTCATTATCTGATGAACCTCCATAGTAATTTCTATATTGGGTATCCAATTCTGTATTCCTTTTATCACTGAGTAAGGGTTTGGAGTTCTCTATTTTCTTAACTTTTTTGTAATTTTTTTACTCTGAAAATTCTAATGGGTTTGAAGAGATAATCATTGTGGTTTTTATTTGTACTTCTATAAGCATTTATGTTAAATGTGTTTTCATATAATACTTGGCCACTTTAGTTCTTTGTAAAACTATTCAAGCCCTTTGGCCATTAAAAAATCATTATTACCTTTTCCGAGTTGCAGAAGTTCTTTATGCAATCCCTTACCAGATATGCAAGTTAAAAATATTCTCTCCCATTCTTAGGTTGCCATTATATTTAGAGTCTTTGGTTTCCAAGTAGAGGTCTGTTGGGAGCCGCCTGAGCACCCACATCCGCCATTACAAGATGGCACCTACATTCGGCCGAGGACAAGTTGTAAACAGGCTAGTGCGCATGCACCTGGTAATTTTCCACTTCAGAGTCTCAGCCTCTCTCGTGGCGGCATCTGGCCTGGTGTGCGGGAGCCAATGGGGAAGCTCCATGTCCCAGGCAAGCGCTGTGACCCATATAAAGGGCGAGTGTTCTATTGTTCTGAGTCTCCACTCGTGGCAAGCTTATGCTCTCCCTCTCAAGATGCATTAAAGCTTTTACTGCAGAAGGATCCTATGTGTGCCGCGTCGTTCTTGCTGGCGAGACCATAGCGCGGGACATCTGGTGCCGAAACCCGGGAAACTTTGTCATCATCAAGCACCTTTGGAGACCCCCTGGAAACAGGGAGGATTCAGAACTGCAGGGAGGTAGGTTCGGATAGGCATGTTGACCCTGGATCTTGATTTGGGGTTGCCCCCTTTTTGGTCTAATGCTGTTGAAGTTTTGCTAATTGTGTTAAGTGCCCTCATTTTGGTTTTACTGTCTTTGTATTGCGGCGAACAAGGTAGGGCCTGTGTAGATGCTGTAAGGGAGGGGCAAATCACCCCTGATAGGGTCCAGGACACCATGTCAGAAACCGGACGGAGTGAGAGGAGGGGTACCCAAAATGAAAGAGATCTCAGCAAGGGAAATGGACCTCCTGGTAAGTCGAAAGACGAGGGAGAGATTAAAGATAAAATAGGAAACTGTCCCCCTGACAGGAATGTGGGCAGAAAAACAATTCTCATACCCAAGAAAAAAGCAAAAAGAAAGGGGGAGAGCCTCTACCCAGTTCAAGACCTTGAGGCTCTTCCATTGGAAACTTCAGACACTGACCCCCTTAGCTCTAGTGAGGAGTCAGAGCTAGAAGAGGAAGCGGCGCGGTATGAGGAAGATTGGCCGCCTTGTAATGGGCAGATGAAGCGGCCGCCGCCTTTGGCCCCTACTCGGACCATGCCTTCCGCCCCTCCCCCTTATGAGATGTGTCCCAACGCCTTTTCTTTTCTCTCTGACAAGGTTAAGAGAAAGGTACAAGCCGCTTTTCCAGTTTTCGAGGCAGATGGTGGAGTACGAGTTCATGCCCCTATAGAGTACAGCCAAATTAAAGACCTGGCTGAAGCGGTCCGAAAGTATGGGGTAAATGCTAATTTTACTATAGTAATGTTAGAGAGATTTGCTGGGGCGTCCATGACTCCCGCCGATTGGCAGATGCTGGCCAAGGCTGCGCTCCCTACAATGGGCCAATATATGGAGTGGAAGGTTTTATGGCATGAAGCTACACAAGCTCAAGCCAGAGCCAATGCTACAGCACTGACCCCTGGACAGAGAGATTGGACCTTTGATATGTTAACTGGCCAAGGTCCTTTTGCGGCAGATCAGACCGTATTCAGGCAAAAAAGAGACTTTGGTATCTCTGCCATTATCATAGGTGTGGTGGCAGCGGCTGCAGTTACAGGGGCTGTCACTGCTTCGGCCCTTGCGCTCTCTGGAACGATGCAGACCGCCAATACCATTAATGAGTTGTCTGCAGCTGCCACCTTAGCTCTAGACAGACAGGTATCCGCCAATACTCAAGTCCAGAGGGACCTAATGCTGGTTAACCAGCACATTGATCTTATTCAAGAACAACTGGATGTCCTTTGACAGCTAGCCCAATTGGGCTGTGAACAAAAGTTGCCAGGACTCTGTGTTACTTCCATACAATATGACAGATTTACAAAAGCAGCTAACCTGTCTAAAAGTCTTTCACAGTATATGTTACAGAATTGGACCCTTAAATTTGATGACACCCTGCGGGAACTGCCGACAGCAATTATTCAGATCAACTCCACCCGTCTTGACCTGTCCTTGACCCGAGGGCCTCTCTTCACGGATTTCCTCGGCAATTTCTTATTTCAAGGAATGGGTGGGGGTGGGATTGTTTGGAGCAGTGCTTTGCTGTGGGTTGGTGTTCCTCCTATGGCTCATCTGCAAACTCAGGGCCCAGACTAAAAGAGACAAGGTGGTTTGTTGCCTTAGAACAAAGAGCCCCGGCCGGTGTTTGGCTGTCCATGCTTAAACAATAGCAGTAGGTCGCCAGCCAGACAGTTCTTGCACACCCACGAGTCTAGTCTCATTGCACTGGGTAGAATGTTTGGTCTGAGCAGCTCTTGAGGGATGTCGAGCAAAGCATCGCACAAGGCGGTCATCGTTGTGGGCCACCTTGGGAGATATGTCATCTGCATGAGGGTTAAGTGCCCTAGTTTCCCTCCCTCTAAAAAACGGCACTGGGCGGGTCAGGAAAACCTCGGGCGCGCATGAGCTTAGGGGTCTTCTCCTGTACAAGGCCCAACCTTTTGGTCAGGGGATTTGACCTCTGTCTCCACCCTCTTAAGAGTGTCCTACTTTGCTTACAGAAATAAAAAGGGGGAGAGATGTCCCGCGCTACGGTCTCGCCAGCAAGAACGACGCGGCACACATAGGATCCTTCTGCAGTAAAAGCTTTAATGCATCTTGAGAGGGAGAGCATAAGCTTGCCACGAGTAGAGACTCAGAACAATAGAACACTCGCCCTTTATATGGGTCACAGTGCTTGCCTGGGACATGGAGCTTCCCCATTGGCTCCCGCACACCAGGCCAGATGCCGCCACGAGAGAGGCTGAGACTCTGAGGTGGAAAATTACCAGGTGCATGCGCACTAGCCTGTTTACAACTTGTCCTCGGCCGAATGTAGGCGCCATCTTGTAATGGCGGATGTGGGTGCTCAGGCGGCTCCCAACAGAGGTCTATGAGAGAAGCTCTGCTCAATTCAGTTAAGTATCACATGTGGTTACTTTCACACGGTGGGAAAAGTATAATAGACAAGTATATAGGCTACAAAGAATACCAGCTGGTCCTTTAAAAATGTTTACCAACCTCTGGTTTAATTCATTTTCCAGCTTTTCACATGTATATGATTTTCACATGAAATCCCATTCACTCACCACTCTGAGATATAGTTCTTACCACATTTGACAAATCACAGGCAAAGAAGTATAATAGATTTTAAAATCCTGTTCTAATGGGATGCAAACAGGAAAGAAAGAAGTCGAAGGTGTTCACCCTTAAATATGATAAGCATTTTAGCAGTTATGAGATGCAAAATTAACATATAGACTTCCTATATAATAATTATGATGCTCAGAGAAAAAAAATCAGAAAACCCCATTAACAATGGCCTTAAAAATATTTAAGAATAATAAACAGCACCAAGAACAAGTAGCAGACTTATCACAAAACTTAAACACCAAGGAAAGAATATATAGGAGACAAAGGACCTCTCATACTCATGAATGGGAAAAATTAATATGAAGAATTAATATAATGAAATATTAGTAAAAATAGCTATATTACCAAAGGTAGGCTACAGATTCAATGCAATGCAATCTCCATCAAAATTTCTGTAAAAAATAGAAAACTAAAACCAAAAATTTTAAAAAGACATATGGAAGCACAAAACACTCCATAAAACCAGAGCAATCTACCCCAAACAGAAGAATAAAGCCAGATTTATCCCAATACCTGATTTCAAGGCATTCCATAGGGTTCACTAATAAAAACACCATGGTACCAACACAGAAACAGATTCTCAGATCAGTTGAAGAGATGACCTCAACATAAACTCATGCAGAGGCAGCCCTGTGACTCCTGACAACAAAGCCAAAAACATGTTGGAGTAGACATCCTCTTCAACAAATGGTGCTGGCAAAGTTGGATTTCCATATGTTAAAAAACGAAAGTAGATATCTATCTTTCACACTGTACAAAATTAACTCCTAGTGCATCAAAAGCCTTAATGTAAGACACCAAACCAAAACTGATGGTGGAGAAAGTTGGGAAACCCCTTTAGGATACAACATGGACAACATACTCTCTGAGTGGGATTGCCAGGTACTCAGAAAATAGTGTCAACAACTGATAAATACTTCATGATCTTCAAAAGCTTTTGTACAATAAAGGAAACAATCAAGACAGCCTAGAGAATGAGAGAAAATGTTTTTTAGTTATACTCTGACAGAGAGGTAAGATCTAGAATATACAAAAGACTCAAACGCCTAAAGAAAAAGAAATTAAATAACCTAATCAATACCCGAGCTAATGAAATGATCAGATAGTTCACAAATATAAAGGATGAATGGCCAATATCCAGGGGGAAAGTGTCCAACGTCAGAGCCATCAGAGAAATGTGAAAAAGAAAAAAAAAGCATCAATGAGTCAGAGGATCAGCAAGTGTGCTGTGAGAGTTTGTCTCTAAGGGATGTCAGAAGTTATACTCACAAAGTCTCACCCACTTGAGTGACTGCTTAAAGATGAGCTGAACAAGGACAGTGACAATACACATGCTAAAGTGGGGAGAGGCCAGGAGGCCTCAAGCCTGTCCCGTGAACTACAGCCAACTAGGGAATGCTGAGTGCAGGAAAAATTGTCTTCTCCAGGGAAGAGCACATACTGGTAACATCATACAGACTAAGCAGGTTGTATTTAGGAATATCTATGGGACAGTTTAGAGGGACAAAGGGAACATGATGTAATTACATTATAATCTCAAAAATAAAAGAAATAATTTTTTAAAAGACATGGAGGGGGGATGGGGAAGAAGTCTGCCAGGGGGACTAGGAAGGGGGCAACACTTGGGATGTAAATAAATAAAATAATTAACAACAACACCAACAAGATAGGCAGACTTCAAAACTAAACAAACAATCCAATTTTAAAAGCAAAAAATTCAACATTGGTGGTTAAGAGTTTTTGCAGCTCCTTTGGAGGACCTGACTCTGGTTGCCAGTATCCACGTTAGGTGGCTCACGTGTGCTTGGAATTCCAGATCCAAGGGATCCAATGCTCTCTTCCAGCCTCTGAGATTGCTGCACTCACACGGCATTCACTCATACTGATAAAGCCATATATACATAAATAAAAATAAAGACTAAATCTAAAACAATGTATAAATTGGGTTGGTAAAATTGCTCAGTGGGTAAATGCACTTTTCACTAAGCTTAATAGCTAGAGCTCAATCCTCAGGCCACATGTGTTGGAAGGAAAGACTCCTAAAAGTTATCATGTTGACCTTAGAATATATGCTGTGACATGCATACATCCTCATATATTTACTAACACACTGCACATAGCATATATTTTTAAAAATAGATAATAAAAAAGTTCCTTGAGATTTTATCTCACATCAGTCAGAATGATAGTGACTAAGAAACAAGTAAGAAATACTGACAAAGATGCAGACCAGAAAAGAAGCCTTACACAATTGTTTGTCCAACCACTATGGAAGCCACTAAGCAAGCTCCCTAAGAAACTAACCAGAGACCTACACATGACTCATCTATACATCATCCTAGTCTATGTCCAATTACATCAAAGCCAGCCCATCACTGAGAACCTGCACAATGATGGTTACTGATGAACTAGTCACAAAGCCAAGTAGAGCCAAACTAGATATGTAACAACAGAAAAATGGATAAAGAAATGTAGGTCATATGCACAGTGAAATAATTTAGACATGAAGAAGAATGGGAGATGGTGGCATAAAGAAAGGTAAAGGGAACAGTATGAAATGATAACCTCAAAAATTAAAAAAATAATATTTTTACAAAGAAAGTTTTCTTTTTGCAAGAAAATGGATGCAACTGGAGACATTCATCAAGCAAATTAAGTCAATTTCAGCAGGAAAATATTACATATTTTCTCATTTGTGGGTCTTAGACATTATAGATATACTATCTATCTATCTACCTATCATCTATCACCTATCTATCTATCTATCTATCTATCTATCATATGTATAATTGAAAATAGAAGCAAATTTAGAAAGAGAAATCCACTATATACTTGTATGAAAATGGACTTGTGTAATCCTGCATAAGAAAAACAAATATCAGTCCCAAAAGAGACCAGTAAAGCATGCAAAGAAAGCAAAGATCTTGCTTTGGACTCAGACATTTCCTGTACTATGCTTTTTACCAAGGCCTATCTTCCTTTGGGCATGTTAGTTCCTCTGTGTCACTTTCTCATATACATATTGAGAATAGCAAGCAGTAGGGGCCAAGGTAGAGAGAAAATGAAGAGCTGATGTGACAACTAGTGCATGCTCTGTGCATAGTAAACATTAAAACTTGTAAGCTGGATAAAGCACAGTATGCAGTATCAAATTCAGTTGGGGAATTTTGCTTTCTAGAAACAATGTCTACTATTAAAAAGCTAAGAATAAATTTGAGGGATTCTAGCCTACTTGTTACCACTGTTATGTGTTGTATTAAGCACACCCCCACCCTTATCTCTCATGAATCAGGCAGAAATGTCATGATGACTTTCCGTCTGCCTGATATGCTTCTCAGAACATAAACTGGGAGTGTTCTGACCCAGCCGAGTTTCTAGCAGGAACAGTTAATCAAGTGTCACCACCAGACTGATATACTCACTGCTCACTGATAAAACATAGAAGACCAAAGACTTTTAGATGAGACAAACTCTCTAAAGACAAAGAAGTAGAATATGAAAACATAGACAAACACTGATGGTGTTGCTTGCACATGTCAGGGAGCTATGGGGCCATTGTCAATGGTAAGAGGGGCAGTCAGGACTTCAGGTAAGATGGTCCTGGCTTCTGATGATGAGCTGTCTCAGAAGTATTTGTCATGGTTTCTGGACAGTAAGTAAAAACTGACATTTACTATGTACCCATTATGCCATTAAAAAAATGTCTTACAATGTGTGTGTGTGTGTGTTTGTGTGTGTGTGTGTGTGTGTGTGTGTATGAGGGGTGTCTTTTTGTCAGCATCTAGAAGTCATAGATGAAAAAAAGCAGAGCAAAAAATCTTAATTTCACCCCTGTCAAATGAACATACGTAAGTAAACTGAGTGTCAGATAAATTTATTTCAGAAAAGTTATTAAAATGATGTGGCTTGTAGTTGTAGTAAATGTACAAGCTTGATTTAATTACGTGACAAGGCTAATGGCTAAGTATATTAGCCTCCAATTCCTGCCACATTCTTATTGGTTGAGCAGAGCTATTAATCTCTACTTCAGAAGTTAGTGAATGGAAGCAGAGTGCTTAAAGAATGTCCCTGAAGCAACAAAATTAAATATTCAGGGCAGGATTTACAGGCATATCTAATGCTAAATTTATACTTTCTACTGCTTGTTCATCTTTTATGTGTGTTCTTTAAACTAGTTCAAACACTCATATTTCAAATGCAAAATGACATCTGAAGCATGTATGAATGGTTGAATTAGGGAAAGGCTGGAAGAAATTGAGGAGGGCGACCCCATAGGAAGACCAGCAGTCTCAACAAACCTGGAACCCTGAGATCTCTCAGTCACTGAGCCACCAACCAGGCAGCAGACACTAGCGGGTCCGAGGCCCCGGGCACATACACAGCAGAGGACTGACTGGTATGGCCTCAGTGAGAGAAGGTGCACCTAATCGTCAGAGACTTGAGGCCCCAGGCAATGAGGAGGCCTGCTAGGGTTGGGAAGTGTGAGGGTGTGGAGTCATCCTGTTGGAGATGGGGAAGGAGGAATGGGATGAGGAACTGCTGGAGGGCAGAATGGGAGGGGTGATGACTGGACTGTACAAAACGGTTAAAGATAATAACAAACAAAAAGAAACTAGAAATAGATAAAAAATCCAATCATTTAAAAGAAAATAATCCTTTCCTCAAAAATGGAGTTCTTTGGGAGCTGAGGAGACGGCTCAAGGGTTAAAGGTAACTGCTGTGCAAGCATCAGGACTCAAAAACAGATTCTCCTCAGCAGCATCCCTACAAACATCCAGGCTTGATGATGGACACCTGCACCTCTCTCTCTCTCTCTCTCTCTCTCTCTCTCTCTCTCTCTCTCTCTGTGTTAGAACTGGGATGTAGAGACAGACAAATCTTTAGAGCTCCCTGGCCAGCCAACCTAGAGAAGTCAGTGAGCTGGCTCTATGTTGAGTTACACAAACTATATAGGTAAAGAATGATAAAAGACACTCTACATCAACATCTTGTCTCCATATGTGCATGCATGCATACATGTGAGTGTACAGACAACATAACATCAAGAGTGATAACTGTCTTTAAAAATGGTTAGTTTTGTTTAAAAATAATGTAACTTGCAAGTACAATGCAATAATCCTACAAACACACTTATATACTGAAGTTGTAATTCTTAAGTTATGAATTAAGGACATGGTACCTCTCATTGAGGATTAGGTCATGAGGGCAGGATCTTATGAAATCCCTTTGGTAGGGATCTCAGATGGATTCTGTGTTGCTTCTGAGATGTGAAACACAGGGGAAGGGCTCAGTAAGAATGAATGGCCTATGAAACTTAATTCTCTAGTGCCATGACCCTAGACTTCCCAGCATTCAGAAACATGAGAAACAAATTCTATTGCTTTTAACTATGATGGTTAAGATTGATTGTGAACTTGACAGAATCTATGATCACACAGGAGATAAATTTCTGGGTATGTCTGTGAGGGAAATCACTGAGGCTGGAAGACCACTCATCGTGTAGACAAGGATTCAGGAGTGAACAAAAAGGAGACTGGGGACTGAACACCAGTGTTCATGTCTCCCTGCTTTTTTAATGTAGAAATAATATAACTAGCTGCCTCATAATCCTGCTGACATATTCAACCTACCATGATGGACAACTATACCCTCAAACTGTGAGCTAAAATAAACCTGTCCTTCCTTAAGTTGCTTCTGTCAGGAACTTTGTCATAGCAGTAAGAATAGTAACTACAGCACAGGAAGCTAAGCAGTTTGTGGTATTTATTGTAGCAGCTTGATTGGATTATACAATTGCCAGCATCAGAAACACGCTTTTGCGTTAGAGTAATGACTTCTTGTGTCCTGGCACTGTGTCCCATTGTATAAGCTGGAAGTGGGAGCCAGTCTCCTCAAGACAAAGACCCACAGAATTTTTTAAAAGACTGAAAACATTTGTGAAATCGTTGTACTTATTCAGCCTATTGTTGCTGTAGCTTTGTATTTGTAGGTTTGAGGAATCAAATATTTAAGATTGAATCACACATCACCCCTGTAGTGAACCTCCATATGATATGCATGCTAAACCAGCCAGCTCCCTTGAGTTGATGGAACATTGATTTTTATTAGAGCAAACTTAGACCCCCCAATAATTTAAAGCTTTCCCAGATCTCTTTACATCCTCTATTATCAATCTTCGAATATCTTGTCAGTTTTGTATCTCTTTCTAAGGAAAAAAACCCAAGAAATTGAAATTATCACTTCAATAACACTATGGATTTTATAATGAATGTCTGATATAAAGTGACTTTGAACAATAACATGTAAAGGACAAACAATAAGAAGGCAATAGAAATTCAGAGAAAAACACCTATGAGCTAGGGAAAACACTAGTTCCTTCCAAAGGGAATGGCATGAAAGAAAAAAGAACATATAGTTTTCAAAGGGGTAGAAGATGCCAACAACAGAATTGGAAAGGTTGACCTTAGGACCTTACCAGAACACAGAGAGGCAGAAAGAAGTATGCTGAGGTAGAGGGCTAGTATGCTACGCTTAGAACAACCACATGGCTTTATAATAGATTTGGAAAGCATGAAAAAGTACAATGACTATAGGTAAGATAACCCACAAGCATATTTCCCAGGGGCAACCATTATGAAGACATGGTATAATAATCTGCATTCCTTTCATTCACATATTATATATGTAAAAATATATAAAATACGTATTGAAAAATTGAGCCATGCGGTAGGTCAATTTTTCCATACCGTTTCATCCCCACGCCTCACACCTTTTCCAACATTATGTATTTTTTTAACTCCTGGATTATGTGGCATTTAAGCAGAGTTATTTGCTTCCTTTTTACTTCATTTTAGAAGCAGCAGCTCGATAGCATTTCTTGTCTTAAATTGTATTATCTCTATTTTTAAAAGAAACTTGAAGGCATATCAGCAATAAATTACTTAGTATGCCCATTGTTCTGAACACACCACAAGGAGTCTCTGGGGACAAACTTTGAAGAAGCATATCAAACAGATGATACTATTTTTTACATCACTTTCTCTACA
Source organism: Rhynchomys soricoides (assembly GCA_019843965.1). Taxonomy (NCBI): domain Eukaryota; kingdom Metazoa; phylum Chordata; class Mammalia; order Rodentia; family Muridae; genus Rhynchomys; species Rhynchomys soricoides. Next base: position 7,027,658 of record JADRCH010000007.1, on the reverse strand, counting down.
TTTATCTTTCCACAACGCTCATCTTTTGGACACTATATCATTTCCTCTAGGTCAGTGGTTCTCAACTTTCCCAATGCTGTGACTCTTACATACAGCTCCTCATATTGTGATGACCCCCAACCACAAAATTATTTTGTTACTACTTCACAACTGTAATTTTGCTACTGCAATGAACTATAATGTATCCTGAAATGCAAGACACCCAATAACTGACTCTTATTGACTCTCAGGTTGAGAACCACTGTTCGAGGCAACCGGACTATTACTGGGTTAGTCTAAATGTAATAACATGAAACATGGCTGACCCACATTTCTCGAATATCCATATGTATACTATTACTATATTCTGTTTATTGAAAATTACCCAATGCTCTCGAAACCACTTACTTTATCATCCTTTCATTTAAAACAATGCATGATGGGCAACAAAGAAGAAAAAGTAGAGTCGATGGAAGTTTATATCTACCAAATTACATATCTACATAAGGGACATATAGTGGGACTTAGGTTTTTCAGCCAATTTTAGATATTTTTGACACTTCAAAGTTACAAGGATCTTTGTTTCTCTCATCACACTATTACAAGTTAAACAGCTTAAATAGCCCAAATTTAAATTCTCTAGTCTATATTTTTAAATCACTTTATTCTCAAGAAGCTAAAAGAGTTTTCAAAGTCTCTGTAGTATATGCGTGCAGTAATTCAGTTAAATAAAGGTACATTTAAAACATTTCCCCTCTCTTGGCCAATGAAAAGCAAAGTAAAAGAAAATGTATCAAAACCACATCTCGATCACCAGGCATATTAAGTTTAGAATTACTTGAATTCTAAGACCTCCTCAGATTTATTGGTAAGCTGAGGGCAGCCAGGACTATAGCATTCATTTGTGTAGACTGCATACCACATAACTCTGGAGGAAATAACTGGACCCTGACCAATGTGATTGGTACTCTCTGGGATTGTACAGTAGTCAGTCTCTGCAGCTGTATATGATAACCTTGAAGTTAGCTGCAATAACTCTATTTGTGCATCCATTACTTATTTATGCATCTTTCTCTCTTGTGAGCAATAAAAAAGTTTTAGAGAGAAGTAGTCTTTAAGGCTACCTACTTTTTCTTTCTTTTAATGAAGGAAATTCTGTAAGGAAACAACAACAAACTTTTCCTGGTTCCCCTCTGTCATAATGATAGTGTTTCCTGTTTTCCCATGTTCCCGTGTGCACCCACCCACCAGGAAGCAGCAGGATACCTTGTGTGAGTAACTGCAGGTTTCTGACTTCTTCCCGAACCTTCAGTTGGAGCACCTGCTGCAAGATGTGCTGTCGCTGGTTCTCCTGGGCGATTCCCATGCGTTCCAGCTTCTTGTCTGTGAGTCTCAGCAGGGCTCGCCCTGCAGGGGTTTAAGAAATGGAGAAAGAGGCAAGTGAGCAATACCCTGGAGAATGACTTCCATCTTAGTTTTGGCTAGTCCCCCGACCCCAAAAAAAAAAAGTTTATAACTAAGTGCAGCTTATTTAGAACAGGGGGACACTCATGGTCTCCGCTGACAGAACCGATGACTTCCACGGAGAAAATCCACCCATGCAAAACAGAGCCTCGATTTTTATGTAATAGTGGCAATCCTCAGCAGACTCACATGATGAGGTAGGTAAAGTAGCAAACTTTAACTTGCATATTTGGGTCACCAATTGCAGGTTTCCATGGAAACAATGCTCTTCATTGGGTGATGAGTTCTCAGGATGGCCAGTGCAGCCCCTTATTGACACCCCAGCTGCAGAACTAGATGCTCTCACTATGCTTATGGGAACTCTAGCAGAAATGCTGTTTTTGTGAAACAAACATTTAAGGTGCAGTTTTTATCTGCAGGCATATAGTTCTCTGGCTCCAGCTGTAGAAATCTCTGCTCGCCCCAGCATTTGCTGAGAACAAAGGGCCACAAGAATAGGGTGAGAGGAGACAAGAGAGGGATGCAATTCAGGATGCACGGAGCCCTGGTGCCTATGATCTAAATTATCTAGGTCTTGGCAACTCGGCATGGCTCCTTTTAGCTCCATTTTTTTTTTTTTTTTGAACCCCAGATATCTTTGTTTTTCTTCTACCTCGATTTCTATGCAATTCCAAAATTACGCCCTACTGTGCATTTACCACGCAATAAGCATACTTCATTCCCAAGGCTTATTACAAGGGAGTGAGCCTGTTAAATGCCTACAGTACCATTTACTCTCTTTCCACAGCCCTCGGCTGTCACACCTGCAGATCTGTCATCATTTTTATCACTAGGAAGAGACAGAAGCAGCTGCCTGTGGTCAATGAGAAAAGTCTATGAGTATAATTTTACATAGACTTTGGAGACTGTTGAGAAGCCCACACCCATGTCTTGGGTGTGTGATGTTCTTTTCCTAAACACTACCTTTTCTTTCTGATATCCATGTTTTAATCTACATTAGAATTGCTCCTTAACAAACTGTAACTCTGCTTCTTTATGGAAAAAGAAATGAAATGTTCTATCACTTTAGCAAAGAAACTGAACAACTAGAAAACGAAGTTAATGGGCATTTCCATCCAAGGAACAAGCCCATGAATGGAGATGATGAATGGGTAGTCTGTGAGTAGACCCAGGTGAATGGAGAGGAGCAGCTAGGAGAGTCAGATGTAGTCAGTCTTCATCTTTCCATCCGTTTAACACTTGTGCACAACAGCAGTCAAGATAAGCTAAGTTACTTGATGCATATGGTGGCTTAAAATTATACAGCAAAGCTTACAGGTTTATCCTAGACAGTTTTGTTTTTTTGTTTTTCCTTTTGAGATAGGGTATTACCAAGTAGCCTATGCTTGCCTCAAACTTAAAATAAGCCTGCCTTACACTCTTAAGTACAGAAAATTTTGGTAGGCTACTCCACCTGGCTTTATTCTGCATGTTGACTGGAAGTTTACCTTCCTTAAACTTGGTAATCTAGATAATCAAAGCAAAAGTAAAGTGCTATGTATCTCCTCTCACCAATGGAATGTTTGGCCTATAGTCATTTATTAGCCAGAAAAAAAAATTACACAATCCTTTCTACTCAGAAAAGAGCCTGCTGTAGATTGGGACATGCTATGATTCCCTCCAATGGTCTGCCCCAAGGTGAGGAAAATATTGATGACACGACCCTGGACCATTGTCTGGAGAAAATTCTCTCTCTCTCTCTCTCTCTCTCTCTCTCTCTCTCTCTCTCTCTCTCCCTGTGTGTATGTATGTGTGGTGACATTGGTCTACAGCTTCTGTGGCATTCGAATCTAAAGGATGAAGCCTCATAAGCACAGGTTAGGCTTGGTGCTACCAAATGATCATAGTGTCCATGAAAAAGGAAGAAGAGAACAAATGCAGACTCAATCCCCTTCCATTGTCTTCTGCAGCAAGGTAGAGCAATAACCCTGGAAGATTTTATAGTCTCATTTATTATCTTGCATGCCAAAGAGACTTTGCAGAGGTGAGTGAAGTATAAGGACCCTGAGATGAGAGAATATCATATATCACCCAGGCAGCCCCTCGAATCAGACTACAATGGTACAAAGCATTAGAGAGAGAAATGGTGTAGTAGTGTAAACAGAAGTCAGAATGAAGAGGCCACAGATGCTAGAGGCTGAGAAATGGTTTCTCTTCAACACATTCCAAAAGCCATCCCACTAACATCTCACTTTGAGTCCTCTGACACCCAGTTTGGATTTCACAAATGGAAGATGATAAATGTGAATAATTTTAAGCCTCTAAATTTGCTACAGCAGCAGTTATCCTCATGAATGGAATTGGCGTCATCGTAAGAATGCAAATAATCTTGCACATGCTTAAGCCTGAAAAGAACCAACTAACAAACAAACGACAAAAACCATGGATGTGGGAGGTGGACAGAAAGTCTCATCCCCAGCTGAAGTGATATTGACAATGGATGACTTCTGAAAAAAGGAGAGTCAGTTTTCTTTTAGGATGTGGCCATACACTGGTAGGCAAACCATGCTCCAGGGGATGACTTATACCCAATGGTATTTGGGCAACCTAAATTTAATTCAATGGGTTAAAAATGAGAGAGAAATGACATGAAGTTTGATAGCTAAATAGAAGGGGTGGGTCTGTAGAAGCTAGGGGAGGGAGGACATACATGGTCAAAATACATGTATATGAACAAAATACAATTGAATGTAATTCAAAAGGAAGGAATGAGACTATTATTTTTAAAGTAACTCAAACAGAGAGACCTATATTTCCGTTCCTTTTACAGTTCCTATATGGAGGTCATGATGAAGAGTTGAGGAACCGTAATCTTGAGTTCTGGGTCTGTCTGCGAAGGTGACATTAGAATTTGGGAGACAGAAGAGGGAATAAAAGTGTCAAGGAGGCAAGAGGAATGGCAAACATCACTTCAGCAGTGAGAAGAAAAGACAATGGTAAGATGGTCTAAGGTTCAGCTAGGACAGGGTTCCAAAGAGCCTGGCAGGCTTGGGGAAGACTGGATACAGGCTGTATGTGATATGTGAACAGTTTTGAGCAACAGTGACTTAGGTATGATGCCAGGTCTTCACTGGATATTTCTGGTTCTTATAAGAATAGATTGGGGGCTGGGATATGGAGAAAAGTCAAAACAGGAAGTAATGGTCCCATGGAGCCAGGTGCAAGAGCATGATTAGTAAGGATCTTGAGTCTATTTTTATGGCTTTATAATTCCTAGAAGGAGCATGGAGGAAAGGAGGGCCTCAGTTACCACTTGGGTTTCCAGACTTATCCACAATGGCTGGTGACCCCTTTTATGATCAGGAAACTGAGTCATTACTCTAGGAAAGGATGCACTGGAGGCAGGAAATCATGGTCTGTTTCCGCTAGTCTATCTCCAGTAAACATCTGGGATCTGCAGAAGAAGTGAAGAAGTTAGAACTAAAATAAGGTGATTAAATTATCCTTTCTTCCCCTTAATATTCTCATTCCATCATTCCTTCAATATTCTCCTTAAACACCCAAAGCATTAAGTCATCCGGTATAAGGTGAGCTTTGGTAGACCATGCTAGGAGATAAACCCAGAAATACAGGTTTTTCTCTGTGATTCAACCTTTGTAATGATTATCCAGACCAGGTGCTGCCAATGTTGACAATATTCACAGAACCCCTGGGCTTGGGCCAGGGAATATTTAGTGAAGATGTTCACACAAAGATTTAGATGTGGTGTTCTGGTAGCAAACTTGAAAAATTTGAGGGTTGCTGCAACTGCAACTTCAGTCTGTCCACAAAGGCTTTATTGGGTGTGGCCATCTGGCATGCCAATTCTATCCACAAAGGCATGATGGCTAACTTCATAAGCCAACTTGACTAGACTATGTAATATTCTGATATTTAGTTACTTAGTTTTCTGAATGTTTCCAGATATCTATATTTATTTTAAAATTCCATATATGTGTACTGTATTTAAATCATACCTTCCATTCCTCCCAGCACCTTCTCTGTACCACTCTGACCTATCCATTCCCTCTCAAATTTGTAGCCTTTTAAAAATTATTGTTATAAATCCATAAGTGTACCTTGCTGACTCCGCTTAAGTGTAACTTCTCTGTATGTGTTTTAGGACTGACCACTTGGTATTGGGGCTCATCCCTGGGGAAGACTGATTCTTCCTCTCTCTGTAGTAATGGCCTTCTGAAATTTCACCAGTCAGACTTGTCAACTGACATCATTAGGGTTTTATTCAAGCAACTACACTGTTGAGAGTTCAAGATACATTTCTCTTGTCATATACAGATGAGACAATTTTGTAGCAGATGTTCTAGTTTTTTGCCTCGTACACTCTTTTGACCGCCTCTTCTATGATGCGCCCTGAGCCTTAGGTCATTGAACCTAGAGGAACACCTACTACAGCTTTACAGAATTATACTGAACCAGTATATTTCTTCATTGTATTCTTCACAAATATTCTTATGCTCACAGAGAAGTCTAGCTCATCCAAGACATTTCCTTTTGCAGCAGATGGAGACTATTACAGAAAGTGACAACTGGTCAGAATGCAGAGAAACACTGACCATGAGGTGCTCCTCCAGTTTTTACCCCCACAACACAGCCTTTACACTTAGGCTCAGAGGTTGATGCTTCAAGCAAGAGAATAGATAAGGCAGATTGCTTCCTATAATGCATAGCAGCTCTTGCCTCTAGGCTCAAATGAGGACATTAGCTTCACAGATTTTGAATTTGGCAATTTCTGTAACTGCATGAACCAACTTATTTTATCTGTCTGTCAACCTGTACACACACACACACACACACACACACACACACACAAATCTGCCTGCCTGTCTGTCTGTTTCTAGTTCTGTTTCTCCAGAGAATTGAAATACTGTATAAATTTACCTGTCAGATTTTCTATGCTGGCACGTAATAGTACTTATAAATACATATTAAATACATATTTTTAGCACTGTTTAAATAATGTCAAGATTGCTTTCTTTACCTACATCCTGATGACTTCCCATTTCCAGGTCTTTAAATTATTGTTTTCTCTGATATAAAAAACTTGATTGGAAGCTGTCAAGTAAAACAAACATGAGAAGCTGGCCATTGTAGGAGGTGGCATCTGCGTTGGTTGGTGATGAGCATATAAACACATGCTATCAAAAGAGATCACAGGCTGCAGATCTGACCTTCCCACAGGTTGAAGGAAGATGAGAGTGTTGTTCTGGGTTTAGACAGACAACCCATTACCATCTCAGTTGAGCAAGGGGCAGTGGGCAGAAAGGACAAGCCAAGTAAAGGAACAAGTATAGGGTTTTCTCTGGTTGCTAGACCAAATTACCATGGGGCTTAACACAACAGAAATTTATCCCATAGAGATATAGAAGCCAGAATCTCAGAAAGAGTTTTGGTGGGTTAAAACCAAGGTATTGTAGGGTCATACCCTCCAGAAGCTGACAGGGGACAATAATCTGGTCTTCAATATTTTAGCTCTGTCAGTGTTGCTTTGCTTGTGGCTACATCACCATAATTTTTGCCATGATTGCCCATAACATTTTGCTCTAGTGTATATATAAAACCTCTACTTCTCTTATGATATATGTGGTTAGCAGTAGTACCACCTGCATGGTCTGTGATAACTGGCTCACTTATGTAGAAATCTTTAGTCAACAAAGACTTTTGCTTAGACAATAAGGACAAGTGCCAAACATTAGAAACATCTGTCTTTGCAGGTCTTCATTCACTCAACTAAACCTTAAAGGAACTCTAGATCCTTCTGCCTGTGGCACAGGATTCCATGTTCACATGGAGAAGTGAGGCTCAGTGAAAGTGGCCTCAGGCAAAGACTTAGGTCTGGATATGTCTCTGATTTCCACATCCCATTTGATTCTGGGTGTCCTTCAACTTCATAGATAATTATGCCAGATACTACCACAGGTTTTAAAGATAAGAATTCCATGCTGCATGTGAATTTGGAAATGCCAGGGTGGGCTGTAGGTATGGCCTCGGCTTTGTTTCTATAGAGATTTCTCAGTGTCACATTTCCTGGGAGATGCATTAAATTACAGGGTAGTTTTTCTTCTGTAAATGATTTCCCAGCTAGTCTCCAACACATCATCAGAGGGTATTGAGTTAGTTCAAGTTGAGTTAGTTAAACATTCACTCTCAGGAAAGGATTATGTTATATCCCAAACAGCTGTCCCTGGGTCTAACCTCACCCCCATTCAGTGTGAACACCAGTGTGGTGATCCTTTAATCAACATTCTTTAGCCAAACCAGGTGTCCCATTACTCCAAAATGGAAATATTTAGACCAAAGAAACAAGGAGAAAGTAGAAAATAATAAATTAATGGGGCTATGAGCTAAAACATATAGATTAATACCCAGGGAAGCGTTATCTGAGTTTTAGTTTCCTCGTTTTCAAAATGAGAGTGAAAAGCACCTTATTTCATAGACTGCAGCAACGGAATGGAATTAGGCATATGCCCATTCTCTGTAACTCTGAACCACTGGCATGATGCAAATCCAGTGTCACAGATGCTTTGCTGACTGCTACCGCATCACACTCAAGGGACTGATCCTTCTCATGTGACCGAGATAACAATAGCAAACATTTGCTATGTGTTAAATACCACCCTAAGAGCTTTACATAGATTATCTCGTTTTTAATGATTCTGTGAAAGCACACGTTTCTCTATGGCTGATTAAGAGCTATGAACCACCTAAAAGCTCTGTCTTATTAATAAGCTGCAGATCTGAGAGAGCCCATGCTCTCAGCATCCCCTAACTGACTGCTTCTCACATCCTCCCTGTGGTAGATTGAATTAGAACTGAACTTCATATTCTCCCTGCGATGGATTGAATAAGAATACCACTTCCCCTACCCACAAGGCTCTGGCATTTGAATATGTGGTCCCTAGTTGGACAATTTGGGGAGTTTTAAGAGGTGTCGCCTTGCTGGAAGAAATATGCCCATTGGAGGTGGGCTTTGAGGTTTCACACCCAAGCACCATTCCCAGTTTGCTTTCTTTGTTTCTTCTTGCTTGCGGTACAAGATGTTAGTTCTCAGGCGTTCCTCCCTTTATACCCGCCTACTGCCACTTCTCTGACATGATGGTGATGAACTCCTTTTTCCTCTGGAATGATGACTGCCAAACACACTGTTCTTTCTATAAGTTGCTTAGACCATAGTGTTTTGTCACAAAACCAGAAAAGAACCTAATGCATTCACCAAACCTATTTCTGCTATTTATTGCACAGGGACTAAGGTTGCTGAGTTGGAGGGTCTGTGAATGGTCACCATCTCTGTGGTCTTAGAAGTCGGGGGATCATGAACACACTACCACCATGAAGTAGAAAGTGACCAGTGGGGGGGGGGGGGGATGAGCTTTGAAAGCTTCTGCTCAACAAATTCATCTATTCATTTATCAAAGACAACATGCATATCATGGATTGAACTTCTTCCTCTACGAAGAAATAGGAACACAGTCTTCCTCTACAATGAACTAGGAAGATGGTGACAAAGATAATTTCCACACAAGTGACAAAGCACTGGTTCTTTGTGGTCCTATGCAAGTGGCACCTAATGGTATTTCAGGGGACTTTGAGCAAAAGAAAGTGATTAAGTCATTAAGGTGAATAGGAGTGAGAAGGGAAGTCAAGGCACAGGAAATAGGAACCTAGAGCCAGAAAGGCTTATTTAGGAGTTAGAGAAGCTCTGCACTACAGAGAAAGTGGAGTATGGAAGGAAGAAAGGATGGAAGGAAGGGAGGGAGGGGGGGAGGGAGGGAGGGGGGAGGGAGGGAGGGAGGGAGGAATGCAGGCAGGCAGGCAGGCATATAGGGTCTTCTGTGCCTCTCACATAGCGCTTAAGCTCAGTCTTTCTCCCCCTCCCCCACTCCCCCAGGAAAAGAGAACATAAGGGGTAGAAGAAATGATACTTGTGGAGTGATCCAGACTCGAGATTAGCACCTCCTTTGCTTTTGTCTATATGGCCTCCCTGTCTTCACTGCAAAACAGCTTCTCTTTCATATTTTGGGAACTCTTCTTCCTCCTTTGGGGAAACTCTGGGCAATTAAAAAAGAATTCCCCTGCAGTACTTTTCAGCTCACAAGAAAAATATCACTTTCTTACTTATTGTGATTATTTTTTGTTTCCCATTTCCTTCATACACCTTGCCACAATGCAAGCTCTGCGAACATGGAGCTTCACTGATATTTTCAGGTCCCTAACTGGAGTGTGACTCTATTCTGGCACTAAATAAATGTTTGCTAAATTAATGTTGTGTGGATGTGACCCGGACAGTGCAAATATATAAGTTCCTTACTGGAATAGTCCTGGTTGCTAAGAGGAAAATTCTCTTGCCTTCTTGGACCATCTCCCAAGGTACTAGATTTTCTGTTAGTGGCTGTCTTTGTTGTCATACGCAGAGAATTGGCTGGGGAGTTAAGTCAACAGTGAGCAGGGCTGAGAAAGTAGAGGGAAGTATGAGAGGAGAGGAAGCGGGTGGAGGAGGAGGAAGACCATATTTGATTTCCTGAATGCAGCCTTGCCTGAGGTCAGACACCCCGAGTTTCTCAGTTACAAAAGTCAATAAATGCTGAGAGAGGCAGCTGAGCTGGTTTAATGGTGAGTGGCAGAGTCTACTTCATGTGTCACTGTCAGCTAAGTCACTGCTTCTGTGATCCCATCTTAAGGAATGGCGTCTGGTGTTGGGGAGTAAAAACCATGCGGCTTAGATGTTTTATACAAGTGAGTCACTGGAAAATACTGGCATTTTAACTATTATTCCTTAGGATGTATTTGAAATTCACCTTAAACTTGACCATACACTTCGGTCTGCTTTACATGCCCAGAGGGTCCTGTCCACCTCATCCAATTACTCCAGAGGTCACAAATTCAAATGTGTTCATTGTCAGGATAATACAATTGTGTGTGGAGAACCGCTCTAAGGGACCATTGAAATTAGTGGGGCTGCACAGTTTGATTTTTTCTCCCGAAACAGACCATTTTAATCCTTTTTTTTTTTTTTTTGCTCTGCAAAAGTACAGTTAGAATATGGGTCAACTGGTGCCTCTGCTTCTATTTTAAATTTTGAATAACTAAAAATTCACAAGTTTTATGAAGTCTGTCCATTTAAAATTTACCCATGTTTTCCCACACTAGCGGAGCCAAACAAATCATGTATATGGGTCATAGTTGGTTCAAAGTTGACACTTTTACTGTCTGACTCTCCAGCCCCCTTCTTGAAACATGCCCCTCCTTCTTTGAATGGAAAATAATTCTCCTGGCTTTGTCCCTTGGGACAAAGCTAACTGTAGGGGTAGTGCTGAGCCTTGGCACTACTATATCCTATGCAGAACATTTTAAATTAACAGTTGACCGTGACCAAGAGCAGTTAAGGGCCTTTAGGATTTTTAAAATTAATTTATTCTCTCATATATTACATCTCGTCCATATATAGTTTCCCATCTCTCCATCTGTCCTGCACCTCTACCCCCCCCCCCCCCCCCAATTTTCTCAGGCCCTATCCATTCCTTCTCTGTTTCCTTTCAAAACAGGTCAGACCTCCCAGGGATGTCAATCAGCTTTTGAGTCCCTTGTCCTCTCACAGTGTTGCCTTGTCCAGCTTTAATATAAGGGAGGTTCCTAATCTTTTTGTAACTAGATATGCTGTGTTTGGTAAGAGTTTTCTAAATACCCTAACAATAGACTGCAAATTCATCTTCCTGACCCCACAGCCCAAAGTCCCTGATTTCTTTAAGGTGACAACAAATCCCTAGCACAAGCAAGGACTCATAGGTCAGCCAGTCCATTATCTCATTTCCTGGCAAGAAGGCAAGACCAATACGTCTCCTCTCACTTGTAACTGAGAGCATAGCCCTCTGCCTAGCCTGGCCCTTCACAGAGTGAGACTCAGGATGATTGGCAGCTAACTGCATGTCCTTCTTTGGGCAGAAGAAGAGAAGGGTTAATGGAAAATTGCACCGTGGTTACTGTAAGTAATTTTCTGGACTGATGGGAACTGCACATTGATTTTTTTTAACCAGTCTTAGGTGGAAAGCCTGTTTTAGACAGTCTACATTTTTTGGCCGACTATATTCAGGTGCTGATGATGTTAATAGGAAGGAATTGGAAATGTATTAATTCTCATCTAAAATATAAATTCAGAAAGAACCTACTTATAGTACCTTTTAAACTGAGTAAAAACACAGCCTTGCCACTTTTAGCCTCTTGAAAAGTTGAATATTTTTATTTTGTGAATTGCAGACACACTTACCAAATCCTCTCCAGAAATTAATTTTTAAAAATTCTTTAAAATATTATTTGGGGGATTTTGTTTTAGTTTCTGAGAAGACTCAGTAATAACTTCTCTTGGACCTCAAAGCATTTTTCTTTTAAAGCAAGGAAGTCTCATACCAACCTAATGGAGGCTATAGCTGAAGATTCATGGTGCAATAAACAGCCTTCAAGGCCTTTCTGCTTTTGATGGGTAAACGAAACCCTGCGGTACATTTGCTGTTATTTGTCAGCATTCATCTGCATTGTTGTGGGATTCTTTGTTGATGGAGTGTCACTGGGTGAGTGATGTCTTGCACACTTGGCATGTTTTAAAATTAATTACCAAGAAGTGTGTTGGAAGCCTACGACAAGCATCCCCTCCTCCTCTATGTTCTACTCATAGTTATGGCTCCAATAGACAAGCACTTAGCTTTTTTTTATACTGAAAAGACCAGGTGCAGGGCATGTTGGGTTCAATACATGAATTAACTTGAAATGGTACCCATGGCCAAAGTCATATTTAAATTCTGGTTGTAAGTTAACTTTGACTTTATTTTAAAACAGAGATTTAGTTTATCTTACACTTTTGTTTGCTGAAGGACAGCTTCAGTCCATCGTCAGGTGATGTACACCTAGTAGCATAAGGGGTAAGAAACACCAAAACTGTGGCAGACATCTACTCAATGGGACTCTGATGGATACCTGGAAACTGTTCAGAAGAAGCAAGACTGAATCTATTTTTTTAACACGTCAAATCTTGAAAAGACATCATGTTAGGTAGTGCCATTGACCTTTGGGGATAGATACTTCTATCACTTGAAGTGTGGCTGTCTTGTGTGTTTTAGTATGCCCCCAGACAAAAATCTCTGGCTTCCCATCTGTGCCAATTAAAAAAATGTATCCTAATTCTCGGCAAGTATCTCCTGGAGGACAAAGTTGCCTTTGGTGAGGAACTACTGATCCAGGTGTTTGCTCTGCTCTTAACCAACTGCTTCTTAAAATGCCAATCCGAAAGGCAGATATCCTCAGAATGCAGTCATAGTACTTGAGTAGACAGGGAGCCAACCCAGAACAGAAATCTGTTAGAGACTTTTTAATCTATTTCCACCAATTTATACATGGTGCATTGCTAGGGCAGATTTTTTTTTTTTCTTTCTAGACAGGGTTTTCTCTGTATAGCCCTGGCTGTCCTGGAACTCACTGGCTGGCCTCAAACTGGGATTAAAGGCGTGAGCTACCACTGACCAGCTTTAGGGCAAATTCTTAATCTCTGTTTTCAAGGAGAGGCAAATGGTGCTACCGGAGATATGCACAGCTAAAAAAGAAAGCGTTTGGGGCTGGAGAGATGGCTCAATGGTTAAGAGCAATGGCTGCTCTTCCAGATGTCCTGAGTTCAATTCCCAACAACCACATAGTAGCTCATGACCATCTGTAATGGGATCTGATGCCCTCTTCTGGTGTGACTGAAGAGAGTTGCAGTGTACTCATTTACATTAAATAAATAAATAAATCTTTAAAACATGGACAAATAACAGGGCAGGAGTTCCAATTTTGTTCAAGTAAAACCTTCCTTATATTTGATCTTCGACATCTCAATAAACGTAACAGAGCATTCCAGTTGAGATATATCTTAAAAGGCCTTGTGAATGGAAGAGTAATGGAAGTTGACTAAAGTTTAATTTTGGCCAGAAGAATGAATTGATTGGATTTCAGCTTTTAGAAGCCAAATGCAAGTTGAAATCACACACACACACCTTCACTTTTTTTTTTTTTTTAACTTTCTCTTTTAGTCACCTTGGGTTCATTTTTATTGTTTATTCGTGACCATTCCAGCGTGAGCTTCTTATAAATTGTAATGAATATCCTACTCTGATGTCCTCACAGAGAATGGAGTGTTACTTAGAACAAGGCTTTGAAATTCTTGGAGGTTAGAGGCCCTTACACATGACAGCTCCAGAACACTGACTCTAGTGTAGCTATGGTACTGCATTGCTTCTTTTAATTTCACTTTAAACAGTATTTTCATTTTTGTGTCTCATTATGTTTCCTGCTTTGTTTGCAGAGAGCTGATTTTAGAGAGAGGAGCCTGGGCATTAAGCCTGATGCCTGCACAGGCTGGCTCTCTGTATGTGAGTAATTTACTAAATGCTGCTGAATCACAATTTCCTCATCTGTAAAATAGGATTGATTTGAGTTGCCTTGGGGCTTTGATGTGAAAGTATAATAATGGGTTATTATGCTTTATATATAAAGTATATAAAACATAAATTTATAAGTTTAAAAGTACCTAGCATAGCGCTTCGCTCAATATGTTTATTTCAAATTAAACATTCTGTAATAGTATGCCTTATATAGGTTTGGCTATTATTTACTGTTTTATCAAAATGGAACTAATTCAGATGCCAATCTCTTTTCAACCCTGGGTTCTCCATAAAGTAACTCTAGAGCTCAGCAGTTGATGGGTATTCATTTCAATTTTTCTAAGCAAATGAGTGGTTCTGTAAGAAAGGGAAAAGAAGTATCACCCCAAAGATCAGGGCAAGAAAAGTAAAGGGACTTGTCAAAAATACAGAATGGATACATATAAGAACAAAGACTCGAAAAAAGATGCTACTGTTAGGAAAGCTATAGCTGCCTAATTAAATACTCATTTAAAAATGAATGTGTCATATATTAGGCCAGAGGCTGTGTACAGACCCAGAATATAGTCTATATGGTCTGTGCCCATATTTCAAGCTTCACAGGGAAAACAATAAAAATAGCACTCAGATAAAGACATAATTTCAAAACAGAAGAATATGCAGTGCTTCTCATAAGAAGAATATAGGAAACCAAAATGGGAATATGGTATGGCAAAAGTAAATTTGAAGAAAGGACCTTTTACCTACCTTCTGCAGATTAAGGTAGACTGCGGCGGTATTAAGGTGATTGTTGTTTAGAAAAGAAAGAGAGAAGGAAAGAAACACAAATGATCTTGAAATACAGGCTGCAAATTAAAGCAAAGAATCTGATGAGACTGGCACATGGAATGTGTTAAGGCCTTGGATTTGAGGTAAGGATGGAGAGCTGGCCAAAGGCAAGATCCTCGATGATCTTGAAGGCAGATGAAGGATCTTGTTGTTCACTTTACAGTAAATAATTGTACTGAGAGTCAATATAGAGATTAAAACAGGACACTGACATAATGACATTTGTACTCAAAATTCTTTCTGGCTCCTCACAAATAATCTCCATGGAGGAGAGAAGTAGTACGAGGGAGTGAGAAAAACTAGCTGGAAAGTTGGAACTTTGGCCGAGCTCAGAGGTCATGGTGGCTTCTTCTAGAATTGGTACTGATTGGAAAATGAGCAGAAAGGAGAAAATATCCAAGCAGAACCAGAATGACCAGTCAAGATGAAGGACCGGAATCATCTTGTAAGGGGATGTCAATTGTGGTCTGTTTAGGAGTCGATAAAAAGCCAACATCCATTTGCTAACATGGGAACTACTGAGTGACTAGGTATGTTGTGGATTTGATCTAATGCTTGTATTTTGCTAATTAAGTCCTCCAAATTACATGGGAATCCATATGTCTGCATATAAGATGCTGATGACTCTGGTCCCAGTTGGTTTTGATTTGTAAATAAAGTTGTCAATCTGTAAAAAAAGTTGCCAATGGCTAGGTATGGAGACAGAGGCAGGACTTTAGGATTCCTGGGCAAGGGGACTGAGGGATGAAGAAATTTATAGAACCATGCTGGGAAAGGAGTTAAAACCTAGGCCTGAGTAGTGCAGGGCCGAGAGACAGTCAACATGTAAGAGCCAGGAAAGAGTGGCTCCAGCCCCTCCCCCTCGCTGAGTCTAGGGCAACAAAGTTGGAATATAGACTTTTAGTAAGTAATATTTCAGGAATATTGGAAGGGAGGTGTTAGACACATGGAGGTTTGGGAGTGGCCCACCCATTGAGCTGTTTCAAACATATTAAAATATAAGGGTGTGTGTGTGTGTGTGTGTGTGTGTTCCATTCAGGAACCCAGAACACTGGGGGTAGGTAGCAAGGAACTTGAGCTGCCTGCTGATCAGTTTGTGTAGAGGTTAATTGGCAACTAACAACATAGGAGCAAGAGCAAATAGCAGCCACTTTAGTGTGTAACATGAACAGCTCTTGTCTATGATATGGGAGGGAGAGAGAGAGAGAGGGAGAGAGAGAGAGAGGGGGAGAGAGAGAGAGGGGGGGGAGAGAGGGGGGGGAGAGAGAGAGAGAGAGAAAGAGAGAGAGAGAGGAGGAGGAGGGGAGGGGAGGGAGGGAGGGAGGGAGGGAATTAGAATAGAGCTCCAAAGAGAAGGCAGGTCTGGGGATTTTGTTTGGGTGACATCAAGGTCGAGTTGACGTCTGAACTCACAACCAAGAAGAAACAGAATGTGAATTCAGAAGAAGTACCATGAGTCACACCTTGAAGAGCACCAGTATCGGCTGCACCAAGAGATATGAGTCAACCAGGATCTTCTTGAAGAGTAACTGGAGACATGGAAAGAAACCTGGAAGAATGAGATACTGGGAGTATGCTTCAAGAAACTGGCCCTTTGCTGAATGTTGTAGAAGGTGAATTGCTAGAGCATATTTTGAAGTTTAGGGTCCTGGAAAGACAGAAACTCTGTATTTGTAGATTGTATGGTAGAGTTTCCTGTGTCCAGGTCACATGATAAGAGCTTCCCTCCCCATGTGAGAAATCTTTTGTTTGATGAAATAGATAAATGTGTCAGAAATAGAAATAGACCCTTATACCTTTGACACCATCATTGTTAATACAATATTTTTTGAATAGTTATGACAGGTTGAGTGTAACTGCCAGTGATTTTTCATTCTTTAATGTAATCTTTGCAGCCATCTTCTGAGTTGGTTAAATTATTATTCTCATCCCTAAAATGAGTAAATGAGGTCTGACAATCTAAATAATATGATGAAGATCACAAAGATAGCAAGGGACAGTAGGATTTCAAATTTTTAGTTTTCTAATACCAATGCTTACCTTCTCTACCCTCTTGGCTGAATAGCCTTTCTCTGCACACACAAAGAGAAGCTTTGAAAAGAAATGAATCTTCCCCTATCTTTTTATTTCCAGCCCTCGTTAGACTACCATGAATTCTATTTAAATACAATTCTAGAGAGTGAAAGCTTTACTGGACAAAGTATTACAGTGATATTGGGAAAGATGAGTTGCAAAAAAGGAGAGTAAAAGGAAACAAAGAAATGTTTTAAGTGCTAGACATAGTCATTACATTGATGCTGGTGATGGTTTAGCAGGGGTAATCGCAGACACAAATCAGCCAATTACACAATTAATACACGTGTGTTTCATTGTGCACCAGCCATACTTCAATAAATCGGTAGAAAAGGAGAGAATAAGTAGTTAAGGAAAAAAGGAAAGATAGGGGAAGGTGGAGGGAGAAAGACCAGAGAAAAGAAATCAGATAACAGAGCCCAACTGAAACCACAGTCTCAACAGTAAACTGGTTCTACTGATGGCTCATGGACTTCATGTTGTGATACAGAGCTTTCTTCTGGACTACGGGACTAACCAGCTGCTTCCTTGGTAGTGTGTTCTCAATAACTGTCAGTTATTCCTGTAAGTTTCTTTCACCAAGAAGAGTTACCCTGGCCAAGGTCAAGTCCCTTTTCCAGAGAATACGGATATGGGCAGAATATGTTACCAGCCTAGCCTTCCTAGTACCTTGTCCCAGTATGCATGGAAGTTTTAACACTTTTTTCTTGCTATGATACAAATTCATTTTTATTCTTTGTACGCATGGCTCCTGACAGTAGAGGCAGTGATCTAGAGAGGTATGCTGGATGGTGGAGTGGAACCATGGGGCTATCTTAAAACACCACAGGCACCATGTAATGTTTATGTCAATGAATCTATTAGCACCTCTTTATTCCCTGAAACTTCAAAGGATAATTCCAGCTCCAGATTTCTCTAAGGGAATGACCAACCCCCCACCCTCACCCCTGAAGTCTGAATCATAGTCTAGCTCCTTACTCTGCCCCATCTTGCACATGTCAACTTCCTGAAGGTGGGATGTATGTGGATACTCTATGTGATGATTATATTGAGTGTTAACTTGACAGAATCTAGATCCGTTTTGTAGACAAATGTCTGGACTTGTCTGGGAGAGATTTTAGCCTAACTGATGTAGGATACCTAACTTCCAGACTGAATAAAAAAGGAGAATGGAAGCTGAATACTGGAATTCACTGCCTTTTGCTTTCTGACTATGGCTGCAATGTAATAAGCTGTCTCAGGCCCCCTGAAGCCATGTTTTTGCCACCAGGATTGATAGAATGTACCCTGACACTATAAATCAAAATAAACCCTTCTTTAAGTTGTTTTTGTTCAGAATTATTTTGTTCCTGGTTACTTTGTCACAGTAATGAAGAAAGAAACTAATAGATCATGTATTAGTAGTTAGTAGAAGCCAGGTTTCTTGCTGTTGTGGTTTGAATGAGAATAGGCCCCATAAACTCATGTATTTGTGGGCTTAGTCCCCAGTGGATGGACTGTTTAGGGAAGGATCAGGAGGTTTGGCCTTCCTGTGGTAGGTGTGGCCTTGTTGGAGTAGGTGTGGCCTTGTTGAAAGAGTTGTGTCACTGCCTTGTAGGGGTAATTGTGGCCTTTTGGAGTAGATGTGGCCTTGATGGAGAAGGTGTGGCCTGTTGAAAGAGTCACTGGGGCCAGCTTTCAGGTTTCAAAAGCTCAGGACAGGTCCAGTCTCTCTCTCTCTCTCTCTCTCTCTGTCTCTCTCTCTCTCTCTCTTTCTCTTTCTCTGCGTGCTGCTTGCAGATCAGGATGCAAAACTCTCAGTTACTGCTATAGCTTCATACCTCTCTGTTTCTTGCTAATAGACTAACCCTCTGAAACTGTAAGCAAGCCCCCAATTAAAGTATTGGATTTTTGTTTGTTTGTTTGTTTGTTTGTTTTTTAAATAAGAATGATTGCCTTTCTTCATGTCTCTTGGTCATGGTGTCTCTTCTCAACAGTAGAACAATAACTAAAACACCTGTTCTGGGCCTGCTTCTTAGGGAAGCCACACCCTGACTGGGGCTTATGGAATAGAGAGACACAAATTGAATCTCTACAACAAATGTTCATATTGTCTGTGGTGATTTCATGACAAACCAGATGGTTCTGCGGTACAATTCAACATGATTCTAGGTCATCCGACTCTAAGGTTAGTAGTTGTGTGTGTAAGAAATGAAAATGGATTTGAAGAGTGGCCTTGGCAATACATAATTAGTCATTCAAAACTGGTGAAAATTCTATGTGTATATCCTCCATTGATTTTGTAAGTGTGTCTCATTTCCATCAAACATTTTGAGTACTAAATACTTGTAGTGCAGCATGTACTTGTGTAGTAGGTAAGTTATAAATACATACATAAATGTGCACATGTGTATATTTCCACATATACATAAATACTGATGTAAAACGTATTTGACTGAAAGCTTGTTCTATTCCAGGTCCTGAGATAAAAATACTTGACATGAATTCACCCATCAGGTTCTCACAAGTGGGCATAATTATTTTCCTCTCATTTTCTAGAAGAAAAAAGTTAACCTCACATAAGTAAAGAGAAATAACAAAGACTTCCTAGCCAGAGGAATTACCACTTTGTGTGACCACCCAACATCAAATGGAATTCTTTTAATCACTCTACGGAAATAACATTATTTTGAGAAAGAACGCTTCTTTACTCTAGAGAGTAACAAAGGCAATCAACTTGTTGATCCCTCATTTGGTAAATATCAGTTTTTGTATAATGAATTTCTTTCCATCAGGTGATACTTGGATATTAATAAAAGTCATATGCCTCAAAGTAGCATGGAGACTTAGCACTGCCCTTTGCAGAAATCTGCGTCTTCTCCATAATTGAAATGAGCTTGCTTTTACAATGGAAATATCTTCCTTTGTATGCAGAGCAATGGAGCATAGCAGAACACATGCCTTCCGCTAAAAATTATCTGTAAATCAACACACGCTGCACCCTGGTGTGGCTGTGGGGACATATACCCTCACAAGCTAGGAGACAGCCCTATCAAAGGGAGGGCTTGTTCCAATGAATACTGATCAGCTGCTAACAACAGAACAGAGATTGAGAAAACATCTTATAACTGATAAATGCATTGCTACCATAACATCAACAGCTTGAATTCAATGAAAACTATATTGGTTAAATTAAGTCCTCTACATAAAAATGTCAAACGTTACAACTTCACTATTACAGTGAAGAATAGCTTTGGAATGTGCCTAAACTGAAGAAAGAAGAGACACCATCTTTGGAATGACTTTACAGAATTGTTATGTCTGAAATCATAAATCTCTAATGGAACATCAAATCTTGTTTGTTTTGGGTTGGATTTTACAGAGGCATGCCATCTTGATTCAAGGCATCTTGGGCCATTTCTGTAATTTGTCTCTAATATAAAGAATATAACTGAAAGGAATACTCCTAGCACCCTCCCCTATTTATAAAAAGAACCAGAGTGCTGCTGAAAGTCAGAATTGATCACATTTCATTCAGGTTATTATTGATAGCAAGGTAATGGTCTTCATGGTTCCTTTTGATTTGGATACTATGTCTTATTTCTGGATTGTCATATTACAGTTCTGAGGTTTATCTAAAATGTAGCAACATTTATAATGTGTGAAGACCTGAAAATTAGAACTGTAAGAACTTGCCTTTTAAATGAGCTATGCCATGAGATCAGTTGTGAGCACATACCTTCCAAGGATAAGGAGACTGATCACATTTCTACCAGATGTGTTTAACCCTGAGGTTATATTTGTAGAATATGTCCTTGTCACTTAGAAATGTACCTCCATGACCTTTCAGTCCAAGTTTTAAGTAATGTTTTCTTGAGCTGGTTTTACATTTCCTTAATTTCTGCTTTGTAAATTATGTTTTTGATATATAAAACTACACCCTTTTTTTGTCTTTTGATGTGAAACAACATATGTTTTCAAAATGAAGTCCTTGAAACAGTTTATTCTATTAAATTATGAAAATCTAGGCAACATATGGAAGTCGAAGGGGAGGAAGGGTGATAGGAAGAAATAATACAGACTTACAAAATCAGTGAAATTAAACATAGACCAGGCTTATTAGGGCATCTATCAAAGAAAGCTCAGGTATTTGATACCCATGTTGAATATGCCAGAGAGGTTGGATCACCTGAGGTACCTCTAATCTTCTCATAGAGAAGGTAAAAGTGAACAGTTAAGGAGTAGAACCCTTAATCAAAGGCAAGTCCTCATAGATCAAAATATAGGAGAGAAATATGTAAGACACAGAGGCAAGACAAATGGAGAAATTGCACTGATACTCCAAGGAGACAGAAGCATAGATGAATGTTTCCTACCTCAATAGGCCAGTCATGTATAATAACCACACTGGCAAAATGCCCAGGGATCAAGGGCACTGTGACAGCTAAACAAGCCAAAGGGTCAAAGGCCATGGAGTGTCACTATGTGTGTAAAACCTGGCCCTTTTATCTATGGAATGTCACGGAACCCTTAGCAATCTCTGGTCTTAGTTTTCATCTAGTAAAAAGCAACATGTAGAAGCAGATGTTGACTGTATACTGGGAAGGACATATGAGGTAAGAGTCTTTATGCTAATAAAGGACAGAGCAGTGGCTGGTGTTGGCCAAGATAATCAGAGAGCTACCCAGAAACACTATCTTTACCCTATCATCTCTACTAACAAAATTCTTGGACAAAGCAAAGTCTTGTTGATCTTTTATTGCTTTTCTTCACACAAGGTTTGATAATAGTATCAATATCTTAGTAGCCTCTTAAATGTGAGACAATTTCAGGGTTACACAATGAATTGGGAAAAGAAATATTCTAGTGAATAAGCTCCAAAATGTATCACAGTCTCTGTCAAGCATTCACCTCCAAGCCCTGCTCTGTGAACTGGAGACTGAGCTTTGCTCATGATTGATCACATCTGTCCACAGTAACACTGGAGCCAGCAGCTGCCTGTGTCAGGATCCCAGTAGCTATCTAACAGTCTGCTTACTTCTCTAATGCAGCCCGGAGAACTTAAGACTATTTGCCAATTTTAGCCAGGTCATTGTTGCAACTGAACTAATAAAAGAAAAAAGGAATGTGGGAGAGGAGTCCTAATTTATTGAGCAAACTAGGCTACAGCTCGCAATGGAAATAGGGAACAGTGCCATCAGTACTTTTAAAAATGCTGTGATTAGTTTTTTGCATGTATAAAATAATAGAGTTTTTTAAAACTGAAGAGTAGAAGTCTAGTTAGAAGTAAACTGCTTTAGAATTCTATTTGTTTCATGTATTAATGGGGGAACTAATTGAAGACTATGTTAAGTGGTTTCATCCCAAGTTTCTATATGTTAAAACATAATAACAAGAATGTATACTAGTAGTATTTATTTAATAATGTTATGACTAAGGTGAGGATTAAATAAGATGCTTTATATCTGTATACATTTAGAACCTGCTATTTAGCAAGGCCCCAGGAAGAATGGTCATCACCAAACGAAGAACAAATAAAAATCCCCAAGGAAGAAATTTCTTAAAATGAATTGTGAATATTGAGACAAAATGAAGTGATAGGGTAAACTGTAATGATTGGGACTCTCAAGTCTATCTTGCCTTAATACAATGAAGGACATCAAAAAAATAAAAATAAAGGGGGAATTGGAGAATCCTGGGGTGGTAGAAACAACATACATTCTCAGAGAAGAACCATGAAGTTGTTCTTCAGCCATGTGTTTCTTATTGACAACATTGTTTACTTGCTATTTGAATATAGACAAAGCACTAGGATTACATGAAATTAAGTCTCAGGGTGATGCTGTTTGAGTTTTAATATTATCATGCACACTATTCTCTGACTTTCTTAGATCAATGTTCTGCTGTTTTTACTCATTTGCAAGGTTCTTGGCCTCAGAAATAAAACTCAAATATTTCTTTTGCCCCATATGCTCACTTCCATTTGGGATGGCAATTATTTACACATTAGGCCAATCGATACGGTAGAAAGTTCAGATTTTCTGAGGCAATCCCAATTTCAGAGCATCACAACTGTTAGCCTGAAGTTATAGCTAGAAGAGACTTAACCCGCTTTTCTTAGTTGCTATTTGAAATTTTGATATTTAAACTGTCAACAGGGCTGAGCACACAAATCCCTATGTCTGAAAACACTACCAATTTGACTTGCAAGTTGACTCTCTAGAATGGAATTCTGAGTCCTGGGAGGATATGGCGAAGAAGGCAGGTTGTCTAACAAATATACTTAAAATAGAATTAGAGAACCGTTATTTTTTCAACTAGTGTCCCTCTTAAAAGTCTGGTAACAGTAATATCCACTTTTTGAGATATGCTCTTCCATCCATCTGCTTCCTTTAGTTTAGAAGTGTCTTTTTCTGCAATTTCAGCATAATGGCCAAACATAAACAGCATTCACAATGCCAAATTTTGGTAAGATGTAGAAGGGCTTCATATCGAAGTATAAACTAGAGTTAACACCTTTGGAAATTCTGGTATATCTAAATGTACATAAGACTCAATGATTTTATTTATGAATATAAAAGTGAGTGCTGATTTCCATCCCCCCAAAAGAATATTTCTGTCAAGTTGTTAGAAATAATTGAATAACTCTTAGCAATAGAATGGAGACATTAGGATATAGTCAGACAGTGGAATACTGTTGAACAATGAGACACCAAAAACTGTAGCTATACTACACGTCACGGATAAATCTTGCAGAGAAAAACCTAATTGAATGATGGTGGAGATTAGAATATTGGATATCTCTGGGGACATCAATTGAAAGGGAGCGCAGGAGAGACAGGCAAGGTTCTAGAGACAGTCTGACTTAAGGAGTGAAGTTTATATAAGGGTATGCATTTTTGTAAGTTATACTTAATTATACATTAAGACATGTACAGTTTTATTGTATCTAAGTTAAATCAGGAAAGAGAGACAAGGAGGGGGAAGCAAAGAAATAAACATGGAGGGATGGAGGGAGAGAAGGAGGGAAAGAGCATGAGAGAGAGTGAGGGAGAGTGAGAGAGAGAGAGAGAGAGAGAGAGAATAAAGATGGGTGGCCGAAGGAGAAAAGGTAAGGGATAAAAACCAAGAGGAGGGAGAGAGATGAAAAGGAAGAAGGGAGGAGCGACAGAGAATTGGAGGAGGAACTAAAGAAAAGATAAAGCATTTTGTACTAGCACTTGGGAGTCTGAACAACCAGGCTGAAATCACTTTGGGTGCATGCCACTTGTGATTTCATAGACTTTACTATGCCCCTGCTCAGCATCGTATTTCAAAAGCTCTCAGAAAGTCCAGGTGGAGATAATATTTTCCATAAATAAATATTAACCACAGATGGGAATCATATGTGCAAACAGATAACAAGGCAAGTCTTGTTGACTTCATTTTGTTTTCTCTCTATGGTAAGTCATAAAAATATTTTCCACAGAGCAATACAACAAGGTTCAATGACATTGGGAGGCTGAGAAATATTGGCTTAACCAGGTTATACAAGCTGGAGGGAACCAAATCTAAGTATTTTCCCCTGTCTACAGAAAGAAGGGTCTTAAAGTGGAAAAATACACAAGTCCTTGAAATGCTTGTCTCCTGTTATTCTTCTGAGGAAATTAGATTGAAGCAAACTCTATGCATTCCTTTTAAAACCTGTCATAAAATCATGATTTACTGCGCGCGCGTGTGTGTGTGTGTGTGTGTGTGTGTGTGTGTGTGTGCGAGCGCGCTCGCGTGCCTGTGGAGGTCAGAGTTGATGTAGGTTATCTTCCTTAGTGTTCTTTACCTAATTCGTTGAGACAGAGCCTCTTCTCACTACTCTTGGAACTCACTGATTTGGTTACTGGCTGTCCAGCAAGCCTCAGGGGGCTTCCTTCATCTCTCCAGCATGGGATTTACAGGCAACCTCTGCTATGCCTGGCTTTCTCTGAGGGTGCTAAATATCTGAGCTCAGGTCTTTGGGCTGGCATAAGAAGCACTCTATTGACTGATCCATCTCCCAAGTCCCACAATTCTGGGGATTAAACCCTGGACCTTGTGCATGTCACACAAAGGTTCTACCACCGAGCCACATCACCTGTTCAGCCTAAGCTCTTTTATTATAATAAAGTATTTTATAGTAATTTTATTACAAAAATATTATTAGTAAGTTTGCTATGTCAACTGCTTTAATTTTTAAAATGCTCTATTATTTGCTGATTTCAAAGTCCACTCATTAAATCATCAAGGGTTCTTCTATTTTAAGCAATGATCAAAAGCCATAGTGGCTCAGTAGAGTAGAGATAAAGGCCCCTGAGTCAGAATATTTAATTTAATCCCAGCATAGTTACTGGTTTGCTACTTGGCCTTCAGCAAGAAATTTTAACTAATTTCACCTTAGCTCTCTCATTAAAAAGAACAAAAAAAGATACAGACTTTGTTACCTCGAGTTAGTTAATTGTTGAGGAACATTAACTGTTATGAAATGTAAAATCTTAGATGTGAAGATGAAGTCACAGACAGAAAGATCCAGAGGAAAGAGGGAAAAATGTGAATTTTCACTAATACAGAATGTTGATTTTTCAAACATCTGGTGCAAATATATTTCAAAGGAAAATAAGGCTCTAGGTAGGTTGAGTAAAAACGGCTCCTCATAGGTTCATATGTTTGAAGGCTTAGGGAGTGACATCAGGAGATGTGTCCTTGTTGGAGAAGGTATTGCCTTGTTGGAGGAAGTGTGTCACTGGGGGTGGGCTTTGAGTTTTCAAGGACCCAAGTCAGGTTCAATGGCTTCCTCTCTCTCTCTCTCTCTCTCTCTCTCTCTCTCTCTCTCTCTCTCTCATCCTGTTGGAAGAGATCTTTGGATCCAGATGTAGAACTCTCAGCCACCTATTTGCCTCCATGCTCCCTGCAATGAGAATAATGAACTAACCCTCTGAAATTGTAAGCAAGCCCCAGTTAAATGCTTTCCTATATAAGAGTTGCTGTGGCCATGGTGTCTCTACCCAGCAATAGAACTGTGACTAAGGCACCAATCATCTGCCATGTTTTGATTACACTGCTGAGGAGAAGAGCAGCTGCAAGTGACTAAAGTTCCTACATTTTTCTTTTTGTTGGAGACAGAACAATTTCATTGTTCATTCAACAAACACTGAATGCCCATTTGGTGCCATTTCAAGATAGCAAATAGATATTTATTGCATGTCTCCTTTGCCAGTTATTTTTATTATGCTTGGACCCTAAGGAGAAATGGCAGCTGACTTATGACAAGGTGGTAAGAAAATATTAGATTGTATGTTCACATATATTTTTCATCTAAAACAGTAAGCATCTACTAGTTGGAGAGGCAATAAATACGGAACATCCCCAAAGAAAAATGGAGGTTTTTAGTTTTGAGCAGGCAGCACTGTTGTGCACATACACAGGCTTGGATTAGGACAAGAGGGCATGAGATTTACATGCAAGTGTTAAAAGGCTTTTTAGCTTCTCATTCTTGCTTCACCTATATTAATTCACTTAAAGCAGAATACAGAGTTAACACAGAGTTTGAAAATCAATATAATCGTGATGCTGACACTTTTTATTTTGAAAAAACAAAATCACTCAATTAAATTCATTCGAAGGTAAATGCAACAATGTAAGATTTTGATAAGAAAATGGCACTAGAACTTAAAAAATGACAAGAAATACCAATTTAAGTACTTATATTTATTCATAATTGTTAACTTTGAAAATTATCTTCTAAAACACTTATTTATTTATGTATATATGTGTGTATTAATGTGAGTGCATGTGTACCATGTGTGTACAAGACTCTGTCTTTGTAGACAAGAGAACTTTGGATCTACTGGAACTGAAGTGACAGGTTGGAAGTTTGCCTCTGTGTGGGAGCTGAGAACTGAACCTGTGTCCTGTGCAAGAGTAGTAAATGATATTAACCTCTGATCCATATCTCTAGCCACTAAATGTTATTATAAAGTGCAGATTTTGCTAATGGTATGATTTGAGGTCATAACAATTAGCCTATCTAACAATGTTTTTTTAATTTTTCTTTATTGTTTAGAATTATGAACACATACATGAGGTCATTTGTATCAAATGTTTCTTCAGTTCGATTTATTTATATCAGGGAACTATGCTCAGAAGTATCTCTACATAGAGGTGTACAGTAGAAAATAAATTAGAATATATGGAAGAGGTTTTAGGAAATGAAGCCTTAAAGAAAACAGTGCTATATCTGACTGAATACAAAGAAGTTTGGACAATCTAGGCTCAAATCCAAAAATTTCTGCAAAGCCTATGAGAAACATATGATGTGGAATAAACCAACTTTCTATATTGTCATCATAAAATATGGGTATGAACATTTCAAAATTCCCTACATTGAGAGATAGGGACTATGCTTCCTCCCTTGGATCTGGGTGGGTTCATGTCTGTTTTGACCAAACAGACTTTGTTGTCAATAAAAGCTATTTTCATTTTAAAAGAATCATTAGATAGGTACAGACAACAGAATTTTTCTTTTGGGATGCTCACTATGTTGTGGGGGAAATTCACTGCTATAGATGGGGGTTTCATTGCCCTCAGGGAGCCATGCAAGAGGGGCCATGTGCAGGTGAACAATGCCCCTGAGCCTGAAGTTCTAAGCCATGCATGCATGTGAGTGAGTCCATGTTGTATCTTCTCTTCCAGTCTATTGCCCATGCCAATATCAGGGAATGGTCTCCGGTAGTATTAGAAGGCACACAAAATCCCCAGCAGAAGGGAATGGTCTCCGGTAGTATTAGAAGGCACACAAAATGCCCAGCAGAGCTGTACTAAAATGTCTTCCCTATAAATGTTCTGAGATATAGTCTTGGATTTTTTTGTGGTTCTCTGTTACGTAGTAACAGATAACTAACAGAATGTGTTACTAAGAGTGAGGTGCAGGCGTGGCAAAAGGTTTTAGGGAGAAAGTATGTGAGGCAGCTCTCAGTGAAATAAGCGTGGGAGGTGTCACCAGGAAGTGAGGAGCACGCAATCGGATGCTGGAAGAAAGTGGATTTATATGATGCAGTGTGGAAATTTGAGAAACATGTTCTTAGCACTGTGAAAACATAACATGGTGGTGTGTATAGTCCTGGAGCTGGGGAGGTAGATACAGTGAAGCCCCAGAGCTCACTGGCCAGCCAGCCTAGTCAAATGAGTGACACAGCACCCCATTTTTCATCCCAGGCCTGGTAGCACCTAGCCCAGTTTCATATACATAATAGGTACTCAACACATATAAGAAGTAGGCACAGACTGAGTGATGGATTTTGAGAGGCTCATTAGACAAATAAGAATAGGAGAATGTATGTAATATGGCTTACTATCATTTTTTCCTGTTACTTCAAATTTGAAAGAATAATAAAACTCTTTATAGAACATAATTGAGCAATTTGGTGCAGGGTCAAGAGGTGGGGGGTAATCTGCTGAAATCTCAGATGTTTTCAGTGAATCAGTCTTTATCGATAAAGAGATATTAAACAATGGCTGTCAGGTTTGACAATCTGCCAAATGATGAATCATCGGCATAGCTGTATTTCCCAACTTGCAAGTTTTGCAACTCATTAATAAACTGCAACTCTTACCAGGTGTTTAGTTAAAGCATGCTTAAATAGTTTGCAAACATTTATTCTTTACAGAAATCTTCCCACTGTATTCAGAGTCAGAAAGCAAGAACAATTTCCCCCTAAGATTGTGTTCTTCAAGGAAGGGTACTTCATTTTCAAGAATTGTAAAGAGAAAAATAACGATGAATTCATTGTTTCAACTCCTTCTCCCAGAAAATTATGTGTGAGGTAAATGAGGAGGCTAACTGAGAACAGTTACTTGCCAAAAATGGGTTTGGAATGGTAACTTAGTTGGTGAAATGCTTGCCGAACACAGACAAAACCCTTGGTTCTATCGGAAACACTTTATCCATGTATAATCTCAGCATTGGGTAGCTGGAGGTAGGTAGATCGGAAGTTCAAGGACATTCTTGGCTATTTGGAGTAGATGAAACTCTTATCTTAAACAACAACAACAACAACAACAACAACCCTACAACATTCTAGTGACAATGTATTTACCTACGTTTTTTAAGAAAGCGAAGAGTGGGGGGTACCTTTATAGCTTTTCAGATCAGTCTGGGAAAACAATCTACTTCATACCTAATCCATCTCAATTTAGCACAGAGGAGAGGTAGGCACACTTAGTAATTGGCCTTTCCTCTTACTTTGGAAGAAGAAGTCTTCGAATAGAATTCAATCGACCCTTTCATTCAGAAATGTTAGGCTAAATATATATTTTACCATTGAAAGTAGATTTGCATTAAGGGGTCGTATAGATGAGGAAGACCACCTGAGACCCATTAAAGAGGGAGCGTATTCCCTTTCATATTTTCCATAAGCTCACACTGCTTATGTAGTGGTGTAAGATGGTAGGTAGGTTTATCTCGTTAGAATGTTCCAATTAATACTGCTTACCTAAGGCTTAGCTGCCAGAGTGTTCTGGAGCTTGTAGGGACACTGACCAGGTCAATCATACTTCTGGAATCGAGAGGGACAGTGAGCACTAAGCTGACAAATTTAGATTCAAGTATGACTAAAAAGAAAGTCCTTTCATCCCATCTCAGGAAGCTGAGTGAGTGGTGCTGTTGGGAGATGGTAGTTTTTAAAGGTGGGGTCATGAGCCTGATCTTAGGTCATTGTCATGTACCCTCACGGTGACTGTGGAACTTCAGCCTTATCCCATCTTCGATTTCTAGGTAAGTGATGAGTAGGTGCTTTGTTCAGTGCTCCCTATCCTCTGGTCTACCCACAGAAGATAAAGGCAGTGGGTTTGCCTGATACTGTTCTGGAATCTTCAAAACTGTGGGTCTAAGCAA
Source organism: Rhynchomys soricoides (assembly GCA_019843965.1). Classification (NCBI taxonomy): domain Eukaryota; kingdom Metazoa; phylum Chordata; class Mammalia; order Rodentia; family Muridae; genus Rhynchomys; species Rhynchomys soricoides. The sequence continues at coordinate 6,997,994 of JADRCH010000007.1, read as the reverse complement.
CGCTTTTCTGTTCATATGCTAATTACCACCAGGTGTATCCTGACAGTGACAGAAAGATAACTCAGCGCCAACTCTCCTACCCTTAGCTGGTGTAACTCCTCCCCCTGAAGGAGCTCAGGAGAACTGCAAGCTACTCACTCTCTACTGTCCCACCCAGAAAGACTGAGGGATCTTTAGGACACAGCAGAGAAATAATCCTTCACAAGCATTTCTTTCAAGGATAATTGCACAAACAGATTAAGAACCACCTCGCAACTCTCCATTTAAGGTCTGTGCTGGCTGGTTCTGTGTCACCTTGACACTAGCTGGAGTTATCACAGAGAAAGGAGCTTCAGTTGAGAAAATGCCTCCATGAGATCCAGCGGTAAGGCATTTTCTCAATTAGTGATCAAGGGGGGAGGGCCCTTTGTGGGTGGTATCATCTGTGGGCTGGTAGTCATGGGCTCTATAAGAAGGCAAGCTGAGCAAGCCAGGGGAAGCAAGCAAGCCAGTAAGAAACATCCCTCCATGGCCTCTGCATCAGCTCCTGCTTCCTGACCTGCTCGAGTTCCAGTCCTGACTTCCTTTGGTGATGAACAGCAATGTGGAAGTGTAAGCTGAATAAACCCTTTCCTCCCCAACTTGTTTCTTTGTCATGATGTTTGTGTAGGAATAGAAACCCTGACTAAGACAAGGTCTTTTATTTTTTAGTTTGTACTGCCTACCCTCCCCCTCAAACAAGATAGATATAAAAGATCGACACTGCCAAGATGGTCGCACTTCCTTTTGCATTCAGACAATTTGAGGATAAACTACATTAAAGGATAAAGATAACTCTACTTTCAGGTGTGTGTGTGTGTGTGTGTGTGCTTGCACATTACAGTGCACCCTCAAGTATACGTGTACACTATTAAGGATAATCAGTTGCTTTACGTTATGAAAATAACTGAGAAAAACACTTTTTGACAAAAGATTGTACCTAATTGGGAAAAAATTGACTAAAGGAGAATCTGTAGATTCTGCTTTTTGTTTAAAATGAGCATACCAGAGAGTTGACTATTGATCAGGCTTTGGTAGCATTACATTTCCTTCTAGCCTACGGCTTTCAGTAACCCATTCTAGGATAAACAGTCTCCATTCCTAAGTATGTTCTAAGGATGAGCTGTCCAATCTGCCCACACATGCCATTCAGCCAAGTCTCCTGGGCACATTCCATACACAGAAGTGGCAGCTCACACTGTCTGCCTGTCCCTTGTGAGACTGAAGAGAGGAAGAGAAGCCTTCCATGGCAGTTCTCACTCAACGCCATTCATCCAGCGTGCCCCTTCCTCTCCTTTCTGGATGGTTATTTTTTTTTTCTTAGACATTTCCCACATCACAGCAAAGAACAGACATCAGTGGACAGAGTTATAAAAGAGAAAGGGGAATGAGATTTTCTTTCTAGCAGATTAAGGAAACTGGGTTCACTGATTCAACAGTTCCACTGAAGTGGGATGAAAGACAAAGTTAGCAATGTGTATTAGTCATCTAAACCAGTGTGATGACATTGAAAGTGGGATGTAAAGAAAAACAGAAAGCATTATAAGAATATATTAGCTTCCTGATTACTAATTACATTAATTGTTACTATTAATTAAGCTAATAGATCAAGGGAAGAATTATGACCAGAAGACACTACCATGACCCCCACCCCTAATCAGGGAACATCAGTCAAATTCTGGTACAGGATAATCAGTAGCACTGCCCTTCTATACAGCTGCCTCTAACAGGCCCCTGGGAGTCAGCTGGATTCAAAGAAAACTTTAAACATGAACAGAATCAAATAGCCAAGGCTTGGCTTCATCTAAAATAACATAGAGCTTGTTGAGCTAAATGGTACAGCTGCCAAAATTCCAGATTGTAGAGATTGTTTTAAGTGAAAATCAAGCCACTTTCTGGCATACAGATTCACTCATTAAGGCTTGGCTAACCTGGCCAGTGCTACTGAGGACAACCAAAATATGATAGGATCAGAGGAGTGTCTCTCAGCCAACGGTACCCTTCGTGACTCCTACAGGGTTGTTTGCCCTCACTGTAGCATCCATCTTAAATACATAACATCCCCTCAAAAACATATCACCTACATGCATTTGCAGAGTCATAACTGAATGCCATTTGATTATTTAAAACTCCAGTTTTATTTTGATGAGTTTCTTACTGTGTTTGTAATTTGATTTGTTTCAGAGCATTTGCATATTTAAAGAAGTGTTTAGAAATTTGGCCAATGAATTTTGGGGGAAAGTGCTATGGATTTAAAAAAATGGAACTCTGCAGAATGGGGTTAGTGAAGCGAACTATGGTCATGAGAGCCCTATTAGCAAACATCCAGCTTCAGAACAGAGCTCCACCCTCACACAATGAGTCCCGTCTCTTTCTTCGTCTTCTTCGTGTCTCCCTTCTACCAGAGCTGGCCCTCCAGTAATAGCTCAGCAAATGTTTATTGAGTAAATTAATGAGCACTAATTTAAAGATAATTGAACAATTAGTAGGTAATGAATGATTTCTAAATTAGCAATTTATAATAAATTACAAATTATTTGGTTAATCGGTAAATAATTAAACTGCAATAGAAATAGCTACGAGATATTCAGTAAGTAAACAAATGGCCAACACAGAGGGAAAAAATCCTTTGGAAATGAAAGGACAAAACTACTGGATATTCACAATGAAAAGAAATCTTATTATTTTCTCACACACTGTAAGATATAAGTAGATGCTGGAACAGAATTAGACAAATTAGTGTGAGTAGTGCAATTCACAGTATCATCTTGCATAATAACCTATTATTAACAATGATTCATTTAATATTCAACTGCTAAATGCCCAATTTAGAATCTTACTGTTTAAACATCTCTAGAGGATTTTCTATTCCAAATGCCTTGCTTTGCAGATGAGGAATTTGAGACTCGTTTTGGATGAACACCTGCCCTATGATACCAGGCAAGTGCACAGCTCACCAGACATTCAGTTGGTTCATTCATTTACTTTATGCATTCTGTCCCTATGTCTTTAGTATTTACTATGTATTCTTTCTATGAAGAAGGCCAGCTCCCTTGTGACTTCTGAATTCGTATTTATTAAGGTAAACATGAAACAGCTATTGTTTTAAATGACAAGGTTTCAAAACTGGCCTATGATCTTCTGGATCTAGCATGGCTTTGCTCTTAGTAGTTTAGGAATCATTTGTTTTTTTACTGACAGTTCTTCCAGGGAGCACAGTAGACATGTTCATAAATCCAGTTCACTTTTTAGCTGTTCTTTTAAACTGCACTTTTGAGGGACAGCCAACTTAAATGTGAACAACAAATGTGACAAGGAGATAAGCGAATCACAAAACTTCCCAAACAAAAGTCAACTAACTAGTTCTTAAATCATAAATATCATTCAGTGGCTGGATACACTCACATGTGCACGTACAACACCGATAGGTGACACTGCAGTAAGAACTGCATTTCCCATTGTTTCTAGTCTTTCTTGCTCAGATAGTTTGTTAGCTATCTCAAAAAAGGTTTCTGTGTCTCCTCTACTTGTACTTAAAGGCAGCAATTTCTCTTGTTGAATAATAACTTCAGCATCACAGCTCTCAAATAAGTGAAGTAGGGCCATCACCGCAGAGTACTGGCTTTCCTAAGACAATCCTCTCCTTGGTATAAAATAGCCTTCACTCAAAAGTGCATATTAATAGCACAAGGCTGGCAGTTCTATGATAGGTAAATATGACTGGAGTGAGTATTTAATTATCAAAGGCAAAATAATAAGAGAAGAGATGACAGAATACTCCTTAGAGTGGGGGGAAAAAAAAGAGAGAGAAAAGAGAAATGTAGCCATGTCAGGAGAGCTGAGTGCTGCCATCTACTGGCAGTGAAGAATGTGTCAAATTCCCCCGTTTACTGTTTTTTTCCCCTCAATATTTCTTTCTTTTTCTTTTAAATCTCTTGACAGTTTCATTCATGTATATGAGTCATCTTATTTGTAGTATTTACTTTTCTTCCCTTTTCTTCCATTTTTGCCTCCTTCCCTTTATCCCTTTTCTTTATACAACATAGGAGTTGTAGACTCTCTGAAAAGAGACTCTTACTACCTTTCTACCAATAGTGCTCTAAGGTCAGATAATCTGTGCAACACTACTTTATAAATTTCAAATGTGATACACATCTCAATGAGAAATATTTTTACAGCTAGCAAATCTCAGGAGAGTCTGGGTACATTCTGAGAATATTTGTAATCCGCGGTGAGAACTTGTTCAGGGCTCTAAGTGGTCTCCACTTAGTGTACCTTGTATAGTGGCACTTGTCACCTGTCATCTTACCCTTTACATCTGTCTCCATTTGCTCAGTTTGACTGGGACTTGATGTGTGTATATTTTATAGAAAGAAATTTATTCTCCCCTCTCTTTCTATGTGCTCAGCTGATCATCATTGTGAGGTTATTAAAAAATGGAAGTCTTGATGTTAAGATCATTCTGGAAAGACTATAGAAGCCCCTCCACTTGCCACTAGATCTGACTCATCACCCTCTGAAAGATTTATGAAGAAGGACACTGTGTAACATGTGACCTTTAAAAATTGCTCGTGGTCTGTTCTCCCCTGAAAGGAATTCTAATGTCCTTGTGGCTTATGTTACGAGCTGTGTACAACAACTAGAGAAAGATACAAAAATTTAATGAATTTAAGAAAAGCAGTGCAAGTTTCTCCTTTGGGAAAGCCTTTGGCAAGAGGGACACAGACAGGAAAAGCACAGTCAAAAAAATTACACTGACCCCAAACATGGGGACTCACTTTGGGTTGAAGCTGGTGCTCATGAACTGATACAGCTGGATTCATTATTGTGGCTGGTCACAGATGTGGCAAAATTGAAGAAATCTGACCAACACCCCAGGGAAAAAATGCTACAGGAAGGTAATTGTCCTGCTTCTGGCACAGGGCTATAGACATGGAGGTTAGATCCATGGCCTTGAGAAGCTTGCTGCATCACACATGAGTGTGTGTGT
>JADRCH010000007.1:6969382-6992976 GCA_019843965.1 Rhynchomys soricoides | reverse complement strand
TGTGTGTGTGTGTGTGTGTGTGTGTGTGTGCACATGCTTAATGTAAGTATGAGGTAGAAAAGTCCATAGCATAACTTTAGAATCCAAGATATGACTGTGGTCTGGGAAGAGTAGATGGAATCTTGAAGGCATTTAATGGAAAAATGAATGAGATTAGACACATAGTTTACCTGAAAGTAGACACTATCCAGACAATAACTATAAAGAAGTCAAAGAAAATACATGTACTTAGCCAACATACAAACGGAATCATGAGCTACTGTTAAACTGGAAAAGAGACTATACCATCTTGTAAGGAATAATGCTACTCCTTAGCAATAAATATTCATACAGAGAAAACAAGCAGAGGATGTATGTCAAGTGCTTATTTAAATGTTTACTTCAGAATGCTGGAACTAGCAGAATTTTAAATTTCGCTGTTTTGTATGTAGATTTTACATTTTCTATACTGACTGCACATCAAAGTGAAATTCAGGAGAGGCTTATGAAAAGCATGTCTTTTAATTTCTTTTACAAATACCATTCACAACCAGAGAGAAAGTCAGAACAAGGTTTGGCAAATTGTAGGCTGTTTGCCACATCTGGCCTGCCATTTCTTTTTGTAAAATAAAAGCTTCATTGGAAAATAGCTGCCGCCGTCATTCAAAGTCAGAGTTCAGCAGTGTGATAAAGTGCCTGGCACATGGATAGTACTATTATCTATGTCCTTTAAATAAGATGCATTACTCTACTATTGTGTCAAACCTAATGAAACTGTCATTGTCGGTCAGCATTGCTCAACATTGGCAACTTTACATTGTTTAGATCAACCATACACTAGTCGGTTTCTCTTCTTATTTCCTCATTTAGGTTTTACTCTCTGAGATAAATCATGATTAGTTTATTGTGGACTAGCTAAACTGCCACAAAAGACCAAAACCTAAAATGTATCACTAATGTAACCAAATGTGTACATTTGGATGGGTGCGATGGCATATTGTGTTTATATTGTACTTTGAAACACAAGCAAATCAGGGCTCATTGTCCTTATGGTGTGGCAGATTATATATCTCTGTCTTTATGACCTAAAGGGAAGTTTTTCAGAAAAAGGGTGTTCATGTCTACTCAACAAAATAGCAACTGACTAAAATTTTGTCAAAGTGAGATTCTACAGCACAGTGAACATTGCTCCTGAACTTAGCCCAGTTCTGGACACAGTCTGCCAAAACATCCTGCCCAAAGGGAATACATGAATCAGAGAACTGCAAAACTTGAAGAGTCTGTCAAGCACATTTCTTCAGGCATGATTAACGATGGTATTGTATGGTTTAGTTCAGATCCAGAAGAGGAGTTCTTTAAAAATGCAAAATAGGACTTCCTACAAAGGACAAAGTAAGATACACTAGAATATCAACAGAGAAGAATTTTAAGAAGCTGTGAACAGCAGCATGTAGGAGAATCTCTGAGGAAAGGAGGCAAATTAAGAATCTAAAGGAGAAGTAACCAAAGTGTCCTTAGCTGAAATCAAGAAAACTAAGTATTCAGTACTAAGATCATCAAAGCAAGAAAGACTGAATTAATCCAATCAACATATTAGAAAAACATTTTATACCAGTTACCATGTTATCACAGCAAGATGCAGTAATACAAAGCAGGCACTAGAGGATTTGTAGTCTGGTGCATCCTTTTGTTGGGGACCCAAATTCTCTTGGTTTGTCCAGGTCACTCAAAGAAACACAAACCTCTGCCTGTTTTCTTTTCTCAATGCCATTAGAGTTGAGGAGGAAAATTGGCTTTCACTCTCCATACGCCTGCACGTGACCCTTGACCATATGGGGGAGTAGTTCCCCCAGCTAGGGTGGGAGAGATAGTCTTTTTTACCTTGGGCCCCCACTCTCCATTAGACATGTGGGATGACTTTGGCTATGGGAACTCCTGGAGGAATTTCACTGGGGCTAAGGCAGCCCCATCCTCCATATAAAGGTATCATTACATGAGGGCCTAGGAATCGAAAGATCCGTCTATACTTCTTTTGTGGTTTATGTCTCCCTTTCAATCAGTAATCCATATAATTGGAAATCTCAGAATGTACCAATCTTTAAAACAAACAAACAAACCCAAAAACTAACCAACCAACCAACTAAACAAAACAAAACAAAAAAACATGCTCTTACTAATTTCCTTGAGATTATCTTTTATATCCACTAGGCAAAACTTTGGATGATTGCCAACAGCTCCTGGACACCTTTTCATGGCCTTCATAGGAGGATAAGATCCAGCCTGAGAGTAGAAAAATTGCCCTAAAACCAGGTAGAGCATCATTTGAGTACAATACAATCACAATAGAGTGGATTTTTCCACCTGCTTGACCTAACTGGGACTCCCAATACATACCAACAAAGGTAAGGAGGTTCTGGATAATTTTCACTAGGACCTGTTATGAGGACTGAAAGCAGCTTCTGAAAAAATCACTAATCTGTTTAAAATGAGTGAGGTTACATAAGAGCTCCCCTCCCCAAATTGCCTGCAGGATGCCTGGAGAGCCCCTGTGAGGCATGCTGGTTGTTCACCGATATAGAGCTAGACACAATAGAAAACCAGCAAGCACCAGTACTACTTTTTCTAAGCAGATATCCATAGATTTTGGAAAGAAACTTTAAAAGTTAGAAGGGTTTGAAGGTATGAATAGGTTGCAATTATTGGAAATTGCTCAAATGGTTTACAATCACTGTGAGTCTGAAGAACAGCAGAAGAAATAATTGACCTGAGCAATAGTAGCAGCCATTGAAGAAACCAATAAAAGGGATCCCAGAGTGGGGAAGCCCAAGACTCCGAGAAAAGAAAGGCTAGAAAAGTACCAATATGTTTATCATACACAAAAAGCAAACTGGAAGAATGAATGTCCAAATAAGAAGAGGAAAGAAGGGTGCCCTTACCTTCATTTGGGTAGGACTGACAGGGTCAGGTCTTCTTCCATTGAGCCTGAGGAGCTCAGGGGAACATTAAAGGAAGGAGACAAAGCCAGTCAGTCCTGACAGGGCTGCTCAAACCACTGATGTCTCAATGTATGGCCATTCAAGGGGTAAAGGGATAGACTGCTCTTTCCCCAGATGACCTCCCAGATGGTAGACTTGTGGTACTGTCACCCACTCCTTCTTTATTATGCCAGACTTTCCTTATCCCTTAATTTGAAGAGATTTATTACTAAATCCATGGTCCAACATATCCTTTGGAGATGCTACTGCTCACATTACATTTTTTACTCATCTCCCAACCTGCATTCTTGTTTCCTTCCCTTGTTGGAGGAATAGCTCATTTAACCAAGTCTGGTACCTGAAGATGACATTGAAGCTTTGGGATAGGTGCAGAATTTGCAACAGCAGTACTCTGAAGTCTGGGCTGAGGATAACCCACCAGGATTGGCCACCAAAATGCTAAGTATTACAAATTATTTGACCACCCAAAAGGTAGCTCTAGAACCAGTGCAGTCTCTCTAGATCTTGGTTATCCTCTGTTACACCCAAATACTCCAGCACCAAAACTATACCCAGGGAGCTACAAATGGGCAAAAATGGAAGATGCCAAGTAGAAGGCAAATATATGGTGGTTCTTGTTGGTCAGGAGACCCATACCCTTTGCTATGGGAAGACAAATGGTCACCATATTTCACCAGGCTACTCATCTAGGGGCATCTGAAATGGCTGAGTTACTCAGGCTCAGATATTACATCCCTTAACCAGACAAATTTGTTGAAGATGTTCCAAATGTGACAAGTGAATCCCAGAGGAGGAAGAAAAACCCAAGAAGGAATCCATACCCAAGAAAGTACCCCTAGAGAACAATAGGAAATGGTCTTTACAGAGATGAGCCGCACGGTTCTTGGTTTGAAGTATTTGCTAGTTTTCATAGATACCTTCTCTCAATGGGTGGAAGCTATCCTACCCAAATAGAGACAGCTTCAATGGTGACAAAGATACTTCTCCAAGAGTTAATTCCTAGGTTTGTATTGACCCTCTCCCTGAGGTTTGACAATGGCCTGGTTATCATGGTCAATATCTGGGTTCCCAATATTTGGCAAAAGTCCTAATTATTGATTGGAAACTACATTGTCCCTATAAGTCACAAAGCTCAGGAGAGGTGGAAAAGACAAATAGGACCTTGGAGGAAACTTTAACTAAATATAATCTTGAGAATGGCAAAAAATGGGCCAACCATTTTTTCTCTTAAGAGACAAGTGGGCCCCATATAGAGAAGGTTTCACTCCACTTGAAATTATGTTTTGGAGTCCCTCACAAGCTAGATGGAAATTACTAAGTTGTCCCCCCTCAAATCCTCACAGGTCCTGAAACAAGCCCAGAGTTCAATAATTAGATATTTTGATGGGCTGGATCCTTGTCCATGCCTGAGCCTGCCCACAAGTTCTAATTTAGAGACCTTATGGGAGTAAAGAGGTTCCTGACCCAGAACCTGAAGGCAACATAGAAAGACCCATACCCTGTGTTCTTCAATATTCCTACTGCAGTGAAGGTCGCAGGTATCACCCTGTGGATTTACCACATTCAGCTGAAGAAGACTATGGAGGATAGATTAATCATCACCTGATCCTCTCCAACCCACTAAAGATAAGATGGACACAAGCCCCGTGAAAATGATTGTCCTATTCAGTCTTTGTCTCTTTGTGGGAAAAATCCATCACCCCATAAGCCAAGGCAGGGTATGAGAATTATGAAAGACCCAAACCAGGGAGCCCACAGCCAATCTATCCACTGAGATACAATCCACCTTCCAGGTAGATTTCTGTAAAATATTATATCTAAAAGCAAGTGTGTTTTCTAATATCATCAAAATACCTCCTAGATAATTCCCTCTCTGCAGATTCCTGTATCCTTACACAGCAGGTTAAGTCAAGAAATGGCAGTCAAGTCTCTGGTCCAGGCCTCAGAGACTACCTGGCTTGTGTACTAGAGCAGTTTAACCAAGTATACATCTTCTGAATTATATACCCTGGAAGGGTTCTCACTCCTCTGTCTCCTTATATATGTCATACCATGGGTGTTTGTCTATAATGGAAAAGAGGGCAGGGCCCACCTAATCTAGATACTGGGCCTCCCCATACACAGTGGCAAGCCATTTCCATTCTCATTTGCCCGTTGGTGGAAGCAGACATTGCAGGTTCTACTGCAGTTGGGATTTCAGCCCTGATTATGAGGGATGAATACTTCAAGGAAATCAGAGCTCAAGAGGACATAGACCTAGACCATCTGGAAAAAAATCTATTCCCATTTGGAAGGTCAGATAGAGCCCTTAGTTAAGATTATTCCTGAGAATCCAGAGGACTGGACATTCCCTTTATGAAATAAAGCCTGTGAGGGAGGGATTTTGGATAAATATGTTGTTTCTATGTCAACCAGTCAGTGATAATTAGAGAAAGTTTAGCCATGGTCAGAAATAACCTTAAGGAAAGAGAAGAGAGACACCAAGAATCTGACAATTGGCACCAATTCTTATTCTCTAGTGGTTAACTACTCTACTTATGGCCATCCATTTGTTCCTGAACTTCACAGCTTGCTCAGATGCCTACATAATTATACAGAAGCAAGACCTAATTCAGTAAAAATTATTAGTGCTAAGGGGACAATAAAACTCCCTGCCCCAAGATGACTCCATGATTTGACTCATGCCCATAGAACCAATGGGCAATGTAATAGGCCCAGATTAGTATTATTGATGCCATGTTAGAGGCTCCATTCTGACCTTAAAGCACATTTTGTAGGTCCTAGCCCCTGCCAAAATGAGAACACATATCTAGGTCACAGTTCCAGTTATGTCCTCAAGTAAAAATCCCTAAATGTACTAATCTTGCTTTTACACTTCTGTAGTTGGACTTCTTGATAACTCAAGTGGGTCAACCAAGACATGGATTTTATGCATAAAAGACAAAGAGCTGTAAGGCTCAGGCCTGCATAATTTGGGCAAGTTCTCCAAGCAGCTGTCACCCAGCAACAGAGACTTCCTTTTCAGCTTTAATGGTGGTCGTATCTGGTGGCCTCACCACACAAAAACATCAGCATGTCTATGATTTTTTCAGCTATGTATAGCTCTTCCTTCCCCCACTCATTACTAACTGGGTCCTATCATTACTGGGTAAGGAAGGAAACCCAAGAAAAAATTTCTTTGTTCCTCAAAATCTTCTGCAATATCACTGCACACTGGCTCCTCCAATCTAGAAGCACATATGCATGAACACACAGATAATGAATTTAAATAGTCCTTTACTACTTGAAAAGTGGTTTGCTTCACACAAAACTTTGTACAGAGTTCATGCAAACACAGACTATTTATAAGAAAAACAGATACCAACTCTGTGAGATACATTACACAATCATATTTTCAAGAAAAGAATACCCAAGGCTAAGAAAGATTTGGTCAAGTTCACATCAAGTAAACACTCAGTAGAATGGACTAAATTGAAGACTTCTGCAGTCCAGTTTTCCTCTAATTGTTCATACCTATCAAAAATAGAAATTTTGTCAAGCTTATTCTTACAGTAACATCATCCTAAAACTAATAAGGTAATTAAAGAGAATCTCAATGGGACGTATAGATGTTTCAACAAAATGTCCTTAGAATACTGCTAGCTAAGACCTCTTAGAGACAGTTACACATTAATGGCAATTCCATAGGATTTTAAATATAATTAACTCTCACATCTGGGCTTTAGTGTTTCTCATCAATAACACATATAAGGATTATTACCACAAATAATGATGCCCAGAGGAAGAAAGTCATTGGTCTAATTCCTAATCTGTCTCCAAATGCCTAATCTCAGACCCCAGTAAGACACAGTTACAGAAGTTCTGGCCATGTACTGTGAGGCTCCAGGTGGATGAGCATGTGGTGTTTCAATTTACAAACAACAACAACAACTAAAACCAAAAGATAGGGGAAAACAAGAAATTTTTGATAACAAAATCTGACTCTAGAACTTTCTGCCAAACATGCAAAAACCAAAGAAAACAAATAGATGGTGTAATTATCATAGAGACTGTCATAAGAAATAGAACAAAATAGAAATGACACAAAAAGCAAGTGGGGACAGTAAAGGCATCTCTGCAAAATGGGTTTAATTTCTCAGAGGGGGCAACACTTAACTAAAGGACACAGACTTGGTGTTATTTAATATAGTATTTAATATAGTATCCAGTGGGACTTGAAATGGGTCAGCTGTTCTTCCAGAAGACCAAGTACAATTCCCAGAACCCACATGGAAGCTCACAGCCATCTATCTGTAACCCTGTGAGGATCCGACACCCTCACACAGACATACACACATGGAAAACACGAATGCACATAAAAATAATAAAATAAATAGATTATATTTTAAAATTATAGTACCTAGCAACATTCTGATAGGAGACCATAGATAACCATAGATGGAAAACCAGGATCTCCTGTGAGAAGACTAATCAAGTGAAGTCCGTCTTTACTAAACCTTCACATTGCTCTTTACAAATAGATACTCACTGAGGTGGTTTGAATGAGAAATGCCCCCCCAACCCCCGTGCAAGTTTATGTATTTAGACATTTGGTACCCAGCTAATGAGGTTATGAAACCTTTAGGAAGTATATCACCAAAGTCAAGACTGAAGGTTTATAGCCAGACCCTAGTTCCTGTTCTTTCTCTCTGCTTCTTGTGTGGGAAGGAAGTGTGCCCAGCCAGCTTCTTCCTCCTGTCACCATGTCTTCCCAGCTCTAACGGACTCTATCTCTCTGAAGCCATAAGACAGAATGAATCCTTCCTTCCCTATGTTGGTCTTGGTCAGGGTCTATCTCAGCCACAGAAAGATTCATTGTGTAAAGCTACAGACTTTTCATGGAATGGGTGTTCTCTTCCTGAGCAATGTGACTTAACTCGGGACATATTCTAGACATTGAAAAACTGCATGCTCTGCTGCAAATCAGCTCTGTGATTCCAAGCTCTGTGATTCCAAGTACTTTTGTGCAAACAGATATGGGAGACCAACACTGCAGAACTAGTGATGCCCTGCTTTCTTTCCCACTAATGGCACAGATACAACCTATCTTTATCAGGGCATTTATTGCTGCACAGTAGTTCTCATTAAATGCCTATCAGTTAAGTAAATCAGACTAATAATGATAATAAGGAGAATTAGGCATAGAGACACATGCCTTTAATACTCAGAAGGCAGAAACAGGCAGATCTCTATGAGTTCAAGGCTAGCCTGGTCTATAGAGTGAGTTCCCGGATAGCCAGGGCTACGTAGACAGACATTTCATCAAAATTAAATAAATATTGATGATAAAATGGTGTAATGTTTACTGCCATCTCTCCAATGTGCCTGGCACCCTTCTCAGTGTTTTCCTTGTTTTTGCCATCCAATCTTCACAACAAGCTGGCATTGGGGTGTATGTGATGGTAGCTAAGTGCTCAGCTAGCTCATCCACATATTTTGAGTCATTACCTACCCTCCAATCCTTACCAGTAACAACAGGCAAGGTTGTTCAGAGCTACTTATTCTTCAGCAGTAAACAGTGGATTCCAGGCATTAAGCTAGGTAGCGATGGCATCTACACACAAGGTTCTCTCAGTGCTCAGCAAAGAAGCCTGCACAGTCACAACTGTTATTAGAAAACAACTCAGAGAAATTCTAAAGCAGGACAATTCCATACTGCCCCTATTCCCTCTGTTCTTAAAACAAATAGCTCAAGCGGTGACAACTTTCACTGTAACTTGCCAAGCATTATTACTAATATTAAATGAATCTTGCATTTGGAAAATCAATGTGTCCCCTTGGAACAGCAGTTTCTGTGTGCTAGTGATGGTTCTCTGTGATTAAAATAGAGAGAAATAAAACTGATGTGTGTTTTTCTTAAAGCCAAATTTATTGCAGTTTTAAATCTTGGGTTTTGTTTTTAAACAAGAAACTGCTCTCTAAAATGACATGAGAGAATTTTTTATTTTTAAAAATATTAATAGATAAAATATAAAGGTGACAGGTTTTGCAATTTAACTATTCATGATATCTAAAAGGTTTAGGGTGCACTGATGTATGTCCAGATGGACAGAAGTGCAAGAAGGCAGAGTTGGTCTTCGGCAGTAGTCATCTTCCCACAAATGTCAGGACTACATCTTTCTTTGTAAGAATGATTTTTTATCTTCAGATGATTCTTTTCAGAAGACAAATAATGCACAAAGTGGATTTGCAAATTCAATCTTGCTGCAAATAACTTTATTGCACAGAGATGAATCTAAAATCCATATCAACTCAATTTGATTATAAGTGACACCATAGGCAGGGTGGCAGCTTGTAAGATAATACTGTCATTTTCCCTCTTAAATCAGCATTCCATTTGAAGTTCTAGGGAAGTACATCCTTTCATAAACAACAGTTTCATGGAAGACTGCAACAATGGCTCAATAAAGGGAACTGGCTGCTGTTGCAGAGGCCCAGGGTTTGTTTCCCAGTACTCACATGGAGCTTCACAGTCATCTGTAACTCCAGTTCCAGGGCATCTGATGCCCTCTTCTGTCCTATACGGACACTAGGCACACATATGGAACATATCATACATGTTGAGAAAAACATTCATATACATAAAGTAAAAATAAATGAATATTAAAAATCCAACTTCATGTATACATAACTTTCACAAACAATGTTTGAAGTCCCACATGTTTGAAGTAGCAAACTGAAGCTTCTGATAAAGATAGATAATATTTCCACCACTGTGGAAAGCTCCTTCATTCTTGCAGTCTGTTCCTATCGACTCCCTGCCCTATGATCTTTTGACCTGCTAACCATAGGCGAATCTTTTCTGTCATGGAATTTCATACAATTAGAATGCCACACTCTGTGTGTGTGTGTGTGTGTGTGTGTGTGTGTGTGTGTGTGTGTTAAGCTCATTACATTCAATACAATGTGTGTCTAAAATATTACATTGACTTGCAGGTGGGTTTCTCTCTGAATATTTGTGTTAGGGTGGTAATTACACATCTTATCTATCTTATCTATTTTCCCTTGGTAGGTATAGAGTTGTCAAGATGTCTAGCTATTCTCCTTCAAACATTTATTAAGAATTATTTTCATTTCTCTTGAAGAAATATACCAGAATGGATTTGAAGCATCCTTTTACATTTGGGATTAACTTTCAAAAAGCTAAAGCTGCCCATCCATGTGGTACTATGTTATATTCACAAAATGCACACAAGATTCACTTATATGACATCCACAGCAACCTTTGGTCCTAGCTTGGTATGTGAACTGTTCATTATATGAGGTGTAAGGTGACATCTTGATGTGGCCTTCTTTCCATTTCCCTCAGTATATTGTTTATGGTCAATTTAAGTGTCATCTTTCTGGAGGTATCTTTTGTGCAGAGCCATTGGGTTATTTGCCTTCTTAAATTTAAAATGTCATTTGTGTATTCTGTCTATAAGCACTTTTTTGACAGGGAAAAATTGAAATTAAAAATTTAACGTAGCACACAAAGGGATGGGCTTCCGTCTGGCACTTTCATGCACATATGTTATTATTCTTTGCTCTTTCTCTCCTCTTTCCTCACTGCCTCTCCCATCCCTGTGTCCTCAACTGGCCCACTTCCTCTCTTCAAATAGTCTTCCCTTCTGCTAGCATGTCTCATGAACTGAATAGTAAGTAGTCTTTAAAAAATACTTTCTTCTTGTATGTGACTTGGCCTTTTCACTACCCTGATGAATGCTTAGAAGAACAGGAGGTCTAACTGATAAATTTGTCAATTTCTCCTCAAGTTGTGCTTTGGGGGACTTGCTAGTGAATCTGCATCTATCTCCAAGGATGTAAAGATTTTTCTCTCGTGTTAGTCTTCTAGGAATTTTATAGATCATGGTTTTACATTTAGGTATTATGACAGGGGTTGAAGTTTACTTACAGTTTTTCTAATACTACTTATTAATAAAATCGGTCTTTCTTACTGACTTTGATATCATCTGTGTTTATATGTTTCTATGTGTTTGTGAATGTGTACCTATGTGTACACATATGGAGGCCAGGGGTTGATACTAGGTGTCTTCTCACTTTCTACTGTTATTTTTTTTTTTGAGACAGTATAGTTATTTAGATGCACAAGTCCCCCCTAGGCTCAGTGGTTGGAATGTTTCATCACTAGTTGATGGCACTGTTTGTGCAGGTTTAGGAGGTGTGGCCTTGCTAGAAGTATGTCCCCTGAGGTTTCATAGCTTCTTGCCATTCTCAGTACCCTATCTCTGCTTCTTATAGCTTAAAATGTGAGCTCCTAACTTTCCCTGAGCCACATAGTAGAGCTGGCCCTGGATGGGGGGGGGTAGCAGGTGAGCCAGCCCCGAGGGTGTGAGCATAAGAGAGCTGGCCTTGTCTCTTGTCTGCTGTGTAGTGGCATGAATGAGGAGAGACACCTTCTTCCCTTCTCTTGTCCCTTGGCATCTATGGCAGGTGTGAGAGCTGGCTTTGGGGTCCTGAGAGTGGGAGAGCTAGCTATGTCCCTCATCTGCTACAACATGTGGAAGAACGGGCCTGGCACTTCATCTGGGTGGCAGGGTAGGTTGGCCGTCGTTGCTGGGATTGCTGGTGACCTGGGGTAAGCTGACCTCAAGCGCAT
This sequence comes from Rhynchomys soricoides, assembly GCA_019843965.1. Classification (NCBI taxonomy): domain Eukaryota; kingdom Metazoa; phylum Chordata; class Mammalia; order Rodentia; family Muridae; genus Rhynchomys; species Rhynchomys soricoides. The sequence continues at coordinate 6,981,363 of JADRCH010000007.1, read as the reverse complement.
GAGAGTGGGGGAGCTGATGGTCTGACCATACCTCTCAGACTCAGATCCAGGGATTTGAATTGACCTACTACAACATCTATCTCTGGAGAGCATAAAGAGGCCAGTCCAACAAACCCAAAATTACCGGATGCTTATGACACAGTGCAACAGCAGGATATCCCAGAGGAGTCCAGGCTAGGTTCCTGTATTGTTAGAGTAGCAGAAGGCAGAGGCATCATACCAGATTACAATGAACATTTGCAAGCAAAAAGCAGTGTAGTCAAAAGGGAATACTGTGAGACACGCTGTGACATACTACAGCTTCCATAATAAGATTTATTTCCTCTGTTCAGGTCATAGGTTGCAAGGGTGGAGGACAGATAGGGAGGGGAGAGGAGATGACTGAGATTGGGGTGCATGATGGGAAATTCACAAAGAACCAATAAAAAGTTAAAAGAAAAAAAAAGAGACGTGGGCTCTCATTCTGCTGTTCCAGCCTTCATGCCTGTCTGCTTCCCTGCAGTGATCGTGACTGGCTCTTACCTCTTTAGAATCTTAAGTCCAAATAAAACCTTCCTTCTATAAGCTGCCTTGTCCATAGTGTTATACCACAGCAATAGAAAGTAATTGCTCACTAATGTGTCTAGACTTGATGGTCAGTAAGTTCAGGATTCTCCTGTCTCTTTTCCCCCTGGAGCTCGGACTGCAGGGATGTGCCACTCTGACTGGTTTATGTGGGTCCTGTGAGTTAAACTCAAGTCCTCAAGATTAATAAACAAGTCATTTACTAATTGAGCCATCTCCACCCCTCCTTCCCCCCCGTCTGTCTCTCTGTGTCTCTGTCTCTCCTCTGTCTCTCCATCTCCCTCTCTTCCTCTCTCTCTCTCTCTCTCTCTCTCTCTCTCTCTCTCTCTCTCTGTGTAAAACTTCAGTATTGGTGTTTTGACAATATTGAAATATTGAAACTCTTTGCTTGAAATTATCCTGCAGAGAGTAAAGGCAGATAGTCACTTGACCACACATGTGTAAGCACAGTTCAAGAACTTCTAATCTCTTCTATTGGTCTACAAGCCAGTCCTTACTCCAGTACCAAATAGTTTGTTTTAGTGAGTCTTGAAATCAAGTAGCAAGTCCTCAAAACCTCGTTTTAAACTGTTTTTACTCCTCCAGCTTTATTGAATTTCTACACACATTTTTAAATCAATGTGTTTATTTCTCTTAAAATACCTGCTGGGATTTTGACACACACACACTCACCACCTTGAAGAAAATAGACATTATTTTAATGTTGAGAATTTTAATTCACAAATGTGGATATGTCATCATTTATTCAGACTTTCATTTTTTTGCAATGTGTTGTAGTTCTCTAAATAGTCCTGTATATTCTATTAATTTTTATAGATTAATAGAATTAATAGATTAAAATAAGATTGTTAATCTTATTTTAATTAATTAATCTTATTTTAATTAATAGATTATTTTAATCTATTAACTAATAGATTAAAATAAGATTGTTAATCTTATTTTCTGTATGTTTCTTAAATTAAATTATTAGTTCTTGTGAGACGTTCTCTCAATTATTCATGTCCTTGATAATGTCAATATTTATGTCCTTAAATATTGCTAATTTAGTATTACCAGGGAAATAATACAGTTTTCCTTCTGCCTTTTTAATCCTTGTGCCTTTAATTGTTTTACTTATTTTATTTCCTATTCCTAATCTGTAGTATATATTTGGTAGAAAGAAGAACAACTGTACTTTTTTTTGCTCTGAGTTATAGAAGAAAAAAACTATTTTTAACTATTAGCTAAAGGCTTATTGTAGATACTCCCTTTTCAACTTGTGTTTGTATTTCTGGGTCTGGTGTCAATAAGGGTGGGGGAAATCTCATAAGGGTCCATACCTAGATAAAAGACTGTGGGTAATTAGTGACTCCTGACAGACAATGTCTTTCCAAGGGAATAGGCCTCCAAGTTGGTATCCAACATCAAGTGGGCATCTCTAAAAATATAAACATGAGGACAATACCAGGGGGAGCTAGGGGAACCTTGGGAAGGGAGAGCTGGATACGACCATAAAGGACTGAAGATGATCATTGTCTGTATTATTCATGTATGAAATGTCATTACAAAATCCATTAGTTTGTATAATCGATAAATGCTAGTAGGAATGAAGAAATGGTAGACAAGGAGCTTGGTAGGAAGCCTTTGGGATAGCTAATCAACAGTCCACCAAGAAGTAAAGATTCAGAGATAGGCCATGGTTCGTAAGTTATCATGAAGAATTTGTAAGCAAGATAGTCATCTATGGCTTTCTTTAGAAATGTTTTCTAAACTGGAAACCTAAAACAAGATCAGGAGTGTGTTTCAGTTAAACATTAGCAAAAAGTTAGTGATACATGAAGTTTTTGGTTGTCAACATTTCTAGCCATAGAGTCTATCTGGAGAGTCTCAGAATACAATATCTAATGAAAATTAGACCTAAGGAAGGTTTTCTGTAGCATGTGGTATGTCAACCTTAGTCACAAAGCAAACTGGAATTATCCAGGTAGAGGGAGGTTTAGTATAGTAGAGTGGATATATGACACCCAAAACCCAAGACTGTTTCAAGCCTACAGCTTCCAGGATCTTCAGAGCTAAAGAAATCAGTTTCTGTAGCCACCATGGTCAGAACTACCACAAAATTCAAGTTACTGAATAAGACCAGGCTGTTGTTTAAAATGACAAAATGTGAAGACCAGAGACGTTCAAGCAAAGATGGGTTGGCTGTCCACCATGGACAGTGGGAAGGAAGCGACTGGGAGTTACCTGGATGGGTTGTTTGAGAGACATCCACCTTTACTTTGATAATGAGAGACTCCCTGACTAGTGTTCCTGCTTTTTCCTGCCCTCTAGCTGGCATGTGCTTAGGCCATATTCTGTCCTGGCATGTGTCTTGAGATAATCTTATTTTTTTCTTTTTTGCTGTGAACTGAATTTCAGTGATGAGATGCCTAATTTGGAGGAAAAATCACCTTAGGAGTCCATTTATCTAAAGATCCAAACAGCAGTCAATAAAAAGTATTAGAGATAATGTCAATATTTTGATATCTGTTTTCATAATTTCTGGGTTTCGGTCTCATCAAAAGAGTTTTTTTTTTCCATTGGCTCAACAAACTTCGGATGGCATTGATTGTCTTTTCCAACTTGAGAACTTATAACTTCCAAAGCAAGCAACCTAAGTCCAGTACTCTTGGTTTAAGAAAGCTCAGAATTTTTCAAAAGGTCAGTGAATAAGTAGAGAGTAAGCTTTCTGTTTAAAAGAATTAATACAAAACATAAATGCTGTTATGGAAACATTATAAGAGCTACCTCATGCCCTAAAGCCTGGTACTTTACTCTGCAGATATGACGAAGTACGTGAGGAGCCATTGAAAGCACAAAGCAGCGTAGAATACAGAGACACAGACAAATCGACCAGAAGATCCCAAGGAAGGGCAGTGACAACGAGAAACATACAGAGGTGTGGTTAAATATTTCCACAGCTTGTGTGATTATACTGGATATACATATACTGGTAACACTAGAGAATGTGCTAATGTTTTCATTGGTGCAATCACATAAGCTACCATTTCCCTTCCTCTGACACTTAGAAACCACACACTTATGGGGAATGACCCATAACAAAAGAAGACAGTTGCAAAATGATAAAGGAGTGGAAGAGCTCAGAAAAATCAGCACCAGATAGGACAGTGCTAGCAAATACATAGAGTCACATTCAAAAAGATTGATAAATATAAAGTGGGTTCTCTCTCCTCTATAGTATAAGTAGAACTGTTAAATTTTAGGGACAAGAATATCACTAGCCTACTTTAAAATATTTTTTTGATTCTCTGAGATTTTCATACACTCTGGCCTGATCACATTCATCTCCAACTCCCTCTGGTGATTTCTTACAGATCTGTCTACACCTCCATACCATCCCAAATGCTGTTTAAAAAAAAATCTCATCAACTCCAATTTGTATTGTTCATATACTACTGGATTTGGGGCCATCCATTGGAGCGTAGTTGACTACCTGGAGTCACACTCTTAAAGAAAACTGACTTTTTCTACTCCAGCAGCCACCAACAGTCTGTAGCCGTTTAGTCATGGGTGAGGGTTCTTGGTTCCTTCTCTTCCATGCAAGGATGTTGAGTAGCTTTCTTTTATTGTGGATCTTATGCAGACAACCACAGTTGCTGTGAGTTCATCAGTTCAAGCGGTCCTCCTGCCATGTTCAGAAAACACTGTTTCATTCTGATCTTTGTCAATCTCTGGCTCTTAAGCTCTTTCTGCTCCTTCCTCAATGACGGTCACTGAGTCTTGGAAAGGGGGTGTTGTACAAATGCGCCTTTTGTGGCTGAGCACTCCTATGATATTTATTCTGTGTACTTCGAGCAGTTTTGAGTTTGTGCACTAACTATCATCCTCAGTTGGGCTACTTTTAAACGGGAAAAAAGGTAAAGGTAGAAGCCCTTCCACTACTCCCATCCCCAAAGAATTAAAGGAATTTATCTATTATGTGGAAGGCCATTTATAAATAGAAAAACTCAGCAAGAAACATCTGCAAGGGATAATCAAAAAATCTCTCTTCCTGCAGACATGTAAAGAGCATGCATTGTTGTTGCATGAAATAGACCCCAGAAACCCTTCGTACATATATTCAAGGTAGTTTTTAAAGATATTTTAAATTCTGGGTAGCTGCAAGTGCTTTGCTCATGAAAATAAGTCTTTAAGGTTGGCAGAGGAAAGAGCCCTCACTGATACTGAGTTTGAAGCCAGAGAAGTTGAAGTGACTTAGCAGCAACCATCGGAATACTAGACACAGCCAGGGGCTGAAATCTCCTCCAACCTGAAAAGATTCTTAACTGTGCATAAAAGAGAATCTGAAAGTTGCCTGTGAGCTTACACCTGGTCCCAACAGAGCCTCTTCATTAGTATTCCAAACCAGGCCCATGAAGCTAGGGAAAGAATCTTGCAAGCAGAGAAAAATATGTGATTTTTTTTTTCCCTTTAAGCTTAATCTGATGATTTCAATCTATATATCCTAATGTCACATCAGTGTTCCTACAATCTTACTTCTTTTAAAGACTGTTCCTACAGGGAATTAACACAAGTCACTTCTCGTCTTATTAAGCACATCTGTCACAACATAGCAGCTGCTTTCTTAGCACAACAGAATTATCAGGAATCCTAATAGAAAATTTATAAAAGCTTTAAAGCACCAGTGGATTAAAATATACCTTTTCTTAGATTTTTACAACTGAGCTGAAAATCCAGTTAGAATTTAATATCCTTGAAACAATGGCAAAAGAACAATCTCAATACAGTGGAATTGACCATGAAAATATAAATACAAAATTATTTTAAGGTTATGTGTAATTTTCTTTTCTTTACTATTTAATTTAATTAATTTATTTTTATTAATCATTTTATTCATTTACATTTCAAATGATACCCCCGTCCAGGTTACCCCTCCACAACCCTCTATCTTTTCCCCACTCTCCCCCTCCAATTTTCCTTTATTAGGGTAATCTTCCACCCATTCACCCACCCCTGTCTCACTATAGCATCCCCCTATGCTGGGACATCAAACCTCCATAGGACCAAGGGTCCCCCCCTCCCATTGATGTCTGATAAGGCCATCTTCTGCTATATATGTATTTGCAGCCATGGATCCCTCTATGTATACTCTTTGGTTGGTGGTTTAGTCTCTGGGAGCTCTGGGTGGTCCAGTTAGTTGGTATTGTTCTTTCTATTGGGTTGCAATCCTCTTCAGCTCCTTCAATCCTTCCCCTAGCTCTTCCATTGGGGTCTGTGGTCTCAGTCCAATGGTTGGCTGTGTATATCTGCATATATATTGGTCAGGTGCTGGTAGAACCTCTCAAAGAACAGCCATATCAGGCTCCTGTCAGCAATTGCTTCTTGGCATCAGCAATAGTGTCGGATTTGGTGTCTGCAGATGGGATGGATCCGTATATGGGGAGGTCTTTGGATAGTCTTTGCTTCAGTCTTTTTTCTATTTTTTGTTCCTGCCTTTCCTTTGAACAGAAACATTTCTGGGTGAAAAATTTTGAGATGAGTGGGTGGCCCCATTCCTCAACTGGAGGCTGTGATGCCTATCTACAGGAGGTGGTTTCTACAGGTTCTATTTCCTTCTGTTGCATACTTCAGCTAATGTTATCCCCTTGGGTCATGGGAGCCTCTAGCTTCACTGGCATCTGGGACTTTCTAGTGACTTTGCCCAGTTCCCCTCCCCCACCCCCACTGCTACATATTTTTATCCGATTTCCTGACCCTCTGTACTTCTCTCCTGTCCCTTCCAATACCTGATCTTCCCCCCCCCCTTCCCTCCCCTCCTCTTTTATCTTCTGGCTATTATAAATAAAGCTGCTATAAACATAGTGGAGCATGTGTCCTTGTTATATGTTGGAGCATCTTTTGGGTATATGCCCAGGAGTGGTACAGGTGGGTCTTCAGGTAGAACTATTTCCAATATTCTGAGGAAATGCTAGATTGATTTCCAAAGTGGTTTTTACCAGCTTGCAGTCCTACCAGAAATGGAGGACTGTTCCTCTTTCTACACATTCTTGCCAGCATTGGCTGTCACCTGTGGTTTTAATCTTAGCCATTGTGATTAGTGTGAGGTAGAATCTCAGGGTTCTTTTGATTTGCATGTTGAAAATTTCTTTAAGTACTTCTCAGCCATTTGAGATTCTTAATTGGCAATTCTTTGTTTATATCTGTACCCCATTTTTTATAGGGGTATTAGGTTCTTTGGAGTCTGCCTTCACTAAAATCATGGACAAGACAAGGCTGCCCCCTCTCCCCCTATCTATTCAATATAGTACTTGAAGTTCTGGCCAGAGCAATTAGACAAGAAAAAGAGGTTAAAGGGATACAAATTGTGAAGGAGGAAGTCAAGATTTCACTATTTGCAGATGATATGATGGTATATATATAAGCGACCCCCAAAATTCTACCAGAAAACTCCTACACCTGATAAACAACTTTAGCAGAGTGGTAAAATATAAAACTAACTCTACCAAATCAGTAGCCTTCCTCTACTCAAAGGATAAATGGGTTGAGAAAGAAATTAGAGAAACAACTCTCTTCCTAATAGTCACAAGTAATATAAAATATCTTGGTGTGACTCTGACCAAGCAAGTGAAAGATCTGTATGACAAGAACTTCAAGTCTCTGAAGAAAGAAGTTGAAGACTTCAAAGGATGGAAAGATCTCCCATGCTCATGAACCAAGTAAAAATGTCCATTTTACCAAAAGCAATCTACAGATTCAATGCAATCCCCATCAAAATCCTAACTCAATTCTTCTCAGAGATAGAAAGAGTAATTCTCAGATTCATCTGGAATAACAACAACCCAGGATAGCAAAAACTATTCTCAACAATAAAAGAACTTCTGGGGGAAACACCATCCCTGACCTCAAGCTGCACTACAGTGCAATAGTGATAAAAACTGCATGGTATTGGTACAGCAACAGACAGGTAGATCAATAGAACAGAACAGAACAGAACAGAATAGAATACCCAGAAATAAACCCACACACCTACGGTCACTTGATCTTTGACAAAGAAGCCAAAAGCATCCAGTGGAAAAAAGACAGCATTTTCAACAAATGATACTGATTCAATTAGCAGTCAGCATGTAGAAGAATGCAAATCGATCCATTCTTATCTCCTTGTACAAAGGTCAAGTCCAAGTGGATCAAGGACCTCCACATAAAACCAGATAAGCTGAATCCAATATAAGAGAAAGTGGGGAAGAGCCATAAATACAGCAGCACAGGGGAAAATTTCCTGAACAGAACACCAATGGCTCATCCTCTAAGATCAACTACAGACAAATGGGACCTTGTAAAATTGGAAAGCTTTTGTAAGGCAAAGGACACTTTCAATAGGACAAAACAACAACCAACAGACTGGGAGAAGATCTTTACGAATCCTACATCTGATAGAGAGCTAATATCCAAACTATAAAAAGAACTCAAAAAGTTATAAGTAATTTTCAAACAGAACTTTAAAACTCAAGATGGGCATAATGGCACTCTCCTGTAATTCCTGCACTCAGAGACTGAGGGAGAAGTGAGGCTGTAAGGTTGAGGCAAGCTCCAGACAAATTTGGGTCACTTGGTGGGACCTTGTCTAATAAGATTAAATTATTCCCTCATACAAAAATCTTTAGGTGTTTAAAGATTTTTATTTGATTCATGACTGGTAAGGTGTGAATAATTTAAAGGAAATCCCAATAACAGACACAATTGTAGGCTGGCATGGCTGAAATCAATGAGCAAACGCAAGGCCACTTTTCCATAGAGGCCGGCGAGTCATTTGAACCTCTGTGGGACAGAATTCCCATGTAAACAGTTAAAAATGTGTTCCACCAAAGTCCCTATGTTTTCTCCAGGGATAATATTTCGAGGTCTTTCCTCCTGAACCCTAAAAATATCATTCATTTTCCTGTATAAATGAATGTATACGTTCAGCTGTGATAAAGCTGAACGTACAAACTGGGCAAAGAAGAGCTTGTCAAGAATAACCAATAGAACAACAAAGTACAATAAAAGTCAGGTCAATGTGATCTCTCGAAAACACATAATTTTCCACTAAATATTTTCAGAGTACTGTTGGCCACTAGTAACTAATACCCTATTAGAAATTAAAATTAGAAATTAACACAAAGTGCAGACAAAATTGGGAGGTTAGTGCCCTATTTATCTACAACCCAGAGCTGCAAAACAGCTCCCTACAGTCAAAATTAGAGAACGCAAATGGTGTGACAGTGTTTTAACGACACACTCTGCCCCCTGCCCCCAACCCCCATGGATCACCAATTACTTATTTACTTATTTTTCAAGCCCACTGAGCGGTAACTGCTCCATAAACACTTGCTAAATGGATGGATGCTCACTTTTCTCTGCATTAAGTTTGACTGTTCACACACATCACCCCTTTTAATCTTCCCAAAGACCCTTTAAGTTAAACATCATTTTCTTGCTACTGATGGGGTCTTGCTTGTATAATATCATGCAGCTACTGTGTCTTAAAGATTGGGATGAGGCACCTCGAGGAGGATTTGACTCAGGAAACCCACCTACTGCTTTTCCCTTTTGGTCTAATTAATGTATACTCATTTTAGTTAATGTCACTGGACTGGCTACCTCAAAATCAAGGGGTTTTTAATGTGTTACATTGATAGAACATGCTTCCTCAGTGAGTGAGAAACTGTTTATCCTTGTTTTTTAAAAATAAATGAACAGCATCCTTCAACAGACAGGTAAATAATCTTTTTCATAGCCGTTCAGATTATTAGCACAGTGTATGTACCAGCCAAGACTATTTTGTTTCCCCTTCGGGCACTCCTTTCCCTTTGTTCAGGATAATAGAGCAAGATGAATTCAACACTGTTTATATGTGTAGTCTGTTTTCTCCAAAATCAGTATAGCACACAGAAAAACTGCACCAGTTCACACTTTAATTGTATGCATCCTGTAAAGTGGTCACTCTTCTCAGTAGTACCACAAGGGTGCCACTGGAACTATCTCCATTGAGTAAAATTGAAGCAAACGAGTTCACTGAGCAACTTGTAAAAAATTGCTTGGTAATGCTGTATCTCTGTGCTTTGATCTGTTCCTGCAACAGCTTCTGTCATTTCTCCAAGTCATGTTACTGGCCGCATAGGCTCTTGAGGTTTGCTATAACATTGCATTTTAATTTCTACCTCCCAAGTGATAAGATTGTGAAATAAGTGTGTGACACCACACTTGTTTTATGTAGTGCTGGGGACCAAACCCAGGGCTTTGTATGGCCTAGGCAGGCACTCTATCAACTTAGCTATGCTCCTAGCCTCATCTTATTTGTTTCATTAATTTATTTATTCACTTTACACCCCAATATCAGCCCATTCTATCTTCCCAGCGCCCCCTCACGTAGCTCCTCCCCCTATCTGAAGTTTTTATGAATATCTCTTCCTTGGTTATCATCACAGACTCCAAAGGTACTGGGATTCCAATAACTTCTTCCATCATGGAGCCAGATACTGCAGCCTCATCCCAATTCTCGAAGTTAGTTTTGGGCCATGTGGAACTTGGGATGATTTAGCCACTACATTCATCCTAACGGTGCAGAGGTCAGAGTTCAAGAGATGAGAATGGTGTTCTCTGGCTTTCAACAGGTGAATAACAAAAAGGTGTGGATCAAATGTTAATCTGAAATAATTTTCTTTATGATCTCCCAAGTCTCCAAATAATTCCCTGCTTTCTTTGCCTGCCAGAAAATAGGGTGGTCTTAGAAGTCAGGGAATTTTCTTTCTTTCTTTTTTTTTTTAATAAAAAAATTAAAACAACTCCAGCTTAGACTTGACATAAATAAGAACACAGTTTTGCAGGTAGAAGGATTGGCTTGGCGGTTTATTTATACCATTTAATTTTCACAAGCCTCTGATATTTAAAAACTATCTTTATTTTGGAGATAAAGAAGTGAAGTTGACTACTTTGCTGGAGTAAGCAGTTTTATCATAAACTCAGCCCTATGGTGGTTTACTGACTCCACAGGTGCTTTGTGGATACCAAAGGTGCTCGGTAGAGCACCATGGCAGCCATTCAACACACAGCCAGTTCCTACTCCTTTTTACAGATTACTTGGCTGAGCACTTGGTTATTTCCTCAACACTGAGTTCATTCACTCTGAGGTTACAGTTCATCTTCCTTGTATGAGCCTTTAGGAGACTCATGTGTCTCCTGAGGGCATGCCATAATTCCCACAATTAATAAGTGATACTTCCTCTCTCAGTAAGACTGTGAAGAGGCACTGCCATTACTATCAAACAAGAATTAAGGGACAATAAGCAGCCATTATCTGATGGAGATAACTACTATCAAGAAAATGGACACTAATAGACTGATCACTCTTGGCATGGATCAACAGACCCTCTGTGGGCTTTTCTTATATGTATACTATAAGACAAAGCATAGAATATGACATCTAGACACTTCAAAGCTATGTGTCTTCACTATCTTTAGGATTCTAGGAATCTCATTCTAAAGAGCCATTAGCAGTGGTTAGGGGATATACAGAAAATGACTCTTTTTGAGTTAGACTCTCACATTTTGTTATACCCGGACATGTTTATTGTGTAATTACTCACTACTTAAACAGCAAGACTCTGAAGTGATCCAGCTATACATTTTCAAAAATCTTGAGTGTCTAGAACCCTGGGTCCATGATAACTTTCCTCACTGAATGAATTATGTAAGATAGCCATGACAAGGGCTACTCTTGATGATACTTCCCCCTCAATCTGATCTGCCTCATCCTTGTTTCTCTATGGCTCAAGGATGCCATTGAATTCACTTTGAGAACTCCCCTCCAAATTTTATCTAGGGAAGTGTGAGATCTGCTCCAGATAGCAGAGTTGCAAGTGAAGTCCAGATATGTTCCTCCTGCTGTGGTGGTGGGCATGAAGGTAGGTATATTCACTTCCTCACTCATGTCATCCTCTGCCACGTGAAGTGACAAAGACCTTTGCAGCAATTCTACCTTCCTGCTTTTATGATTTCAAATCCTTCTTTATCCCTTTGTGGAAGGCTTTCATTCCCTTGATAGAAAAGTAGTTTCACTATGTGACTTAAGTATTTATCTCAGTGACAGTAAGGGTGGCAACTTCACTTTAGAAACTTAGACACCTTTGGGTGGGGACAAAGCAGAGTGGGCCTCACTTTGTATGACAGGAGATGCCTGGTTCTGCAGGGAAAAAGTAACTTTCTATTATTGACTCTTTTACATCATTAGTTACATATATGTAGCTAATCTATTAGAAAAGTCAATACACTTGGTCTAATGAGAGAGAAAAAGGGAAAGATTCTCCCACACAGAAACTCTACATCTTCACAAAACCCCCAACCAAAGTTGATTTGAATGATTTTCTCTTATCACCAGGACTGGTGAATTCTTGATTACTTTA
>JADRCH010000007.1:6924508-6969372 GCA_019843965.1 Rhynchomys soricoides | reverse complement strand
AATGATTTTCTCTTATCACCAGGACTGGTGAATTCTTGATTACTTTAGATCCACCAACTGCCCTGCCCCATACATTTGCATTAGATATTCAAAATCTACTTTTGTCTACTAACTGCGTGATTCCTGCAATATCATGATCCATGCTATCTGGAATTTATTGCCTATTTTAAAGCAAAGTTATACGAGGAAACTTCATCAGGAAGATTTTTGTGTCTGGGTAGAGAAAGGCCATCTGAATGGGAGGGGGAGGGGAATGGAATGAGAGGAGCCTTGGATACTGCAGACTTTACCAGTTATGTCATGTTGTTTGAATGACTCACTGTAGATCTGATACTGATTTGGGCAGTGTTTCTTTAGCCACTTGCAGACATCCTGCTGGGTCCACAGGGCCACTGGTTTTGACAGCTTCACTGTAGCTGACTGTGGAGAAAGAAAGAAAGAAGTGTGTGTTAATGTTGCCCCATGCCTAGAAAGGCACTTATGTTCAACATCCTAGCGTGTTTGGTAAAGACCATAGCCTGAATGCTCTGAAGAGAAATATATGGCTCTTATTTTCCCCTAATCTCTGCAACCTTCCTCAATATTGAACACACACACACACACACACACACACACACACACACACACACACGATGCAAGAAGAAAACGCAATGTAAAATTTTTACCCGTTTTTGGAGTTATTATTTCTGCTTAGAAAACCTCTAGGAAGTAGTATTTTCCAAATATTCTAGCAACAAGATCATAGGGTTGCTAAGCAAGTATCTTAGGGGTAAAATAGCCATTGCCAAATGCTTTTCTCTGTTTGCTGGAGGTGTCTAGGTCTCCTCCCTGAAACCCCTGGTGCCTACTATCATCCTTGGCTCAGCAGGTGAGAATAATTATTTCAGGACTGAATCTTAGAGGACTTAGATACCAGCATACTAAAAAGTTCTAGTCTGCCTGGGGGCTCTGGACTCAGGGTGGTCCTGTAAAGCCCAGGAACATTAGTCATGGCACAGTGAGAAAGCAAGGAGTCAGTTCTGCCAGCATGTGGGGAAGGTAATAGGATAGTGGGATCCTTAGGCTTTACATAGAAGCCAACTAGTCGGGCTTTTACTGCATACTGCATCTTCCAGGGGACAGATCATAAGTCATGAAAAATAAAATAAGATGATTAAAAAAACACCAGGGAGTGAATGGCCCAGTCTTTGATAAATGGTAGATTACAAATACATTTATTAATAATCTGTGGTTCTGTTGTCTCCCCCATAGATTCCAGAAACTTGGGTTAGGCTAGCTAAAATCACCTACGTCAATAATTTTATTTTTATCATTCTGGACCAGTGTTTGCCAAAAGAGAAGGGCTGAAATATTGAGAATTCTTTCAAATCTGTTTATCGGTACAGAGATCCAGGCATTATTTTCTTATATTCTTCTTTTAACCTGTTAGATTAAGGCAAGGAGAAGGCCTAGAATTGGCAGGAGTGTGAATTATTTCTTCAAAACACTTGTTAACATTTTATTTTTATTTTATAGAGAAAGACTTGCTTCAGTTTTAGAACATTCAACAGAAAACAGTAAGTCTACTATGCAGTTATTCTTTGTTTAATTATTAACCTTTACTTATGGCAAAGAAGTTATGAGACAAAATGTATTTTCTATAGTGATATTTAGTTTGTTTGTAAAATTTTTTTGAATTACCCACGCACTGTGTCCCAATTTTAAGAAAAAAAAAAGTATTAAGGGAGAATGATTTAGATAATGAGATATTCACCCAGAAATGGAGAGAAGGAAAAGGAATATGGAATACTTAGATAGCTCTTTTTATTCATATGCTTTTAATTAAATGATTCCTTGGGTTATTACATCCAAAATAATTGCAAGCAATGCTCTTACTTTATTTCGTGATGTGTGTATAATTTGAATGCAGAGGTTCCATAAGCTCCTAAGGTGGTAAAACTATCTGGGAAGGATTACAAGGTATGGCTTTGTTGGAGGAGGTGTACCACTATGTGTGGCTTAAGCCATTTCCAGTTCTCTCTGTCTCTGTCTCTCTCTCTCTCTGCATTGTGGTTATAGATCCAGATGTGAATTTCATTTGTTCTTTCCCTTCACCATTATGGAATCTAACTCTCTGAAAGTATAAGCCAAATTAAATATTTTCTTTTATAAGGTTGACAATGGTATGTGTTTTATCACAGCAATAGGAGAGTAACTAAGACATTGTGTAATAATTTTTAATGCTTATCAAATTTAGTTATAGTTTCTAAAATGATGTTATATGTGTATATTTTCGCATTTATGTGTATATACAGTATGACTGAAATTATTTTTTCTGATACTAGCAGGTAGTGTTTCCAGCCATTAAACTTCATCAAGACATGTGACCATCCTGACCAGTGGAGTACAGTGGAATTCATGTTATATTAGCTCTGAGGCTGGGTCATAAAAGACACAGCTGCTATCTGGCTTCTACTTCAGTGTTCAACATGGGAGCTCAGTCACCATACTGTGAGGAAATCCAGATCATGTTATGAGATCATATATAAGAGTTTCAGGCAATCCCTCCCTTGACATCTGCCATCAACCATTAATAAACGAATAAACAAACATCAGAACATTGTAGCCCCAAGTCTCTGAATCTTCTGGCTGAGGATTACAGACACCATAAAGGAGAGAAGCTTCTCAATGTTCCAAATGAATATTTGGCTTATCAGTAGAATTTGTGGTAGTTTGATCTACAACTCTAGTAATGAGATCGCAAAAGAGCTCCTCTATCACTGTGCTCCCATGAGTGTTCTGCATGAAACAATATGGATGTTGGCAAGTACAGGTAGAAAAAGCAACTGAATGACTTAATGAACTGAAATGATTTTCATTCAGTCAGTGTTCTTAGGCATGGCTCACTATTCAGCAATAGGCTTCTGGTCTAATCCTGGCTACATTTCCCTGTGCTATCCTGAGCTCATGTGGCTCCTTAATCAAATATGGCTGCCTCTGCTTACCACCCTCCTGCCCCATCTAAAGATGAAGCCATTTTCCTCCTATTAGAAACCATATGGACTGTTTTCCTAATTCTGATTAGAGAGGGGAACTTCAGACTTGAAGAATTCCAGTGAGCCAATGGTTTTATAGTTGCTGTTGTTTGGATGCTGATATTTAATCTTTTTCTTTGGCCCACCATGACATTCTTTCCTTCACATGATCAAAAACACTAACAGTTGAGAGCTTTTAGGTCGAGATGCACTTTGTAGCATGTTTCACAACTCAGCACCTCTGTATCTCGCTCTTTCCTACTCTAAAACTTAACCCTCAGATTAGTTGAATGAGTTTATAGCTGACACATCATTACCCTGAAACTCCTGCAAGTTTCTTTCAAGTACAGCTAATCACATTTTTTGAAGACTCCTATAAACCAGTCAGAGAAGACTGTAAATTAGGACAGGGAAGGCATGAGGACAAAGTTGCTTATACATCAATACATTAAACTTCCTTATCTTGAAAGGTCATCCTTTAACTTGCTAATTCCCTAAGGAACAGATGACTTGAGCCCATCAGCCCAGCTTCAGAGGATGATTTACCCAAACCCGTCAAGTCAACTCAGAATGGATCCTCAATAGCCCTTTATTGGTGCTCATTTTAGCTATATTTCCTTAATCAGAAACCCAGTGGTTCTAAAGCTAATACCCAAGGAGACTCCTCATTCTCCCTTCAGAATATATTCTATTACAATTAATTGTGAATTTGGTGATGTATACCTCGAAAGAAGTAAACTTGAGCCTGAGACTTCGTGAACATACTAGGATATGCCCACATGTAAACATAAACAAATGAAATGAAGGGTGGGGTTGAGTTTCTGCTGTTAAAATACACTGTTTCATATCTCCCTAACCAATGATGATTAAAAGTCACGACGCTATTTATCAGCTGAAGCTTACCCATGGCTTCATTGTGAAATTGTCACTAGTGTGCTACACATTAGCTTGTCAAGGTATAGAATTAAGGAGTCACAAACACAACAATCTCCAGTCTGCTTTAGTTTTTAGACTTACTCTGCCTCCACTTCTCTTCAGCAGCACCAGGACGGTTCTCAGTCATATCTCCTTGCAGCGTCATCATTAGCTCCATCCCAACAGCAATCAGGTTTTGAGAGTAAATACCATAAGCTGATGCCCTTGAAGAGCTGACCCTTTACTTCTGTGTGTGAACTGGAATAACAAGCTGAACCTTATCCTCAGGAATGTGATTAGCATATTGCCCTCTGCAGAAGGTAGGAACAGGACTTGCATGGGTGTCTCATCCTTCCCCTGCCCTCTTTTCTTTTGCCTTCCTGTGTCCACATTCTCCTTTGTATCCATCACTACACGATCATCTTCTCATTTTTAAAATAGCTTCCAGGTCTTCTTTTCCCCCTCACAGTAGGAGTCTAAACCAAAATAACAGTAGTCCAAACAGCTGAGATAAAGAATTTCGTATCTTCTAGCAACTGTAAACTAATAGAAAAAAAAGTTCTGCCCAAAGGCAAACATTAAAAAAAAACATTTACCCCAGTGCTTTTTCTGTATGTTCAGTTCTACCACATCATTCCTCGGTTTATAACCCTAGAGACAATTTTGGTTTGTTTTGCTGCCCTGAAAGAGGCTGGAGGCAGTTTATTATCTTAACCTCTGTGCATTGTGACAGGAAGCAGGATTCCAGACATTTCCTTTCTAAACAAGTTCTGGTCTTTATATCAATAAAATGAAAATGTGTTTCAGACACTTTTACTTTCTCTTTTAAAGGGAGACTTTATGCAAGACTCATATCCTTAAGGGAAAGGTTGTTTGCAAACTATGATTATTTTTGCAAATGATTATTATTTGAATTTATCCCAATACAATCATTTCAGCTATGTTTTATAATATTTTATAATGTGTGTTTAGTCATACAAAGTGTGAACACAAGAAGGCAAAGGAAAGGAGGGCAGGACAAGGAAAGGATGAGACACCCATGCAAGTCCTGCTCCTACTTTCTGCAGAGGGCAATATGCTAATCTCATGCATGAAGATAGTTCAGTGTGCTGCTCCAAATCACACACAGAAGTAAAGAGTCAGCTCTTCAGGGGCATCAGCTTATGGTATTTATTCTCAAAACCTGATTGCTGTTGGGATGGAGATGTGAGTGAGGACCATCTTGTTGCTATGGAAGAGAAGTGGAGGCAAAGTGAATCAAAAAGCTAGAGCAAACTGAGGACCGCTGTCATTGTGACTCCTTAATGGTACACCTTGACAAGCTAATGTGTAGCAGACTAATGACAATTCACAATACAACTTTGGCTACACATCAGCTGATGAATAGGGTCATGACTTTTAATCACCATTGATAATCGAGCTATGCAACAGTGTACTCGAATAGTAGGAACTCAGCCCCACCCTCCATTTCATTTTATGTAGTAAATCTCAAGCTTGCCAAGCTAAAGAAGCTTTTCTCCTAAGCAATTAAATAATTAGATGGTTTAAAGAAACTTAGTATTGAAGGAACATATTAGAAAGTGCCTTTAAAGGCAGGTTTTATTTTTTAATTTAGTTACCCTTTATCTTTTTTGTGTAATACAAGTGCTCACTTAATTTACTTGGTTTCGACTTATAAGAGAACACTGTAATTGCTAGCATGTAATTACTGTGTAATGACTCCACTGGATGAGCTTGTATGAGGCCTAAATTGTTGACTGTGAAAGATCAGAGAGCTTAGTTCTTTCCTAGCCATTCACAAGGCAAAGTGAGACTCATAGAAAACTACCAGAAAGTGGTAAATATGACTTCAGCATTGCTCTAAGTCAGTTTGGAAGCTGTAGAAG
Organism: Rhynchomys soricoides; assembly: GCA_019843965.1. Lineage (NCBI taxonomy): Eukaryota > Metazoa > Chordata > Mammalia > Rodentia > Muridae > Rhynchomys > Rhynchomys soricoides. Next base: position 6,963,557 of record JADRCH010000007.1, on the reverse strand, counting down.
CTTCCTTCTTTCACTTTCCTGTGGAGTCCTGTCTTAGTTACTTGTCTATTTCTGCGATAAGACACCAAAAAGCAAGGCAACTTAGAGGAGAAAGAGCTTGTTTGGGGTTTACAGTTCCGAAGGGTGAGTTTGTGACCATCGCAGTGGAATGCATGGCAGGAGGCAGGCATCACAGTGTTGGAGCAGTAGCTGACATCTTGTAACATGACCATGGGACAGAGAGAGCACACTGGGAATAGTGTAAACTTCTGAAACCTAAAAACCCTTTCCAGTAATACACCTCCTCAAACAAGGACACACCTCCTAATCTTTCCCGATCTTTTCTATCGACAGGTGCCCAAGGATTAAAAAACCTAAGTTTATAGGGAGCCATACTTATTCAAACCACCACATACCCTTTCTTTAACTCCTGTTCTCTGGCTGTTCTTGTGTGATCATACTCAAGATTACAGAAAGAAGAAGAGAGGGGAGAAGGAAACACACATTTATATATAATAAACTATCAATGACTACTTTAGAGACTTTAAATGCTCATTTATTAAGAAAACAGTCTCTAAATATGAAAAAGAAATGTGATCATTCACAAACACTTGAACTAATTAACTTAAAAGTAAACCACAAATAATGCTCACTCTAACTCTATCATGGAAAGAGGTGTATAGAAAATTGTCAAGTTCTTTAACTGTTACATTCAGTTGCCAGCCTATGAAGTTCACTTATATTTTACTATTATTTTGTGTGCTTGTGTGTATATGTGTGTGTGTGTGTGTGTGTGCACGAGCGTGCGTGCATGTGTGCATGTGCATATGTGTAGGTGTATATATAAGAGGTAGCCAGAGAACAATATTGGCAGCTGGTCCTTAGATATTGTCTATCCTGCAATTTGAGGCTGGTCATTCACTGGCCAGAAACTTACCAAAGGACTAGGATGATTGGGCAGTGAGCCTAGGGATCCATCTGTTTCTTCCCTCCTGGAGCTGAGATTCACAGTGCCTACCTTCTCTTTGTTTGTTAGTTAGTTTTAAGGATCCAATGCAGTTTCCCATGCTTGCAAGTTTGTTAGGCACTTTACCCTCTGACCTATCTCCCTGGCCCATGAAGTTCACTTCCTATGGTCTTTCTTGGTTTAGACCCAAATATATTATGACAGCTCTTAAATTACAGGCCTCCCAAAGAGAAGACAACTCCCTGCCAGAATATTTCCAGGAAACAAATCAGAGCATATGTCTTCTTGGTTGATGGAATGCGTGCAAGTGAAGTACTATTTCACCTTCTTTCATCTTTAGTCATGTTTTAAACATCACCAGAATGGTTTCAAATTTCTCAACTTCTCTGTTAACAGCTCCTAAACAGCAGCAATAGGGAAGCAACATGTGTAACACTTCAAATACGTAGTATAGCTTCATTAGCTTTTTAAAAATGGGCTGGAAAACTATTACTCTCCATTGGCTACAGTAATTTGTTCATACTTCTTTTTGTTTTTCTGAAAAGGGAGCATCCCCAATGTTTTGAATATATATATTATACCTAATACTGACAAGCTGAAATCTAGCTCATTATTGAGTCACACCATTGACTTATGCAGAATTACAGGAAATTTAAACTTTTGAGTCTTCTTCAAATGAACTGAATTCACACTAGAGCAGTTGGCGTCTTGCAGGCACATTTTTCCTAAACCCCAATTCAGATTTTAAGGTCTCAATCCATCATCCCAAACATCACCAACCACTTCGTTGGCTGTCCTCCTACATTTGGACCAGCCATGAAAATAAAAGCTCTGTGAGGCTCACGATAACTTCTAAGAGTTAACAGAAGGTTAAGGACAGAAGGCCAAGAGACCACTGCCCTAGAATACTACCATGCTGGACATTGAAATAAGCAAAAAAGTGAATGTAAAGATGTCCTAAGAGAAATTTTCTCTTGTTTCTCCACACTGGAGCTCAATAATGTCTTTGTTCACCCCTTGCTGCTACAGACTTACAGGCACAGCAAGTCTGTAGGAGTCTGTGTCATCAATTAGCTTCTGTTTAAAATCTAACCCAGGAATCCACTTCAATTTAAGACATTTAAAATAGTGGTTCAAGGACCTTGGATATGATGAATATACTAAAATATGTGTATGTGCGTGTGTGTGTCTGTGTGTGTGTGAATGTATATGTGGGTGTGTCCATGTGGGCGTGTCCATGTCAGAGTGGTGTGTGTTCATGTAGAAATTAGGGACTTCACATAAGGACTGCCTATCATTCCTGTAATTGAAGATAACAACACGATCCTCTCCTCCTCGATTTCACTGCTCTCGATACACAAAACCTGAACACACATGGATACAGATTCAAGGTTCTTCCTAAAACCTGACAGCTTTCATAAATATCTATATGAAACTACCTATTCATTGTTAATGAGTACTTATGGTGACTTCATGCCAAAATTAAGTTGGACTTCCATCCTCCAACTCACTAATTCTTGGGTTGTATCTGCTGTCAAATTGGAAACTGAATGAATTTCTTCACCAGTAGTTACACTGATTTTTGTCTTCATGCCACTTCATGACTCTCTAGAGATCTAATGAGTTTGGTTTTATTCCATGATATAGGCTGATGATTCCTAAACTGTATGTCCAGCCCACTCTTTTTCCACACTATAGACTCTAATATGTAATAGACACTTTGAAGGTCTAGTCCGTAAACATCACAGTGAACTTATCCAAGGTGGAGGTCCCATTCTTTCACCTCAAACTGCTCCATCTGTCACTTTTAACACATCATCCGATAGAGACTGATACAAGAGATTCTGCTTTGATCAAGATTTCCTTCTCTTGCTGATATTCACCATAGAGTCATCTGTTTCTTCTATATTCCACATGGAATATACTGGAGAAACCTGAGGGACCTAGGTTCTGGAGAAACCTGAGGGACCTAGGTTTAGGTACATCAAATTCCATCTCATCATTACATTGTCAAAATTCAATTGGGAGAAGTGTCATGCCATACCCAGTCATCTGTTTCTGAGATTTCAGTCCAGCAATTAAATTCTGTTTTCCATTAATCTTTATTTTAAACATTTAAATGGCATATACAAGGCCTTACCCAATTTCCCTACCCAATGTCACAATGCCATTTTGATTATACAATCTCAATACTTTCCTTTCTCACTATGATAGGTGGGATAGTGCAACAATGCCCAGTTACTCTGCTTCAAATTCTTTTTAAACATACACAGCTTAATTGCTTGCCTCTATAAGCATCTGCTCATATGTTCTTTCTTTATCATCCCTGTCTCTCTGTTTAGAAATCCAACATCCCTCCCTCTGATCCTTCCAGTTCACATTACCTCTCTCTACTGCTTCTTTCTCTGCAGCAAGCACATGCTGCACACTCCACAATTCACTGATTTTATCTACTTTTTATTACATGACTCATCTCATTGCCTTGTACCTTGCAAAAGGGTTGAGGTCTTTCTCGTTCTTTGAGAAAAGCCAATTTTTAGAACAGTTCCCTGCACAAGGCTCTCAATAATCATCTGCTGAACAAATGGAAGATTTGTCCGAAATGTCACCATATATCATGGCTCCTATATCCTCGAAGTGTCAGAAAACTGGTTCAAGTCCCAGCTGTGCTCTTGACATTCTCAGGTTGAAGCATCTTTTTTTCCCATTAGATTTTTCTTGTACTGACTGATCAGAACTTGCAGAATGTGTAGAAAAAAATACACCATAATTCTTTGCAGAACAGCACACATCTCCCAGTCTCGATTTTTTTTTTTTTGATTGACATAGAGAATGATGAGACAAGAGAAGTTTGACATTTGGAGCCATAAAGGCTTGCAGTGAAGGCTAGCTTTGTCAATCACTAGTTCTAGGGGCCTTGAGATGGTTCCTGGATCAGTCTGAATATGCTTCTCACCTCAATATATTACAGATAATCCCTAACCTATGGTACGTGAAAGCATTAGAAATTGTTCATCTAAGACATTTAAGTAGTGCCTGAATCTACACATACTATGTGTTCAGATAAAATATATTAATCTATCTTCAATGGCATTCATATGATTCTAAAACATGTGAATTCTCAAACCTCATTTGGCACAGCACTGTGGACACTGCTACTCTTTGCAGGCCAGATGACTCAAGTTGTGGGAACAGTGAAATAAATAGTCTAACGGACACTGAGTGGATCTGGGTGAGGTAGGAGGTGGGAGCACTGGGAGTAGTGGATGGAGGAGAAATGTGGTGAGGATGTATTGTATGAGAGAAGAATAAAAATTGAACCTGAAAAAAATACAGCCATTAAAGAAGGAGTGGGATGTAGACAACAGTGGATAAAGATAGATATGGAGGGGAAAGCAAGAAAATACACTAAAAAGGAGAAATGACCAAAGAACAAAAATACCAAAAGAAGTACGTTTGGATATGGTTTGATATGTTTCTTCTCATTCAGACAACCCTATTTATTCTGATAACCACACAAATAGGACTTTGTGGACTTCATGAGAAGTTATCCATTGGTTTCTGCCTAAGACTCACTCACTCCCTCTTTCCAGGTACAGTCCTGTACAAGGTGTCCTAATGACATACCAAAGATACATCTCAGAGTCCACAAGTATTTCACACAGCTATTTATAAAGGTGCACTATTTACCTCTATGTGCAGATGCTACTAATCTACCCAGATGTGCAGAAGATACAGCTTGACAGTGTTACAGGGGATACTTGTAAGTAGACTGGTAAAATCTACTGTCTCCAATGTGCATGCTGTTAGCAGTGAGGTTCCTAACAATGAACCCTCCCAGAATAAATAGGCAATCAACAAGAAACATGTTGCATTTAGAAACCTGTATTGCTCTGCTTATCAAGGACTGTTCTTTCTATTAGCTCAGTTACTCATCTTGTCAAGAGAGATAAAGAGATCACACTGTACTTTGAGTCAGTTCTGACTTAATATAGCAGGAAAACTTACCGCTCAACCAGACAGATGAACACAGCCTTCAAGAGATGTGTACTACACACAAAGGCATATATACACTCCATGCATATCTTATTAGCAAGACTTTAGGCGAATGATAGGTGGGTGGAGAAAAGCATGAGAAAAACCCATATGAAAACAAATATGAACCATTATGATGCTATTGATTATTACTATCATTGTATACTTCTACAACAATGACTTCGAAATGACAGTAGAGTGGATTGAATACAGGGATTGCAAAGGGATCATGTGCAATATGACTTGAAGTTTTCAGTACTAAGTTTGCGTCAGTTTCCCTACTTCTTGATTCTGTTGGATAAGCTGAAGCCATGTGGCTTACCTTGATGAAAGAGCAAGATATAGATAATGTTGGTTCATGTATGACAGAATTCTTGAGTGAACCTGCATTGTTCTGTACATTTCTTACTCTTTTGAAATCGTTGGGAGAACATGCATAGTCAAGCCTGAACAAATAGGATTAGGGAATGTAGCAGGAGGGTCTTCTATGGTCATCCCAAATGTGTTAGAAACAATGTATTAGAGACTCCAGGAAAACCATCTTGAAGCTTTCCAACAATTTATGAAGCACCAACTACAACTGACTTACAGAGGAATAAACTTAGAGAAGGCACACAGTACATATGAAGCCCTTGCTAATGAGCTTTAGGGATGCACTGAGGATGTATGCAACAAAATCACACATCATACAGACTTAGCACCACTCTGGCTTGATAGACATGATGGAAAATATAGACAGAAATGTGGACTATGTTATTGTTACTCCTGGTACTACATGGCTTCCTTGATTACTTAATTATGATTCATGTGAACATAGAAGGCTCTACCATTGTCTTGGTATGCCCAGGGCAGAGCTAAAACTAATCTGGTTCTCCACTCTGGCCCTTCCCACTTACCTTATGAATGGAGGACACATTTCCTATGTAATATAATTGGACAGGGATAATCTTTCTATTTTAGCGATATTATCAGTAAAAGGACAATGAAGCACCTTACTCTATCCACAATGTAAAATTGAAGATAAATTGAAATAATAAACATAAAATAGCTAAACATTTTTTTATTAAAATAGCTAAGAATTATTTTTAGAGAAAACAGAAGATAATGAATCCTACAGAATTTGTGGCCACCATATTCTTGGTCCTAAAGAGAATGCGTAAGCTCCCTAAAAGTGCTGCTGTACTGGAGCAGAGAGTGGCTTATAGAGAACCAAGCTCCAAAATCTGGAAGCATAATGTCTGTGATGTTTATAATTCTAGTCTTAAACTTAATCAACAAATATTTCAGCTCCCAGCTCCATGGATTCTTGCTGTCAATCACTCAGCCAAATGATGAATTACTTCATTGGAGACTTCCAGTCTCCAGAACATTCATAAAATACACTTCTTTCATTTAAAACACCCAGTCTGTGGCTCTTTGTCATGACATCTAAAGCTAAATCACACAGGTCCAAACTAAACTAGTTCAGTGGTGAGTCAATTCAAATTCAGTATTCTAAGAATCCAAGACTGATGGAACTTTGAAAAACCTCACTACCAGCATATAGTCAACAGAAAGATAAACTAAACATAAGTCAAATTATAAGACAACCTAGAAAACCCATTTTCTTGTATATTTATTTGCACTTGATTTTCAAGTACTTGCTTTTATGTCACTGGAGAAAAAAATAATTGAGGACTTGCTTCATTAGCATAGTATATTTATTTTATGAACTGTTTTTCCATAATCCATGTCCAGGTATGCAACTTTATATCTACATTTTCCTCTGAACAAATAATTATGAATCTTCATTTGATTAATTATCTGAGTAACTTTTTGTCTATATAATCATACTATTCACTTTCAAAACTTATTACTATCAAAGAAAGCAGGCTAGAGACTTTTAAGAAAGTATTAAAGTAAAAAGTACATTTCTTGTCTTGGCAGCTATTTTTTTTCCTACTTTATTTACATTTCTAATGTTTCCCCCTTTCCAGATCTCCCTTTTGGAACCTCCCTATTTCCTTCCCCCTCCCCCTTTAGCAGCTATTTTTTTTTTCCAAAGAAATTACACATGGTCTTTAGTTAAGTAAAATACCCCATTCTCCAAATTCAGTTACAATTTCCAGAGCGGTTACAGTTATGATCATGCATTAAAGGCATGGTACCCAAGACAAGCAATATACAAATTGGATCAGAGGGTTCTGCTTCTATCAGTGGAATACTCAGCTAATGGATTCAAAGTATGAATGGATCATTAGAAGATGGTGAAACTGTGGAAAGTGGGGACATGGATGGAAAAATCATGTCATTGTGGGAATGTCTTTGAAGGGGAGATTTCCCGGCTTCTCCCTGTAACCATTCCCTGTTACCTTACCTCCATGAGATAAGAAGCCTTCCTGTGCCATGCACCTCTGCCATGATATTTAGGTTCTGCTAAATATCTAGACACAATGGCATAGGCCAACAGGCCAAGTCGTCCAAAGACATGAATTAAACGTATCTCTCAGATGTCTTCATAGCAACCAAAAGTTAGGTAATATAAGTTTCAATGTATTCATGTGTTCTCTTCTTGATCTCTTTAATTTGCTCAGCTTCAAGAGTCATCTATTGCTATTTTGGTAAGAATAATCAGAAACTAGGAATTAGCCAACTGATACTTTCTTCCCTCATCTATACACCCATTACCAATTTTAATTGTATTGATTGTTTTATATCATTAAATAGTATATTTATGTGAATCTCAAATATAGACACCTTTAATTTTTTTCTACCTGCTTTATTCTTCCTAAGTCCCAATTGGTCATCTCTGATATTACTATTATGTTGTCAAGGCTAACAACATCATTTACTCAATCTGATGGTTTATCATTCCTCTATGTAATGCTTGTAGATTGATTTGACTTTAAAATAGTCAATAAGTGACATTTACTTTATTAATGACCATGTAAATTTTGTTCCAATGCTCAGCCAATTAGCCTAGCTTACATTATTTTTTGTACCACATTCTTAGAAGTCTAATGTCATATCTTTTGAGAACCTTAAAAGAAACAAAATATAAAAGTAAGAAACATATCCTCCACAGAAACAAAACTGAAAATAAACATTTTGAGATTTCATAAGCATCTGCTTAGATACGAGGCTTCTTCCAGACTAACAGGTATTCAGAAATCCCAAATCAATTTAAAGATTAATCTCTCTTGACATTAGCACTATTACTTTATTGTATGTATTTAAAATATAGCTCATACTTCCTATTTTTAAAACACATGCTCGGCTGTTTAATCTGTTATCTTTTCCTTCAACTTCTATTATTAAATACAGAACTTTCCAGTTGTTTCAAAATGTTTTTAATTGATGTGAAAGGCATAAACTATACATCTTAAGCACACAAACTCTACTTTTCAATAGTATGGAGTATACATCCTTTGTGAGGTTGTGATCATCATTTATCTCTAGAACACACTCCAACTTCAACTTGTATTCCCATTGAACTCTGATGCCCTTCCCCCAGCTTCTGTAATGAATATCCTGCTCTTTCTGCAAGTTTGACTATTGACAGTACCCCCCACACATATATGATCAGAGTATTTTTGTGGGTGTCTTATGTGAACAATTATTATGTCCTCAAGGTTTACTCATGCCATACAATGTATCAGAATGCCTCTTATTTTTGTAATTGTATTAATTTTTATCTTATGTTTATGGTGTTGTGCCTGCATGCATGCATGGATACTATGGACATGTATTGCCAAAGATTGGCAGAAAATGGCATAACATACTCTAGAGCTGGAGTTGCAGTTGTGAACCACTGTGTGCATAATGGGAACTGAACCCCATCTTCTGGAATTGCAATCAATATTCTTAACTGCTGAGCCATCTCTCCAGCTCCTAAACTTCTTTAATGCTGAAAAATAATCACTTGCCCATACATTTTGCATTGTATTATCCATTCATCTATTTATGGACAATTTCTTGGGATTACCTTCCTCATGCTAAGGAGGATTGATAGCATAGAACAAGAACTGAAGTTAGAAAACCAGGAGGGCTTCACCCCTCTGGTTGGGAAATACTTGTGCTTTGAGGTAAGCAGGAGGATAGTATGTAGATCTAGGCAATATTTTCCAAGAAGATGCCACATGCCTGTGAATAAGTGGGTAGGTAAGTCAATCAGTATTTTTGTGATAGGATTGGAATAGGAATGAGTTTTACTTTTTTACCTTGTGAATGATACTTTAGTGGACATGGATGTACAGATATCTTTGAGATTCAGCTTTCAATTCATTTAGGTAAATGGCACAGATACTGAACATTAACATTGAGCAAAAATACCTTCTTCACATATCATATGCCATCTTTTCTTACATTAGGGGCCAGCAGCTATGTCCCATGGACCAGACACAACCTCCTACATATTGCAAGTTAATTAACTGTCTTTATATTTTTAAGAAGTTGGGAATAAAAAAGAAGACAGAAATTTTATGAAATAGAAAAATTATGAATAGCTCAAACTTCATTTTCATTAGCATTGTGTTGTACTGGAACATAGCCATGCTCATCTGCCTTCATGCTACAAAAATCTGGGGTGAATAAAGGTAATAGGTACTGTGTGACTTGCAGAGTTGAAAACATTTACTCTCTGCCCCTTTACAGAAAAGGTTTGCTGATCATTTTATTTGTATTGCTTTTGGCCACTATTGATTTTGCAAACTGTTAATTTTTCCCTTATTATGGTTACTTTATAATACTGCCCTACTACTCTAGTCAGGCCATAGTAAATATTTCGAGAGAGGTGTTTGAGGTAACAATCCATCTTCCCACTTCTTCAGTGGTATTCAAAGTCTAGTTGGGTTCCCTCCACATCTGTCTACTGAAACACTCCTGTCATGACTCCCTCCCCCCGAATATAGATTGCTAATTCCAGCATCATACTTTCAGTCAGGTCATCTGCTGGGTCCGTATGGTACAACACTGTACACATTTTGTTTTGAAACACAGTCTTTGCTTGGCTTCCATTTATCCCTCTCACATACTTTTTCTCTTTATTTGTGGCTACTCCTGTCTTTGCTTTCTCTCTCTTCTATAATCTGTATGATATACTTTAGGGTTTTATCATAAAACTTCTACTATCTGCCTTTACTCTCTGCAGGATAATTTCAAGCCCTGGCTTTCAATATTGTCAAAACATCAATACTGAAGTTTTACACACACACACACACACACAGAGAGAGAGAGAGAGAGAGAGAGAGAGAGAGAGAGGGAGAGAGAGAGACAGAGAGACAGAGAGATTCAGAGAGATATAGAGATACAGAGAGTGGCAGAGAGACTGAGAGAGAGAAATAAAGAAAAAGTTGTTATTATTTGTCCATACTGCTGACTCACCTATAACTTCCCTGCTTGATAGCTGAAGCCCATGAGGATTGTCAAACTTCACATGCTCAAAACCTACTGAAATATGCTCATTTATCAATGTTTCTGCATCTTGGCTTATACTGACCATCCTGTTAAGCCATCAGGGGGAGGAGAGGCCCTTGGGCCTAAGGCTGTTAGATGCCCCAGTGTAGGAAAATGCCAAGGAGGAAAGACAAGAATGGGTGGGTGGGGAAATACCTCCACAGTGGCCGGGGGTGGGGTTGGGGAGGGGATAGGGAGGTTCCAAAGGTTAGATCTGGAAAGGGGGCAACATTTGAAATGTAAATAAAGTATCAAAAAAAAAACCCTCATATATTTCTCTCTACTTCGATCACAAAATATTTATCGACCTATATACATATGCATATGTGTGTCTTAGAAATTTTTGTTGGAAACTATGAAATAAGTCTTATTTGTTATTTATCATTAACATAATTTGCAGATTCCTGGGAATACAAAAGGTTGTGACTGTCATGTTATAGTTTTTCCCCCCAAAATTAGTATGAAAGAGACATAGGTCCATATCCCTGCCCTTCCTGAGACCGAGGTATGTGGCTGACTACTATTGTTAGGAAAATTGCATCATCCTCTCTGTCTGGCCACAAAGATCCAGTTACACATCCAGTTAAAGATCTTTGCTCCCAATCAGTGTGCACACCTTATCCAAGAGGAAACACGGTCAACTGTTCAGCCTTTGCTTCCAATCTGATTTGTCCTTTGGGCCCCCAGGGCTGACTGCTTTCTCTAGAGAGGATCATTTAGGGCCAGAAATAGAAACCTGGAATCAAATGAAGAACACTCATTCTGCTCATAAATACATTTTGTGGCAGTGAATCTGGGATCCCATTGAAATGTTTAAAAAAAAAAACCCTAAGAATAAAAGCTCTCCCATTTGAAGGCAGCATCTAAGTCCATGCAAATGAGCAATGACTATAAGATGGACCACAAATCAGTTTTTCTGCTTGAGTAAATAACATTTCTCTACAAAACATGACCTAAGATCCCTCCTGCACCTTTTTTCCCTCTCTACTTCCCTTTCTCCTTTCTCTAAAATAAGCTGTTCCTTAGTTTCCCTATTCCATTTCCATTGTCCTCTTGTTCCATTGTCCTCTTGATATAGTCAGGCTGTTAAATTAAACCACCACCCTGTGTCTTTACATAAAACTTATTTTCAATTTCTATTCTGGGGCCTCACTCTGGTCCTTTAGCTATTTAGCATTCTAAGCAAATGCAAAAAGAGGCTGAAGGCTCAAAGGCATCTCCTGCATTTCTTCACCTCTCTGATCTGAAAAGCACATTACCTTAATAATAAAATATCTGGGTTAAACATTTGGTCTGGTGAACAGAAAGAGTCTAGCACAGTCCTGATCTTTAAAGAAAACTCCTTCTAAAGAATTCCAAACTGATTTTCCGTGGACTCTCCAGTCCTCAATCACATTATTTTTCTGTGCCTTTCATATATCAGCAGAGCCCTTCAGAATCATTTGGGATTATTGATTATGAAGGAGCAAAAATCTTTCACACGGCAAGCCGGGTGACAGCAGCCTCTCTCTTAGGTCGCTTTTCAATCAGTATTTGTGCTCATCAAATGGATTTCATTCCACAGTTCTTCTTAGACTTAAACTGTTTTTTAAGGTACTATTACTTGTTGAGAAGTGACCATATAAGAAGTTTAAAATCTGTAGATTTAATGTGCCCAACACTTCATTTCATGCACCGTTTGCTCCATTGTTCAAAATAAACAGTAGTTTAAATCTCCATGAGTGTATTCTGTTCAGAACTTCAGTTTTTTACAATATTAGCATATCACTTTAAAAAATCTGCTATACCAGAAAGGAGTCAAACAATACTTTATAATCTGTCACATTAACTTTAAGGTACTACTTGCAAAGCATTCTTGTTGATAAGGTTAACATATTCAGTGGCACTTTTCTGTGTTTTCTTATTCCTCCCTTTAAACAAGATGACTTCCAAAGAATGGACGATGGTACAGAGGGCAGCAGTGAGCACATGGAAAGTGCCTCTGCATATCACAACTCAGATTATTAAACAGCCACTTAAAACTAACAAACCATTATTAACCTTGGATGATTTTGGGTCAGATGTATGCAAAGATGTTCAGATCTGCCAATTAAGTGTCCCCAAGTAACTCTAAGAAGTTTAAAAGAAAACTTAAATATGAGTGTTTAATACCAAGTCCAAGGCAAAGGGTTTTAGGTAGTTTTTGGCCCCTGTAGATTAACCTAAGTATTTATTTAGGTATAAAATACATAATCAAGTGTCTACAACACACTAGAACCCCTGGATACACTGTGTGTACACTGTGTGATACACTGGGTGATCAGGAGTGATAAAACTCACAGGTAGCACTTGAACCCACAAGTCAACACTGACACAAGTCACAAAGCCAATAAAGCTGGCAGAGTCAAGCGTTGCAACGAAAGTGAGGGGCACAGTGAGGAGGGATCCACTTCAAACAAAGCTATCATACTTATTGTCTATGGAAACCAGCCATGGAGATAAAGACTTTGTAGACATTTAATGTATGATTAATGTTTCCAAACTTCAGAACGAGAGAAAGCAACAACCCAAAATAGTGCTACAATATTGATTTGAAAAACCTCAACTTTTTAATAAGAATAGTTTTTGTTTAGTTTTTAGAAATGACATGACCTCTAATCTGCTTTGAATTCAGATAAGGTATTTCCAATAAAGTAAGATCCACCCTATTAGTATTTCTTTTCTATGAACTAAGGAAAAAAACAACAAAACAAACAAAACACCGAAAGATAGGAATTTGATATGTATCCCAGGCTTGCCTCAAAATTATAACCCCACTGCCTCAACCTCATGAGTGCTAAGATCACAAGCATGTAGATTTGTGCCTGGTTTCTATGAATTACTGAAATGCCGACTTCCCTAGCATACCACAGTTACTATATCCTATAACCACATAAATATAACCTGTAACTGTTTGATGGGCTAGGTGTATAAAATCACAAATAACCACTCATCATAAAGCAGAGAAAAAATTCATTACTAATTCAAATTCATCTCTCCAGTGCTAATTAAGCACTTATTTGGGGGACACTGAGATGGCAAGGCAGATTTGAAGTCAACAGCATTAAAACAGTAGAGCACGGGATTTGGGAAAGTAGTAGACACGCAAAGATGGAGTCAAGCAGAAGGTAAATTCGGCATTCATAGAAACATATTGAACCTGCTACCTTGGGAGTGAGTGTAGACACGGCATCGGGTCGAGAGAATACAGGTTATTATTTAGGACAGAGGTACATGAGAGCAGCAATGTAATGGAAAGAAGCCACAGAATTGACAGTGATGGAGGTCTGAGCAAGGAGCACTACTTGATTGGGATGTGAACAGGGTAATGGACGAATTAAGAAAATCTAGAGATGGTGAAACCATCAACTATAAGGTTTGGTTCCCACCTATGGTAAGGATGTGGGCTAGGATACATTCTTGCAATCTCTAAAATTATGATAAACTGGGTGCTGATGATATAAGGATAAGACAGGACAATTTTGATGTTCAATTGTCAGGTCTGACACCATTGGTACCCAACTTATCTCCAGCTTTGTCACACATCATTTCCCCAGAAGTGTTCTCTGTCACATGCATGCCTCCCCCATTGTGCTTCTGTGTCCTCGCACAAAATGTTTTAGTGTCACTTCCACTTCCTCACCCGGAAAGGTCTATTCTCCAATGCTTCTCAAGACAAACATGAAATGTCACCAGTGTTGGAGGCATTCCTCAATTCCTGTCCTGATTCTTCCTAGAGTTGTGCAACAAAAACCCATTTCTCAGTGGGGCTTAATTAGCTGCATAAATATCTGCTCCACCATAGGCATTTCAAGAGGAGTATTGACAGTTCAAGTCATCAATATTTAGACAAGTCAGAGCTCCAATACATCACCTGTCATATAGTAGTTGCTCATTACATAAAGGTTTACTTTTATAAAATATGCTATGGCAACAGTCATGTAAAAAAGATTCATATAGTTTAGATAGAAAACATTGGTTTATGGAGAGAGAGAGAGAGAAATCTGGCTTTATGATTCAAATAATACAGATATACAAAGAACCTAACATCTTATTAGTACTAGTTTCTCATATCCACTTTCTTGGTATAATTAGCAACTACCTTTGAGGTAAAGCTTTATGTACATTTTCATTAGTATATACTACACATATGTACAGTTGTAAAAAAGTTACACATATTTTTCATACTGCTTTGTTTTAAATGAAGAGCTTTCTTTTTCCTGTATTAGATATTTTATTTATTTACATTTCAAATGTTATTCCCTTTCCCAGTTTCCCCTCCACAAACCCCTATCCCATCTCCCCTCCCCCTGCTTCTATGAGGGTGCTTCCCCACCCACCCACCCACTCCTACCTCACCTCTCTAGCATTCCCCTACACTGGGGCATCGAGCCTTCACAGGACCAAGGGCCTTTCCTCCACTGAAGCCAGATAAGGCCATTGTCTGCTACATATGCAGCTGGAGCCATGGGTCCCTCCATGTGTACTCTTTGGTTGGTGGTTTAGTCCCTGGGAGCTCTGGGGGAGGGGGGGGTGTCTGGTTGGTTGATATTGTTGTTCTTCCTATGAGGTTGCAAACACCTCAGCTCCTTCAGAATACTTTTTCTTACTTATTTGGTACATGTGAGACAGAATCCTGTTATACATCCAAAGTGCCCTAGACAAAATAGGCAACTCTGACTTGATTTTCACTCATGGCTCTCCTGCCCGTATCTTTCAAGTGCTGGGATTACAAGGTGCATCAGTGGTCCAGACAGTGAGCTACAGCTCTCTTCTAGCTGGTTTACCCAGAAGTAATGTCATATGCATGGATTTTCTACTTGTTTTGTTTTAATTTGTCTTAGTGATAATTATTATTCTCAAGTACACAGATTATCATATTATTTTTGAGCATAGCATAATATTCACGCTTAAGTAGAGATATGCAAAATAAAGAATAATGAAAAGATTGATAATGTGGAGTGGGAAAATGTGGCTCCTGTAAAATTAATTTTTCAATTTTCAAGTACCAAAGTGTTTTACTAAATGTTTACAGTGTATAATTGTATTTCAAGGTCCTAGCCAATGTCTGACTTGATTTAAGGCCTACTCCATGAAATGGAACCAGGAGCCAGAGGGCAGATAGCCTAAAAACCTAGGGTCTTTAGATCAAATACTACCAGTCTAAAAGAAAAAACACAATAAAAGAACTCTCAGTGATACTCTGCTACACTCATAGATTGGTGCCTTATTCAGTCATCACCAGAGAGACTCCCCCTGCAGCAGATGAGAGCAAATACAGAGAGCCACAGCCAGACATTCCATAGAGAGGGCACCTTGAATCACAGTCTAAATGAGATGGCTCCATACAATCTCTCTCTTCAGAGCTCAGGGAATCCCACAGAAGAGGATTCAGAAGGAGTGAGGGTGACAGAGGGGACAAAGGACATCCAGAGAACAGGTCTCTCTGAATCAACTGAGCAAAGCTCATATGAACTCACAGAGATTGAAGCCCCATTCACAGGGCCTACATAGGTTTGTATCAGGTCCTCTGAATATATACTATAGCTTTTAAATAAGTACGTTCATGACACTACTGAATGTGTGAATGAGTGGTCTCTGATGCTTGTGTCTGTTCTTGAGGCTTGTTTCCTTCTATTGGCTTGTCTTATACAATCTCATTTCATTTATCATGTTTTATTTTATTTGGTTGTTATCTCTTAGAAGCCTGTTCTTTTCTGATGAGAGACAGAAATGTAGTGTACCTGGATGGGAGAGGAAGTGGGGGGCACTGGGAGGAGTAGCGGGAGGAGAAATTCTATTCAAATTATAGTGTATGAGAAAAGAAGCTATGTTTCATAAAAGGGTAAAATATTATATAATAAAATTCACTGGAATCCTAAAAATTGAAGGTCTCCATCCTGTAGACAAATGACATATATATATATATATATATATATATATATATATATATATGTGTGTGTGTGTGTGTGTGTGTGTGTATATATATATATATATATATATATATATATATATATATAAAGGTACATTGCTAGGTTCATTGCAGGCCCATCAAAATTCCAATGGTATCCTTACAGAAATAGAAAAGAAGAATACTTCTAAAATTCACACTGAAGCACAAAATACTCTGAATAGTCTAAATAATCTTAAACATCAGAAAAAGCAGTGCTGGAGGAATCAATAGCTGATTTCAAATTATACTATAGAGCCACAGTGACAGGGACATTATAGCACTGGTACAAAAGGAGACATATAGCCAAACAGGATAGAACAGAAGAGGCAGAATTAAACCACATGACCACAGTTACTTAAGTTTTGACAAAACTGTCAGAAATATAAATTGAATCAAAAGGAAGCCAGTTTCTTTATCAAATGATGCTTGGAAAACTGGATAGTTACATGTTGAAGAATGTCCCTTGAATCCTGTTCCTCACCCTCAACAAAAATAAATTTAGAATGAATCAAAATCGTGAATGGGAGACCTGAGTCTTTGAAATTGCTAGGGCAAATATTTCAACATGCAGGCATAGACATATGCTTCCTGAGAAGTGCTCCTATACCCGAGGAAACAATTTGGGAAGAATTTACAAATGGTACTGTATGAAGCTGAAGAGTTTGTACAACAAAGGAAAACAAATCAGCAATCACAATGAAGAGACATCTACAGAATCAGGGAAATTTGGCTTTCTTCATATTTGCTGGGGTTATTATCTAGAACTTATATGGAATTGTTTTTATTTTTATTATTTTATTTGAAAATTTATAGAAGTAATTGAGCTGGGGAATCAATCATCAAGTTATGGATATGAGGAAATATTTGCGAGTTCTGTTTTTATATACACATATGTGTGTGCATGTCCAGTTGTGCTTACCTGTGAGACACACATGGGATCTAGGGTTAATGCTGGGCATCTTGCTCAATCACTCTGCACCTTGTTGGTTTTTTATTTTTAATTTTTTCACATCACACATTTTGATAATGTTTCCCCCAGATTCTCCCTACACAACATTATGTTGGTTCTCTATCACTCTGCCCAACAAAAAAATTTGAAATGAAAATCAAAGCATAGTATTTACAGAGATTATGAAAGCATTCATATGCCTTGCACAAGTTTAATCCAGACATATATCTTAGCACTGAGAAGTTGATGCATTTTATTTTTGACACGGACTTTCAAGAATTTATATTGACAGTTAGACAATGAGCACCCAGGATGCAGTTATCTTCTTTCCTCATCACTCAGGTTGAGTCTACTGCCATTCCCAAACTTTTTGTGGGTCCTGAGGATCTGAACTTAAGGTCTTATGCTTGACTAACCTTGCCTACTGGACCATCTCCCTAGCCCAATACTTTTATATTTTGATTAAGTCTTTTCTCCCATGAACATAACATGTAAGTTTTTGTGTGTGATAAAATCTTGCTATATTATTTATGCTGAAAATGTTGGGGTCAGGTGTTCCTACAGGCTCAGACTTTCAAGGGTTGGGATTACGGTTTTAGCCACTTTGGTGGAGATCAAACAGGACAGAGTGCTGCTTTCTGGCCTCTCTAGAGATCAGTATGGAAGTTACGCAGGACTGTAATTATGGAACCATGTGGTGCAGCTCTACCACTCCATGGTATTGACGTAAATAAATCTAAGTCAGCATGTTGCAGAAATATTTGCATATCCATGCACATTGTAGTATATTCACAGCTATGGAGGGGCCATCACAGATGTCTATCAATAAGTAAATAAGCATATATGTATACGTAGGACTTACACACAGTGGGGCTTTAATCGACCACAAAGGATGAAATGTTATCATTTGGAGAAAAGTGGATGGCATTAGAGATCATCATATTAAATGAAATAAAGCAAGCTAAAGAAGACAGCTACCTCAAGTGTGCTCACTGCACAGGCTGCAACATATATATGCTATATATATATAGCATATATATATGAATATGAAAGTTGTAAGTGGGGTGTTTAGCAGGGAAAGGCCAAAGAGATGGGAGCAAGACTTAGAAGTTAAGATTTTAAAATACATTTTACATATGTATGAACACACTCATACATGAATAGATACCCATGGAGCTGATGAGAGCAGAAAGGGAATAGTTTGGAGAATAAAGGACACCAGAAGGCTGGAGGGCAAGGGGGCATTATGATGAGGTAAATATGAGGCAAGTAAAACGATGAAGCCATAAACTCTCTATCGTCTTCTACACTGGAGAGAGCATTCCCTATAGAAGGGTACATCGTTAGGGTACTTTTGCAGCAGCGAAAACTCAGACTCACCCTAATTGTTCATAGGAATCAAATAAGTTATAAAACAGCTGCACGGCTTTGTTAGTTTCAGGCACATGGTAGGAAATCAGTCTTTTCCCCCAGCTCTGTATCTACTCCTCCAAAGGCTGCTTGACTGTAAATCCCTCTCTTTATTAATACTTTCAAATAACTGCAATACAAGGTTATGTGTACATCTGATAACATGCTTCCTTCAGGATCAGGACTTATTTCCAGACTTCTAATAACCCTGTCGGGCTTCTCTTCCTACACAAAGTGAAGGATATAGTTATTTTCGTAAGCTTATACAAGTTTCTTCTTCATTTTGACATCAAACTTGAGAACAAGACAACAGCTTTTGCTTTCTTATTAATAATAGGTGCAGGTTGGATGCCCACTGTATTTTAGGAGTTATGAAGGGAACAGTAATAAGACTCAAGGATTCATTACTCAGTTTCATAGACAGCTCCAGATACTTTAGTCAATTTGGATCACAAAGGGGGAAGAAACAATGTCTATCTGCCTGTTTCTTTATTCACCAGTTGTTTTGTATTTATTCACTGACTACCTTGCTACATCAAGAGTTGAATCAAACATCTTCTATGAAGGGGAGCTAGAAAAATCAAATGAACAAACAAATAGATGAACATTCACAAACTTGACAAATGGCTTGAAAATAGGGCCGAGGAAAAATGGGAGCAGATAAAATAAATATCACTTGGAAAGACAAACAGCTGGCTACATCAAATGTTAGAATAAAAGGTTGACTCCTGCAAGAAATAAACAAAAAGTCAGACAAACTACTGAGGCCAAATGGAATCTTCAAATGGCTTAGGAACATGAAAGCTCTTTCCAGACCGAGAAGTTGGTGCTTTCTATGTGACAGGATAAGGATAGAATCGTGAACTAAGACTGATGCACAAGGGTGGTGCTGACTGAACTCTAGGGCATGGAAGTTCACAGGCAGGTACAGGATTGCAGAGGCACTAAGCATATGGGGAAAAACAGTGGCCCAGGAGGGCATTGCTCGATCAGGAATTCTGGAATGATGGTAGGAACTTATCGGGGTGGACCTTAATTATGGCATGGTGACAGCCAGTACCGCGTGGGAAGGTGAGCAGGTGGTGAGTGGGCAGGGGAAAGCAGGACTCCCTGCTTGCCATTGGCTCACAGGAAGAACATGACTATGAGAAAGCTGGACAAGCATCAAGGCAGATCAACCTCACCAGGTAGGAATTTAAAGCAAAGAGGAAAATCCTGTGGAAGAGAAGAGAAATGTGGTCCTAAAAGGAAGTGTGTGTACCATGCTCTACAATGGGGTTGCGTCACTTCTAGAGAAGACCAAGCCCAGTGAAGCCTAAGTGGCAAGACCTGACTTCTCCCACAAGAGTCTTTTAAATTCCCTCTGATTAATGATTAGTGTCCTATACTTTTAGCCTTCGGTAGAAGCTTTGAATGTGGTCAAATGGCTTCAGCTGGGGGATCAGAGGGCTTCTAGGGCTGGGGGCCAAGCAGGTCATCATATTCAATTACTGGCTTTGGCTGGAGGAGGAGGGAAAATTGTGGTTTTGGCAGGACCGCTAGAATTATAGGGCCTTAATTAGATTACTGGATCAACCTCTGACTAGCAATGAATGTCCTTGGGGAGGTCGTTTAATCTCTCTGCGAGATGATGTCTGAGTTTTCACGACTGAAAAAATGAAATAGCATTTCAGAGGCCCCATACAGGAGAAATCTGTAAGAGCAACAGTGTTGCTAAAAGGATTAAGATTTTAGCTGATCCTTCAGTTATATACATGCTTTCAACTCCTGGCTATGCAGGGTTGGGGGAGGGGGGAATTAAATAAAGAAAGAAGTGCTCAGAGAAATTCCCTCTAATAAACTCTTGCAAAGAAATATACTTGCTTTATATTTATGACTGTTGATGGAGCTAACTTTGTTGAACTGAAATTGGTTATGTTATAAAATAGCATAATATGACTGAGTCATTCACCTTCAGAAAAGTCTGTAAATGAGGAACTGCAGGGACAGGGTGACTTCGTATTTCCACTCCCTGAGGAAGACTTGGCCCCAACCCCCAAAAACAAACCCCCGAGGAAAGGGGTCAGAAGTAAGTATGGCAGGCTGATTGTATGGAGAGAATCAGACTAAGTCAAGGGCTGTTCATGCTTGGGAAATGGTATGAATTTGGATCCCAACCAACAGAATGCCATTTAGCGGAGAATAAAGGCCTTTTCCCCAAAGTCTGCCAAGACAAGTCACAGCATAAGGCTGAAAAGACAACGAAGTGTCACAGATCAATCCTACCCAGTATCACTGGACTTCTACATTTTGTTGAATGTAGTTCTTTTTAAAAGACCAACAGTAGACTATATTCTAAACATTTGGGGTCAGGACTCACTATACTTTTATTTAAAATTGGAGCTAAAAGAAACCACGCATAAATGGAGGGCATTTCCCACTCAAAGATTTTTTTTTTTCACTAGGAAAAAACATGCTTGGAAACATCTTTCAGCTGCTGGGATGACTTGGAGTGTCATTAAAAATTTACAAATAGAAATAATAGGGGTTATGCTTATCCACTGATGATCACCATAAAGATGATGAAGCATCTTTATGGTTACAGAGTTAAAGGAGAGGCAATAGTTGTCATTGTGCCTGATATTACACAGTACTACACAGTGGAGAGTTTTCTAAGTCAGAAAGCTAAGTGATCTCCATATCCATAACAATGCTGTCTGAGTATTAGGAAAACCTAGAGGCATAGTTTTGTTTGTCTGCTTTTTGTTTTCTTAAAGTAATGCCTAAGAGCTTCCCCTAATCAAATAAATCAGGAACTAGATGGGGCAGATACAGTAACAGTGATTTCATTGCATAGCTGGGGTAGAGTCCTCTTGCCTTAGCATATCTAATCAGATATGCAATTATATCCATACCGTGTCAAGGCTTTTTAAATTGGGAACACAATTTCCTGTGCTCTAATACCACGATCACAAAACCATCATGTGATGGTTTGAATATGCCTGGGCCAGGAAGTGGAGCTATTAGGAGGTGTGGCCTTGTTGGAGTAGGTATGGCCATGTTAGAGGAAGTGTGCCACTGTGGGGGAGGGCTTTGAGACCCTCCTCCTCCTGACTGCCTGGGAGACAGTCTTCTCCTGTTTGCCTTTGGAACAAGATGTAGAACTTTCAGCTCTCCCAGTGCCTGGATGGTGCTTCCTGCCATGATGATAATGGACCAAACCTCAGTTCCTGTAAGTCAGCTTCAATTAAATGTTCTTTTATAAGGGTTGCCTTGATTATGGTGTCTCTTCACAGCAATGGAAATCCTAATTGAGACATGCCATTTAATGGTTATTTGATTTTCTAGGTTAGTTTTCTATAGGGGTTTAAGGAGTGTGATCCACTCATCCAAGACCACCTATCTACTTGCTAGTTACCCTTTTTACTTTGAATCAATAAATGGGACATTTTATTTCTAAGATGTTCTCTTGTATTCAAAATATTCCCACAGAATTTCTAGATGATGTTTACAAAAGCAAGAAGGGAAACACATAGGTTCATACATATACAAGGTGGAAGGAAAATATTGGGTTCTTAATGTCTTTATTAGATACTGTCCTGAAGAGAAGCCACTTAACTGCCTTATTTTGTTCACAAAGGGAGTGATTAACTTCTATTTCTTTACAATAACTACATATAAATGTTTAAGTCACACAGTCTTTGATCTTCTGCCCATGCAGGGATTGATTATCATAGTCTGCCTTACACACAAGTCTCCTGAACCCGGAACTTTAGTCTTAAAATTGAGACAGTCCTGGGAAAACATCTCTAAAAGGTTCTGGGGACTCAAGGAGTTCAATGTCAAATGGATCTATGATAAACTTGCCACCTGCTCACACCTCTGCTTTCTAAGATTGATTTGCTCTACCTCAGAGGCTTCATTGACCACCTTACAGTAACTAAAGGGAAACAAGAAGATTAGAGAAGGAATTAAAGATGTCCCAGATCTCACATCTCATTTCCTTAGTGCACAGAATGAGAAATCAGCAAGCACTATACTATTGTTTTTATAATGAACCATTTGCTCAGTGATTTTAAAGATGAACTCTCAGAAGATTATCATAGTCACAGTTCCAGTAAAAGCGATGTCTAAGAGTACATCATCATCTGATGTCTAGTCCAGCAGGTCAGAGACCAACAGGAGTCCTCAGGCTAGAGAATTTCACTGCTCTCATTCACATGATCAGAAGTCAACACAACTCTGAAACCATGCTGCTACAATTAACATATGATAGCACTCAGCCATATGCACCATCCTAGCTGATTTATGCAAATTAAAATTTACCTCTACTGGCTAGCTTTCATATCACTGGGAGGTACTATGCATGATACTAGAGCAGAAAAAGAATTATTTGTCTTATCAATCTGTGAACCCTACTATCCACAATAAAAACTGGTCTGGTGAGGTGACACGTGATCACAGATACAATAGTGGCATGGACATCATGGAGGTAACCAACTACTTTCTGATTGTATTTAAATCCTTAACCACAAGATAGACACTATACCTGGCACCACTATCGGACCTGTGGGTAGACAGGTTTTAGACTCCAGGAGAGAACCTACAACTATCATTTTGCTAATTGGATATAGTAATAAATTTGTGCTGACACCTAATGACTTAGCATTATATCCATAGACGAATGCATCTCTCAACCCTCATCAGACAAGCTTATATTTATGGTAGATGATGATTAACACACAGAGATTCAAAGCTGTTTAATGTGCAAAGAATAAGAGACTGTGAAATGTTCAGCCCTAAGTGGGACATCTTTATTATACCCCCTCCTTATAAGGCTGAGGGATCATTACAGAAAAGGGAACAGAAAGAATGTAAGATGGTATATGATTAAAAGGGTTTCTTAAAAATAATTTGCTTTAATATAGATAGTCCACAAAACAGCTGGCATCTATCTTAGCAGTCCCATATCTGATCATTCTTTACAAAGAATTTGAAATAAACACAAGATGAGGGAAGAAGCCCAATTAATATTATTAATCCAGTGTTCAACAGGAGAAATTACAAATGATAGGTTCTGGCTAGGAGTAACAGACAAAGGAAAAATAGGTTGTGTTAAGGAAGAAAATTATACTGCAAATTGGATTTGCTGCCCACAAATTTTGACAAAACTTAAAGGAAATTAGTCAACCACTTTCTACTTGCTCTGCTGATCACAGAAAGCCTCTGACTCCACTTGACATAAGCAAATAAAGATGGTAACACTTGACATGTAATTCGTGGCTTACTTAATTGGATTGCTTCACAAACTCCTTTCAGTAATCAATGATTCCTAGTCGAATTCTCAAAAGAGGACATCAGGCTGTTGGGAGCAGCAAATGACAGGGTTGTATTTCTTGAATCTTCAATTCAGGAGCAGTGGTCCAAGCCCCAAGTTGTTCAGCCTCTTGTCTATAAATCCTTGCCATTATGACTTTCTCTGGGCCCCCTTGAGACCTCATAACCCACTTTAGCAAAGTTGATTTCCTAGAATCACATTGCCTATACTTTCATCTGCATTATTTGGCCCACAGTAGATCATCTTAGAGTGTCTCTATTTCTATGTCTAGCGGAAATGTCTGTATCCACCTCATGGGACCAATGAAGAGTTACGTAGTATAGTGCACATACAGTGCTCAGAGTAGTATCTACCCACTGAAATGTCCACTTATTATTCTAACTGACTATTTATATTATAAATGTCTAGTGTATTATTTCATTATTGACTTTATTGTCTTACATTTCATATGTTACTTTTCCTTTTGTAGAAAAAGTTTAATAAGAACAATAGTTAGGTCCGTCTGGAGCACACATTGTCCCAATCTTCCGCAAGATAGCCTCAGGATAAAACATGATATCAACATGTACAGTTACTCAACTGAAAAGATAGAAGGATATCAGGCCTTAGAACAGCTTTAGGTTCATAGGTTCTTGTTTAGTTCGGGAATTTTTGTATGTTAAACATGCAAATTTGAACATGGTGAAAATCTGTTTGAATCTTGCTTCATAAAGAATGAGGTAAAAATGCCAAGTAGGTAATTGATGACAGGGTCAATCTATTTCTGATTCAAAGTGCTACTTATACTACATGCTCAAATCATCAAGACACTTTTCCAATTCTAGACTCTGAAGGTCTTGAGATCAGGTGACTTTTAGCTTTCTGTGCTATACCAGTATATAAGGATGAGCGAAATGTGCTACACATGTTTAGATAATATTACCCATTGAGTAGAAGAACATGACCATGTAAGAGCCAATACTTCTTGTTCCTTCAATGATTTTATCATTAAAATGTATGATTCCTGCTTGTCAACAGGACAAATGAAGTCATCAGTTAAGCAATATCAAAAGCAGAACACCTGGCAAAGTAAATGTTTGTGTGTATGTGCATATATGTGAATACATATGTGTACACATATGTATATACACATACACAAGCACACACAAATCAGGTCTACATTTCCAATAGTATTAAATAGTTTTAACGATGGACAAATACAAGACGAAAAGTCTCACATCATGACCTTTGGCTGATTCACCAAGAGGTAACATGAACTAGCAATGAGGGATGAGTTTTTGCCAACTGCCTGTGTAAAACAATCAGTCTTCTCATGCTCAGAAAACACACACACACACACACACACACACACACATATATACACACTGCTCCTGGCAGCAGCATCCTCTGTAAAATAATGCCAAAATGTCTTTCATCTCTTCAGCTCCTATTTCCATGAGCTCACAAATGCCTTCAGAAAATATCTCCCTGTAAAAGGAGATCTAAACAGTTATGTGGTCCTTCCCAGAGCCCTGTGAATATGGAACAATATTCTATTTTTAACACGAAGGTTTGTGATTCTAATCTGGTCATCCAACTCTTCTGGTCCCTTCCCTCCTCAACTCGGAAGTATCTAGCAGGATGCTGGGCTTAGAGTATGTCAGGCAAGTTGGACATGAAGGCAGGTTCCCTGTGGCAGCAGAACAGATTTTTGATCTATTTCTGACCTTTTCATGAACAAAATTCCCTGGCAGAATAATATGCAGAACTTCAGGAGTTTATCCATGGGTATAGAGTTTGTCACTGTATAGACAAGTAAGGTACAAAAAGTAGTGGCCAAGCAGAAGTGGCAAAGTAAAGGGAAGTACTTTTGGTATGAATAATGAGGTATGAAGTTCAATAATTATTACAAATTTTTTTAAATTAAATATTTTATTCAATATTCATATATAAATATAACTGTGCTAGGATCCAATCTGTTTCCCCATTTTCTCCCCTTCATTTCCTCCTTTACCCTGCCCCACTTTCTCCTTCCAAAATCATGTGTGCCCTCTTACTATATGTTTATTTGTCTCTCATTCTATTTGTCTGTTTCTCTGTTTCTCTCTCTCTCTCTCTCTCTCTCTCTGTGTGTGTGTGTGTGTGTGTGTTGTGTGTTTGTTTACTATTTAGCTTTAGTACTCACTGAGTCTATTTAGTGCTGCTTGTATGTGTATGTGCATGGGACCATCTACTTTGCATAGGTAATCCTCAGGGTCCAGATCTCTGAAGAGTAACTCTTCCTTTCTCAGTAGCCATGAACTGCAATAGCTCCTGGGACTGTGGTAGGAATCTGAGCTTCTCCCCATTCATGCTGGCTGGCTTGGCTTTGTAGTAGTCTTATGCATATCGTCTGAGCCATTGTGAGTTCATCGATGTGACTACCTATTCCAACTTTTAATTTGTAGTGGAGAACAACAACATCATCATATACTGCTTTTCTAGTTTCTCACTAGAACTGAGTGTTCTCTCTGCCTTGGTCCATGCTGTTGGTTCTCCCTGGAATGTAGCAGCCTAGGCCACTTCTTTTCCTTTCTTCTTCTCTCATACAATATATCCTGACTGCAGTCTCCCCTAAAATCTCTCTTTCTAGTGCTCCTTCCCCCTATATCCACTGCTTCTCCATTTCTCCCCAGAAAAGAGCAGGACTCCCAGTTATATCAACTGAACACAGCATAACAAGGTATAAGACTACACACAGGCCCTTATATCAAGGCTGGATAAGTCAACCCAGTAGAAGGAAAACAGTCCCAAGAGCAGGCAAGAGTCACACATCACAATCCCATTCATACTCTTAGGCATGCAACAAAAACTCCAAGCTAAAAAACTACTGCATGTATGCAGTAGGCCTGGTATAGCCATTGTAGGCTTCATGGGTGCCTCTACAGGCTCTCCCTGGTTAGTTGATTTTGTGTGCTGTATTCTACTGGTGTTCCTGATCCCTCTGATTCCTACCATCCTTTCTGTCCATATTCGTCATGGCTCCCTGATCTCTGCCTAATGGTTGGCTATGGATCTCTGCATTTCCCCCACCTGCTGTTGGAGGAGGCCTTGGGTTCTTGTGAGGATTTGGGTCTAGCCCATTTGTACCCTGAAATTTGACAAGTCAAACTTTATTGTTCTGCCTTTCCAAACACCAATAGGACTCTCATGTCTTCCTCTGACCTGTTTCAACTATCTATGGTATCCAGATAAGCACCCCCCCCCCGAAACTGGATGTTGTTTTATTACTTTGCTGTGCATGTACCTTACAGAATAAAATTCTCCAATGTAGAAGTTGTGAACTCTGTGAGATGAGCATAATTATCTATATTTTATAAATGGAGTCCACGGAAACAATTTTGCCTACTCTGACACATCATTGATTCAGCACTTTTGTGGACCCTGAAACAAACCAACTACAATTTCTGTATACCTGCCTAACCTCCTGCCACCAAGAGATCTAGCTAGTCCACAATTAAACACATTTTCACAGACAGGCAAGTACAATAATTTCTAATACTGTTATTATGGCATTAATTTAATTGAAATTACCCTGGAAACATGCCAAATGTGTCTGGTGACAGGAAGATGTTGTAATAAATTATGGTCTATATATGCATATATATATATATATATATATATGCATACACATGGATAGTTTCCATCTGCCATAGATAGCTAGTGAATTAAACTACATACGAAGATTTTCCAGTGCTGAGAATGGCAAATATTTATTGAACGAATGAATAAATCACCAAGATAAAGTACAACTGAGAAAGTCAAGTCAGAAGATACTGTAGAAAGTACTCATCAGTATCTGTTAAAATCTCTTTATACTCACAGACACAGAAAATACTCAGAATGTGTTAACGGTATTGAGTTACTTTGTGTTTTACACAATATTTCTCTCTTAAAAAAAGTCATGTAGATTTATTACTTATGCAATTAAAATTACCATAATCTGAATAGCATCAGCTCTGGACTACAAGTATGCATCGGGCTATATTTGGCTGTTCAGAAACTTCTGACTTCCCTCTTATTTTATTTTTATGTTTGTAGTAGAAAGGATGGGCTTAAAAGTCTAAGACCTAGGATCTGAAAACTCTGACGTGGTTAGCTTTAGTCCAGTCAGTGGACTTATAGCTACTTTCTCTGAGTAGAGGAATACTGTGTACATTTCAAGGTAACTCTGAGTGTAAATAAGATGAGGCAGCCAATAGCCTCTATTACATTATACAACACTGAGGATGTTATTTATCATTACAATTACGAATCTCATAAAGTCCTAACATAGTGTCCCACACAGATAAAGCATATAATATACAATAGACAAATGGATGACAGTATTAGGATGTGTGAATTTAATCTTTGGCTTCTTTAAGCATTGATTTCATCCAGAGGACTTTTTTTTTTAAATTTCAGGGACACATCATTGGGGGATAAAAAATTTCAAATGCCTTATTTTATCTTGTGTAAGATACCACTGGTTTTAAGACATGAATTATGTTTATGCCCTATTAATGTTGAAAAGAGAATTATATTAAATAAGTTGTGGCACATATGATACCTGGTTTTGAAAATGTGCATTTGAGAAGCTTTGGAATATAGTATTTAAATGAAAGGCTTCAGGCAAATTAGCTGATCAATTATGCATTGTGTCTTTCAAACAAAATTACTAATTTAATAATCAGGGTGTTTTTCTCACACCAGTGATGTTCTACTTTTGCCTTTGGATATGCTGGCCACAGCAACTTTTTTCATGTTTTAAAAATTATAGAGAATAGATAATTACTAGGGAATGCTGACCTTTTCCCTATTATGAGTAATTATGCTATTAAAAGCATCATTTGGGCCTTAATTTGATATACAAATTATTCAATTACCTAGTCTGCAGTTTAAGGACTTTTAGCAACTGCTGGTTTTTGGTGAGAAGGGATGGGTAATCCTGAGCATGGAATAATTTCATCATATTCTCTGCTGCAGAAATTTTTGCTCTGTCAGAACAGAATTAAAGTAATGTTTAAACCAATAACTCTATTAAAATGCTTTGCAACACCAAGTTATAACCGATATGTCACTACTGAAAACATTTCCAAGAGGAGTGGACCAGAGTACCTATAAAAATGCCTTTGCAAAGGTAGAACTGAAGTATTTCATTAAAAAGTAAAAGTAGACCAGGAACAAATCTTCCTTAAAATAGTTGAATTAAATTTCCATAAAACTCACTTGTGGGCTTAAGTTGTATATTTGCCATGTCTGTTTTGGTTGTAGGAGCACTGAGGACCAGATGTGGTGATGGTGTGGGAGGTGATGGTGATGGTGGTGATGGTAGTCATATAGAAGGTACCCGTAGTGGTGGCAGTGGTGGTAAAGAAGGCTGTGTTGATGATGCTGGCACTACTGGCAGTGTTGAGGAAACAAGTAATGGTAGCAATTAATATGATAGTGTAAATCCCGTTCCTTAGTATCTTCTACAGAACAGAAGAGCAGAAGGACTTTCACTACATTACTTAGAGGACTTTTATTGCATATAGGCAGTGGGATGTGGACAACAACAACAACTACAACCAAAGCTGACTTTGACTCCTGGTTTCTTTATCTACCAGCTGTACTGTCTGGACAATCAGTGCCTCTGCTTCCTCATCCAACTTCCTGCTACCAACATCAACTTTCAAACTTGTAAGTATTGGTAATGAGTCTCAAAATCTTGTCACACAGAAGAGTTTCAGGAAATGGAAAAAGGGGAGGAAGAATAATTGTATTTTTCTGTGTCTTTTAAATTACAATGCAGTAATAGAAAAGAGCTGATTATAATTAAAACAAAAGGGGGATGTGTGGAAGCCTGGTAGCTTCTGATTTAGAACAGGAAGAATGGTGATTTACTTGAGAAAACTCCATTTTCCAATTTTATGCATAACTATTGTCTATCTGAAGGTTTTTAATGTGGTGGCGTGTGAGTGGGTGCTTAAAGGATGTGAAAATGACCTATGACAAAAGTAGTATTGGTTATTTCTCTTTGACCTAGTCATAGTATATATTTACACCCAGGAAGGTGGTCCTCTTTCTTCACTCCTCCATAGCTTCCAATGAGGGTCAGTCACTGGGAAGCACTACTAGCAGCAGATAAAAAAGAAGTAAGAGCAGGAGATCTTGTTCCCTGCTTACCTCCAGTTTCTCTTCTCTGGTTTCTGCCTTTTGTCACGTTTCTTTCTTTGGTTTTTAACTGGGAATCCTTCTGTATGTAGTGCTCCCTCCCCTTAGAAATTCTTCTTTCTAATGCCCTGTTGGATTTCTAAACCCTGTGCATACATCTAAGCCACCTCTTTCTGAATGTTTATTTTATAAACAGCCTAGTCTTGTTTGATATTGGTTTCCTAAGTTATTTTTTTAAAAACCCATGAAAGAAAGCTCTGGCCACTCTTTTTAAGTGGTCTTAAAATCATTTCAGGGACTCTGTCAGCTTTCAGTCCACAAAATCATAGTTTTGTGGATGACAGAACTCAAAGTCCTAGAGTTACTTGGGTTTTCTTAAGTGTTTATTTCATTCTTTTTATGCCCCCTTGGCTCTGCTGTTCATCTGCATCAGAATGCCCAGTAAATTTCAGAGGATCTAGAAGGGGCACAAAAGCATGAGGGGGCCTTTGTGAGCTTCCTCTCCATCTTGTTCCCATACTCTATGCTGTAACTCACCTTTACAAACTGACCTTTCACTTCATTGTACAGTATACACTATCTTCCCAGCCCAGAAAGCAGTGCTCTAAGAAACTGCTGCTATGGGATACCTCTAGAATCCTTTTAAGTATGTTCTGTAATCTTACAGTTCTGCACTATTTACTCAACATTTAAAAAACTGGAATGACTTGACTATATTTCCCTCCAAGATTATTAGCTACATGATGGAACATCTGTACTTTCCATTTGAAACATAACAACAACCCATGATCATTATGATTATCAATATATATGTCATAATTATTCACCTTTGTCCTCTTTCATCTCATATGCCCTGAAATAGCGCTGACTATATCATATACAATTTTACAGATGTTGGTATGGAGGCATATATATACCTTGATTAGTTCAAAAAAGAAGCAAGATACAGGATCAAGACTAGAATCCAGCTAGCCTTAGCTCCAGAGTCTATACACAATGCTTGAGTACTTTTCTCAAAGGCAGTTAAATAGCATTTGATGGATTATTTAAAAATGCTAATGAGGCTTACTGCATACAAAATTGGATACTGGGAAAGTAACAGGGTTAAATCAGGCTGTAGAAAATTGTTTAGAAAAAAAATCCCATTTTGGGTTGTAGATCCATTAGCGACCCACATAAATTTCTCTACTTCTTAAGAGAAGCAGATGGGATTAGCAGATTAACCAATCAGTCAGCATTCTTAAGTAAGACAGTGCTAAGGTCTGAATGACAAAACATGGGCAGGGGGCAATGCAATGTTTGTAAACTTCCCATAAATCCTGCCTCCTCACAGAACTCATGCTTCTACGTAAAAGTACACAATATCTGCCCCTCAGTATCGCAACTGGTATCTAAAAGCTCTGTCTCATTTCACTATTAAAGTACTTTTGCAATGCATCATGAGATTTGGGCTTGCTAGCAATGGTTCATATTGGAAATAGTGGCACAGTCTCAGCTATTTGCTACAGGGTTGTCCTCTCATATCTTATCCCAATTCTCACAACTTGGATCATGAAAATCTGATATTATCATCTTGCTCTGGAAATCAGGAACAATGGCAATAATTTCCAGGTTGTGCTAGGCACTCTTTTTGGAAAAAAAAAAAGAAATAATATATTTCTTTCAATAGTTCCCATATTTTCATGCATGAAATGTCCATTTTACAGAGGTAAGAAAGAATCCATGTATAATCTAGTCAAGAAAAATGAGATATCTTCAATCTGTTAACAGATCTTCAATCTGTTCAATCTGTTTCAGAGTTCCCAGGTGCTAGTTCTGAACTGTTACATGTTATTATGCATAACAAGAACACATAAGAAATGGGTGTGCTAATTCAGAGAGCCTTATAAGCAACAGAAGAGACTAAAGATGACTAACATTGCTGTCATCTCAACAAATCTGAACAGGTAGCTGTAGGGACAAGATAATACTAGGAATGTTTTTCTAATTATTCAAAACATGATAAAATCATTACATGTTCTCAGTCACATACTGGCATCTCCAAACATTAAAGACTTCTGCTACGTAACTTTAGTTCTCACAAAATGGCATATGCTCCTTTAGCTCCAGGGGCTCTATGGCAGTTCAGAGGCAATGCTCAATGCTTCTTCCCAACTGCTGGCAATTTTATAAATACAAGTCTTCTTGAGAGCCTATAGCTACCTGGACTCAACCCAGGCTTACCACTTTCTGTACCTCCACCTGTCGGCAAGGCTTTCTAGTAATTTGTATGACTTGTAGTTCCAAGATGGATCCAATGGCTTGATTTGTGATCAGATCCATATGGATGTTTCACAAGGAATAGCAGCTCTTGTTAATTTTCTGAGACACAGGTAGATAGAGTTAACATAAGATAAAAGATCCTTTGTTACAACACAAAGTATTTTCCTTTCCCATTGAACTATCTCAACCTTGTGATGGTTCCCCTTTCTGCTGATTTTGCCATTATATGGCTGTATCAAATGATCCTTTGATATGAATACCCAGTGGAAATCCTTAAGTCCCAAAGAATGTCAGGCACAAGATAAATACTGGGCTTATTCCAAAGTCAATTTTATGATGTTGGCTCTTGGAAGGTGTGTTAGTCAACTATCACTATAACGAAATACCCAGGATAATTAACTTAGGAAGAGAAAAATTTTACTTAATTTATGGTTCAGTCCAAGACTGCACAGTCCAACTCTTTTGGGCTTTGATTGAGGGTACTACTGAATGGACATGGTGAAGAAAACAGTCAATCTCCCCATTTATATTATGAGATGGGATGCAGGGAGGAGAAGGAGAGAAAGACAGGAAGTATCCAGACTCAACAGTCTCTTCAAAGGGCACACCCCTATCCCCAAACATTCCAAGACCTCCCATAGACTATCTCCGGAAGGTCCATAAATTTCTTCCAATAGAACTACTCTGCTTGTAAAAGAGAGACATATAAAGACACCTCAAATTCTCACAAGGAAGACTCATGTTACTTACAAGGCTAGAACACAGCAAGACATTTCACTTGAAACTGTCATCTCTCTACCGAAGAAGATCCATAGTGGGAAGAAAAGAAACTTGAGAAGTAGATACAGAAGGTATATATACTGGCTCCTCCACATAAAAGCTCTAAAACATCATGGCCCCAGATATTAAAACTGGAAATTAGATATAATACTACATACCAGGAAACAAGGCAATAAGGTTAATTTTTAAATTTTTTTCTAAGTTCCTGGAATGAAGGTAATTGTTGACAAACAGTCAAATTGTAATTACATGACTATAGAATAGATTAAAAATTAACCAATATTCTAGGCATAGTCTCATGCTGATGCTAATTCTTTAAGATCCGAAGAGCCTAAGAGAAGTTACTATATGACTACTAACATAGCCTGCCTAGCCTTGTACTCCAAAAGAAATGTACCTTCATTCTTATTCTCGGCACCATCCAACTACTTAAATAGAAATCCCTTTATATCATATTAATTTAATAAACTATTTTTAAAGTCAGTAAGCTCAGCTACCACCAGAAAATTAATTCCTTTGAGCCTCTGATAATTACCACAACATCTTGACCAAAATATTTTTCTCCAACAGTGTTTCCACTAAGGGAAAGCTGTTGCTCTAGTTTCGTAAAAGAAGAGAAGAGAGGACTTGATAATTTTCTAAGATATACTGCAAGGCCATTGACTATCTGGGGGCCAAAGGGAAAATGCAGGCAATCAGGGAAAGGTCCATGGGGCTCTAAGGAGAATCAATGTACAGAAGGTAGAAACCCTAGGAAAAGGATGACGTGGATGAAGATTTTATTTGAAACACATATAAAACTCTTTATAGATGGTAAGGCTTTGTCATGACAACTCATAATACCATTATTATTCCCATTTCATAGTTGTGCCCACTAAGGTGCAGCAAACTAAACTTACCAAATACCATAACTTGGAGATGGAAGTACTGGCTGGGCAATTTGTTTCAAGAATCCCTACCATGAAACATTCCATTGGGTAGCTCATCCACTTCAGTTATATCTAAGTCTCTTCCTAACAACTGGCTACCTGGGCAGTTTCTGTCCCCACAGTCTTTGTTGCATTGATCTACTTTATGCGATTTTGAATGACTCTCCCCAGCAGTGGGTGGGAGCTCCTGTAGCTCATTAGAGAAGAGCTGACACTCCATTATTTGACATTATAAGCTGCCCATGCAATAAAAATATGTCTTCATTACTCAAAGCCAGTGTCAGCAAATTCTTTTCCATACCTGGGATACCAATCTCATGACAAATGGATTTGGTAGATTGTTTTACTTCTGTCACTTGAAGAACAGTTAATAGTCACTGTGTCTTTAATTGCTTCACTTAAAACCCTGCACCAGCTCCTCATTTCCCTCAGACTGAAAACTATGTTTTGATGGTACACTGCAAATTATTTCCCTGCTCTTCCAATCTGATTTCCTATCAATGTCCCTTAACTACCTCATCTTTCTGTCCATTGTCTAATATTCCAGGCATCTTGTGCCTCGGGACCTTTGCCTTGGTTGCTGTTTGCACCTGGAACACTCTTTCATAATATCATTATAGTTCATTCTTCTTCAACTATTTGTATCAACACTGCTTTCTCAATGAAAGGTTCTTTCCAGCAGTTCGAATTCTCATCATACTCATCATCTTGAAATCACCCCATCTATGAAATCACTCCTAGAGAGCCTGCTCAGCAAAAGCTACTGGTCACTTGTGCTCAATGCTGCATCTCCAGATGCTAACGATATCTCAACTCCATAGTGGTCACATTATCTCCCAGAAAGAGCATAGAAGTAAAGAAG
The DNA here is from genome assembly GCA_019843965.1 of Rhynchomys soricoides. Taxonomy (NCBI): domain Eukaryota; kingdom Metazoa; phylum Chordata; class Mammalia; order Rodentia; family Muridae; genus Rhynchomys; species Rhynchomys soricoides. The sequence continues at coordinate 6,928,510 of JADRCH010000007.1, read as the reverse complement.
TGTAGTTCTAATATCAGATTTATCAGATTTTAGGCATATTTGGATTTAATAAACAAGGTTCTTGGAAAACAGAAACAACCATAATAACAAAAGAAAAACCCTAGAAAATGAGAAAAAAATTAGATATTCCCTTTCAGAAAACTTAACTTTTAGCGGTTTGATGGTTTCTCTAGATAAGGAGAAGCAAGTAAATCTGCATTATTGGGAGAGAGCACTGGCCTTGATCACCAGCATTTGTGGAAGGACCATATATATCACACTTGTTTAAGCAGGAGACAGCATCACTCCGTCACACATAGTAAGTGAAGAAGAAGTTAACACAGGAGCAGCAAGCCCTGAGGATCACACTAGGAGCATATTTAGGTCACCCAGCTCCTCACTCCTCAATACTCTCTAACACATATCAGATGTCACATTAGGAGTTGGGACATTGTGAACCAAGGAGAAGGAATCAAGAAAATTAACTCTTACATTGCTCAATGTATTAGATAGGTTAATAGAAATTGCCTAAATCACTGACTGCTATGTTAACTTGGATCCTCACAAAGGAATGGCCACAGAAGCAAACAGAAATACACAATACAATGAGAAATTTCAACCTTCAGACATCTCTATGGTTTCTCACTTCAATTTTTTTGTATACATTCATGTGGACCTGAAGGTCTTGCAGGATCATTTTCACCTATTGCTTAAAGGATACTTCTGGAATTGGCTTCCATGGTACTTTGGTGACATTGATCCTATTCAGATCATCAAGGGCCTGTCTTGCCTTCATTTATACAGTCTGCTCCACTCTTCCATCATTTTGCTCCAAAAGATTATGACAGAATGGCTTCTTCCAGTCTCTCTTTAAATATGACTTGATCAGCACCTCCTCCCTTAACTACACATCTTACGGAAGTTCTCATCACTCACTCATAACTTTCCTGTAATAGCCTGCATAGCCATCAATAATCACAAGTTAATCTTGTTAGAGCATTTGATAACTTTTACAAAACACAGTCTCTTTAGTAGACCGCCCATTTGTACACATAGCACCTATCACCCTTTCTTGCATGAGTTCAGATTTAGGAGATGTGGATATTTGCTTGAATAGATGGCTAGGCGATTGGATCTTAGGCTAGTGACATAAAAGAATGAAGGGGGAGAGACAATCAGGTATAAGAAAGCTTAGGGATAAAGAAACATTTAGCAAGAACCAAGTAATTTTTCATAGAGATAGTAACACAAAACCCTAACAGTCTTTGCAGAGAAGGGATATTTTGATCTATTTTCACCAACAATTTGAAGCCAAAAACTTGCATCATCCTGAAGTGGTACTGGGTACAGGAGGGATTTAAAAGGGATTATTCCTGATCCCCACCCTCAGTGATTTTAATAAAAATGTGTGTATGACTGGCTTACATGAGTAGGGAATTGCAGAGGTATGATAAAGAGTTCTATTAAACACAATGAAAGCCCACAGCATTGGGTGATCAATCACACAGGAAAGGGAAGAATGGTGCCACAGAGGGAGCAAGGCCTCCAGTTTGCCTCAGAAGTCATCAGGAGAAGTGCTTGCCTCAAATCTGACTTCACATATATCAATTCATGTAGCTTCCTCAAAAGCCCAATGAATTAATTAGAAACTATCTCCATTCTAGAGATTAGGGAAGATCAGATAGACAGTAGCCAAGCAGGGATTGACATATAGGTATATTTTCCCCAATAAAAAGTACCTAATATCATTTGTTAAGTAACCATATCTTTCTTATTTGGTACCCCTTCCCACGAATGATGAGTGGAATATGTTTGGCATTCAGTAAGTACAGGAGTATAGAATTGCACACAAGAAATAAGCCTTTAACGGGGCTAGTTGAACATGCAGTCACTTAAACTCCAAAAGCATGCAATGACAGCTTTTTCTTTTATCTTTTGTTAAATCCCATCTCCAGAATAATGGGTGCTTTTCAGAGAAAATATATTTTAACTTGCTTTGACTTGTTTACCGTAAAAAGTACAGTGGAAATTTTTACTAAATGCCTCCCAGATGAAAGGGAAGGAAAATATTATAAATATGTTTTATTGCTCTCTTTAAAGCTGTACAAGGATCAGCAATTCTGAATGCCCACAGAACTCACTTTACTCCCCTCTAACAAAAACATTCTGACACTTATATCCCCAGAAGAGGAAAAAGAAGGAACTACCTGCGCTGTCCTGAGTAGGATTTTGATTTGGAGTTTTAAGTATTATTCCCAGGGAAGCCACAAAAGAGAGAAAAAATAACTACATTTTTAGATTCAGTAAAATTGGCAATTAGAGGGCAGTGTGGCAAAGTATTTTTAACGTGTCTGATCTTTGCCATCCATCTCAATCTAAAGAAATTTCAGGTGCAAATATAATCATGCTAGCTTTATGCAGAATATGATGAGGCTCATGAATAAATTATTGGAGACACATGGAAGAGGTATAAGGGCATTAAGCCAAAATTATTTAATAAAGTAATAATCACATCAGAAAGTGTACCTCCTCTTTGTAACAATCAAGACAATAACAGGGAGTGTTTGAGGTTAAAACACAAACCATCAGCAACATCTTAGTAATTCACTGCACTTGACATTTTAAGGAGACACTATTTTGCATTAACATGCACTTTTTATGAAGAAACCTACCATTTAGATTTGTAAATCGAAAGGCTGACATTATACTCACCTAGTCTTAAATCACTTTCTACATTTATTGCCCTGCTTGTGTCATTGGAGATGGTCATTTGCAATTTGCTTTAACAAATAAGAATTCCTGTCAATTACTTAACACTTGTCATAGTGAGACCAAGATTGCCACCTAGTGAATTTCATTATAACATGTTATTTACTGGTCAGTGGCCAACGTTTGATTTTCTGTCTTTAAGATGAAATATGGTTATTGCAAGTCATATCTAGATGATCAATATTAATGCTTCTAAAATCCTGATAGCTTTATATTATAAAAGTATCTACATTCTTGAGGAGACACACAACTGAAATAGGAAATGTCCCACAAGCATGTTTAAGGACTTCCTAAGGGCCAGATGCTGACCCACACTTCTTTTAGTTAATTTTAAAAATAACAACATGAAGTAAATTTAGCCTATCTTATAGATGAGAAAATAGACATAGAATAATGGAAGGGGAGGGGAAGGGGAAGGGGAAGGGGAAGGTATAAGCACGGTGGGGAGATCCTGTGTGAGAAGAGAATCTTTGATCACATCAAGTCATCATGTAGATATCTGAAGAAAGATCACAATGTATTAGCCAAGAGAGATTCCTAGAATAGTCTACTCTGAGTTAGTTGTACATGTGTTATGGATATAGTCTAATGGTTTAAATTCCACTCTCTTCCCAATTACAGTGACAAAAAAATTCTAAAGATGTTCTCTTCAGTGCATGCCTATAGCTAGTAATACTGCAATACATATTTGAAATTCTTCTAATAGTACATTTTATGCTAAATGGTTTTGGTCTCAAAATAACAACAGGAAAAATAATAAATTGAACAGGAGAAAACATTCAGAGGTGTGTTAACTTTAAGAAAATAGATTTCACGTATATACTTACTTTTAGGTTCATCAAGTTATATACATTAAATATAGCTTTTTGATTGGCAATGGTATTCCAAAAAAGTAAGAAGACACACAAAAACTCCCTGTCTCCTCATCAAATATAACACAGTACCAGAAATTCCCTCATAAAACCAACAGATAATAAATCCTTGCTTGGTCATGTCACACTAAAGCTACCAGCACACTGCTGTCTATTCTCCTATGCCCCAATATCAAAAAGGCAGAAATCAGCAAAATAAAAATTTTTGAAGAAGTAGTTTCAAACTCTGAAATATCACTTCTTTATCTCTATCATCTGTCCTTGATTTCTTCATTTAACTAATGTTTATGGAATGTGTGATTCTGTCTTTGGGAACGGGGAGGTAAAGAAATAATTACTACTACTACTACTACTACTACTACTACTACTACTACTACTACTA
>JADRCH010000007.1:6890310-6924498 GCA_019843965.1 Rhynchomys soricoides | reverse complement strand
TACTACTACTACTACTACTACTACTACTACTACTACTACTACTACTACTAAACAATGACCTTTGATACTATCCAGCTTTCACTCACATGGCTCTACCTGCTGATGCTTGGGGGCAAAAGTATCCCCATGTGAAATCTTTCCTGGACCTTCTGCAAGTGCACCATCATGTTCTGCAGGTGCGAGCCTCACTTTACTCTTAGGCTTCTCCTCTTTTGTGTGCTCTTTCACTGCACAATTTTGATCTTCCATTTGTTAGTAAAACACATGATTAGATTAAGGAGATTTTAGAGAAATTATCCACTTGTTAGGTTTACAAAGACATGTGTGAATTTTCAGTGTGTAAACCAGATGGCCTGGTTTACCAGACTCTGACAAGTCCTAGGACATAGACTTACACTTCCTGGGATAGGCAGTACATTAAAACATTCTGGATCAAAGCCACAACACTTACCAAGTACAAAAATGGAAAAGGTGGTCGGCAGGATAAGAAACTAAGTAGGATGGTTCCATGAGTGAAAAGGCAGAAAACAGAAAAGAACCAGAAGAAAGTTCAACCTATCTCATTCTATACTTTTCCTAAATTGAAAGTCTTCTGTATAGATTTCATCTTTCCTTCTTGTCTTTTCCCTTTCCTGTCTGCAGGCAGATGGTCTCTGCTCAACAGAATTAGTAGATTGTATGCATGTGTGCATATACATTTGATATTTTCATTTCATAAATTTAATATGCGCTATAAGCTAACCAATCTTTATGGAATTTGATGGGTGGTTTTAGCCACTGGCAAATTCTATAGCAACTACATGCTGGACTGATTTATTTTTGTACTTAATTTCCACACACATGAAGAAATATTCTTCTCAAAATCACTACAGGATTTTGCATCCTATAGTGCAATATGCAATCATATTGCATCCATCTGGGTCCTGAAAGGAAGCAGGTGACACAAAGGGGCAAATGGTGAGAACCCAATGAAAACGGTTCTAAGAGAAAATAATGCCCCATGAGATCTCCATACCCTAATCTTTTGAACTTAATAGATATTTACTTTACATCACAAAAGGAATTTCGCTCTTTTGAGTAAGGCTAGGGACATTGTGATAAACAAATTTACATCAGCTGTTTTGGCAGGCCTAGCCTTAAAAGTGTGACTGGGGAGATCCTGAGGAAGTGACATGAGGCTTGTCATACATTTACTTCTTGACGATCCTCCAAAGGGTCACACATTGAAAGTCTGGTCAGAACATACGACATTATAGGTTGGTGACAAAACCTTTACAAAGCTGGTCATCATGGTGAGAATTTAAAGGAGATATTGAGACTTCACCCATGCCTTGTCTTTATCTTTGTTTTCTGATTGCCATGAGGCCATATCTCTCTTCTGCCATATGCTGGAATGATCTAGTGCTTCATCACAGGTCCAAAGGTATTTGGTCACATACTGATCCTTGATTGAGACCTCTGAAATTTATGAGTCACAATAAATCTTTGTAACCTGTGTTTAATCTCCACTATTTAAGAAAGCAAACACATAATATAAATTTTCCTTTTCTAAATTAATTTATTTAGTATGAATTGTTGTTTGTTTGTTTTGCATATGTATGGTCATGGCTTATATGTCACATGTGTGGAGGGTAGAGGAGAACTTGCTAGATTTGGTTCTGTCCTTCTATTATATAAGATCCAATGTCAGACTCAAATCTTCAGGCTTGCAAACAAGAGCCTTCACCCACTGAATCATCTTGCCAGGCTCCGTTTTTTTTATGTTTTAAGTTGGTTATTTCAGTGACATTGTGTCAGTAACTGAACACTAACACAAGGATACTTAGGCTGCTTTGGATGGCTGGGAAGATGCAGAAAGGAAATCTGAGTCAAAAAGTCTGGACAATCTCTAGAAGATAAAAATAACGAGGAAACATATTTTCCCTCATGTGTTCCAGGAGGAAATATAGCCCCTGCTGACATGTGGTTTCAGTCCATTTCACACTTCTCGCATAAAAACACAACATATCCTAATGTATAATGTATTATGTTATGGGTAACATAACACATTGCTTTGAGCCATAGAATTTATGGTTGATTGCAATATTGACAATAAAAATAGTCACAGCAAATAGCATTGACATAACCAGAGAAAGATGGAGTAGATCCAACAGGGGAATGGATCTTTTTAGATCCACATCTATGGAAAGCAGATGTCATTTTTTTTTTTTTTTTTGGCTTCAAGAACAAGGAAAGCAAGATAAAGTCAAAGTAGATGACACTGCTCAACAGTATGTCTTGGTAGCAGAATGCTGTCACTCTCAAATCTCAGCCCAATGGTGGTAGAGTAGGAGAATCTACACACTTTCTTCTTATTCTTTTTGGTATCTGTTAATGTTTCCCAAATATAAGCCAGAGGACAAGGGAGCCTATGTAATATAGTCTTAGCAGCATGAGAACATGGAAAAATGTGTACAGAGTGCTTTTAGGGGAGCTATAGAACATCTATGAAAGTACATCAGTACATCAAAAATAACATAGGCTGAGCTGAATGTGTCTCAAGGGCTCTTCCTTTCATTGTAAAACTCTCTTCACACAGGTTTAAAGCTTCTAGGCTTTGGCTACTTGGGCTGAAAGTGATCTGTGTGGCTGTTTAACAAAGAAAGAAAAGAGAGGAGAGAGAGAGAGAGAGAGAGAGAGAGAGAGAGAGAGAGAGAGCGAGCGAGCTAGCTACAGTTCACCTCTGGATGACTTCATGGCTTCCAGAGGTTTATAGAGGTTGCAGGTTAACAAGGATTATAGGTTGTGATAAGTCTCTCCAACTATTACTTCAGTCTACATTTCCAAATTACTTCTTGAGGTGAACACTTTCATTTCTCCAATAGAAAATACAAAAATGAAAGCTAGGAATGAAAATTGACTTGCTCAGAACCCAATGATAAAATTTGATCTCAATTCTTTCCAGCTCTCCATTGCTGTCCATTGTTAAATGGTCCAGCATGGCATCAGATCATAGCCTCATCCTTTGTCAAATTTATCGCTACACAGTATTTTCTGTTCCTTTAGTCTGATTAATTTCACCAATAGGTTATATTTACTCTAATGTATTGTTACCCAGAAACACCAACATATGTACCATTCAGCTGGTGAATTAAAATGGAAAGATCTGAACTGATCAATGTCAAGGCAAATCTGTAATATCAAAGGTATCCAGTTAGCATAGAAAAATGTATCAAACTGATGATTAAATGTGGGCTTACTTTAGCCAAAGGAACTTTCAAATGGCATCAATTTTCATCTCTAAACTTATACCAAGTTTCCTCTAAACTATCTGAGACAAATGGCTCCCTTTCTCCTGTAAAGATCTCAGGAGAAACCACCTTGATGAAATTCCTTCAATAATTCATTCTGGTCTTTAAAAACTTGGATGTGTGTTGTGGATTTGTTCTAAAGCTTGTATTATGTTAATTAAGTTACCCAAATTACACCGGGAATTCACAGGTCTACATGTAAGACACTTAGAGTCCTTGCCCCCAGTTGGTTCTGATTGGAAAATAAAGTTACTGACCGCCAATGACTGGGCAAGGAGACAGAAGCAGGACTTTAGATTTCTAGGGAAAAGGAACTGAGGGAAGAAGTAGGGACAGAGCCATCATGCAGGATAAGCAGAAAGATCAGGCCTGAGAAGTGCAGGACAAAGAGAAAGCCAACATGTAAGAATCAGGGATTGTGGCCCAGAAGGGCTGGGTCCATGTTGGCTAGGATGGAGAATATAGGTTATTAATAATTTAGTAATTAGTAATTCAGGAACATCAGAGGGGAAAGTGTGCTAGCCACATGGAGGTTTAAAGTGTCCCTACCTTTGAGCTGCTTAAGGAATATTAAAATATAAGGCTGTGTGTGTACGTTTTTCATTTGGGAATCTAGAACATTGGGGCAGATATCAAGGAACTCGTGCTGCTGCCAGGGCGTTGTGAGTAGCACCAATCGCCTAATTCAGCAGATGTATATTTCTTTATATTGGCTAGAAATTATAATCTTGTTTGGATGAGGTATTTATAAGGCCTTTAAGAACAATTTGCAACCTTTTTTGGCTCCTAATACCCTTCTAAGTGCATTAGTTTTAATGGCTGTGTTTCTAAGGTTAGTTTCCATTTTGTCTAATTCATTGAAAGGAAGTAACATGATTTAATTGAAAAAAAAAAAAACACCAAGTACACATATTGTTGGTTATGCTAGAATATTGAGGCTCGTATAGAAAACATGGTGGGAGATGAAAGGGGAAAGAAGGAGCCTGACTCACCAGAAATATTCTAGACAACTCAGATTAAAGATCTCTTGCACACTACTTCTCTGTACTGTCTCCATCTCTTCCCTTCTGTCAGATAGGAACAATCTTCACTAAGTAAAATGTGTTAAGAGCTTTTTATTTGGGTATTTGTAACATAAACACTCTGATGTTGCTGATGTAGCAAATCATTATCATGTGTTAACATTTTGCAGCTACTCACATATGGGAGTCATGCACGGCTCCTCTTTAAGATGCTAAACAGCTCTGCTTAGGACAAACTAGAAGGAAAGGGAACCCATTTATTGAAATTTATTGATATTCTTGCCAATTAGTTTATAATTGTGGATCATGCCTATCACTTTCCTATACCTTAAGGCAGTTGTTAACATAAATTGCAAGTACAAGCCAGGGAATGTTATTTGTATTGATTACAGAATGCTTCTTTTCTATCATCTCCATCCCTAAATTATAAAGAAACAGAAGGAAATAAGAGATAAAAATATCACCAAAAAAGAAAATGGACCTTTGTGTTTAAGAGTAATAATGAATCGAAGATAGTTTGGAAAAATGCAAACCTAATAAGAAAATCCAAAATTATCTTCTCTACACTTTATATTCTCTCACTTCTCACAATTCAGGACTTTAAAATCTGCATATAATATGCTCCACAGTACATAAAGAGTCTGACTTTGGGATGTAACCATCATCTTTAAAGATGAAAATTACATATGACTTCCTGAAGTCAGGAAAAAGAAAAAAGTGAGAACACATCAGCTCCTTCCTTGAGATCATCCCCCAGAATCCACCAAAGAACACACCCATTTGCATCCTATTGTCCAGAATTGTGTCACATAGTCACATAAGGTTCCAACTACGACTAAGACAGGAAGCCTTTATTCTTAGTCATTTGGTGATGCCTTGCTAATGATTTTGAAAATAGACTAATGATCATAACATTGGCGAAAACCTCGTTAGGCATCGCTATACTAGTTATGTAATTTTAAAAAGTAAAACCAAATATGACCTTGTATTGCCCATGGATAAATATCAAAACACTTAATAGATTCCACACAACTTTCACAGGCTTGATCCTGCCACCGTCTGACATGATTAGTCATGATCATCAACTGGATTGTATTGAAAAATTCTCAGAAGCTTAGTAGTGCTTACCTCCAGGTGTGTCTCTGAGGGGGGTTCCACGGCATATTACCACGAGGAAGCTCTGGGCTAATTAATGGTTTAAAATCTTCATGATTTCAGTCCAAACGAACCATTAGGAGGAAGTAGAGCAGTGGAAAGAGGGCCTGACTAGAGGAAAAGGGTCTGCAGAAACATGACCTTGGGGAATAGTAGCATGACCTGGCCACTATGGTGTGAGCTTCTTTGCCATGCTTCTCCATCCCATGATAGACTGACACTATTATAACCCTGAGCCATATCTTCTTTAAGCTGTTCTGTCATTGTATTTGCTCACCTATGCAACAGTAACTACCACCCTCTCTATGCTCTTCTTCATGCTCTTGTCCCGTGACACTGTCTGATTTCCTGCAATAAGTAAATATCTTCATACTTTTTAGATTATTATGGAACTTTCTCCTTATTTGCCCCTTCAGTTTCATCTGAATCATCCTTCATCATTACAGGGTCTTCTCAAATGTCATTTATCTTGAGTACCTGAGTTCCTTTTGGTGTTCCTGCAGGCTTTGTGCTCCTGAGACCCCCCATACCATGAAGCTTATATACAAGGAATTTCTTAAAGTCGTTCGCTGTAATGTGTTTGTCCATGACATTGCACAAAAATAAATCAATACATGTAGAGAATTCTATGGTGCCCATCAGTACATTGATAGTTAAGCAAAAAATATTTTTTCTTTAGGTTAGATTTAAAATATATATATATATATATATCATGGAATTTGATGAATTTTGAGGAATATTTTCATTCATGAACCCACAATAGCCCAATTCAATCCAGTCACTGGGTATTGGCTCTGAGTCCTTAAGAGACTTGTACTTCCTCTCTTTGCTTCATGCTTGGATTTGTAGATGTGCATACTCTATGCCTTATGTGTATATACTTACGTTCTTATTTCTATGCCATGTCTGTGACATACTTCCATGTCTCCATGACAAACTCTTATCCTTCTGGAACCGCAAACCATAAACTCTTCTATAAGTTGACTTTGTCATGGAATTTGATCACAGCCACAGAAATGCAAAATATACTTTCTTTGATTCAGACATTATCATTAACAGTGAGTTCAGTTACTGTATCCTTTTCTACTTCTACAAATGGCATATACATATATGTATATATATATATATATATACACATATATATATACATACACATACACACACATACACACAGACATATATGGGATACATATTATGGATACACATACATACACACACATACACATACACACATACACATACATTTACATATCTATTTATGAATTTGCTTACATTATCTTTTTTTAGTGCTCAGGATTGATGGCCTCACACATGAGCTGAATCAAAAGTTTCACTGTGGTCAAAAGTGTATGTTGATTCAATCATGTTGCTATGTGCTTGGAATGTACTTAGAAATATACAAGGGGAGAATTGCTGAGTCATTAGGCAAATGTATATTTAACATTTTCGCTTTTTTCTTTTATGGCACCAGGGAGCAGACATGGAGTATCACACTAACTAACTCTCTAGGTGCTCTGTGAGTGTATAAAAATTTGCCAACTGTTTTCCAGGAGTAATTACATTTTTTTTTTCATCTCCACTTAGAATATATAACAACTCTGTTCCAGATCCTCACCAATAACTAATATTCTCAATATTTTTAATTATTTGATGTCTTCAGTATTTTCCATCATTTCAATGTCAGGTCGTATCTCACTTTGCTTATAGTTTACATTTCCCATTTCAAATGGTTAACACAATTTGATAAATGCACTGGGCACTACTGTATTTTATTTTTCCAGTGCTGGGCCTTGAACATTAACATATGTTTTGTAGTATCTATTCAAATCATTACCCATTTACAACAATGGGTAACTTTTGTCTGTTCTGTTGATCTGTATGACAGCTTTATATAGTCTGAATATAAATAGTCTGTTTGATAAATACATTGCATATTCTCAGTCTATGAAAACAATGTTTAAGGGTAAGCATTTAATAAATATATTTAAATTAAGTTAGAAAGGATGGAGTTGCTTAACAGGGCAGTGGTTGAATTGTTCAGCCAAACAAACCTTTGTTCATTCCATTTCTAATTGATCCCAAGGTGCTCTGCTGCTTTGATATGTACTCCTAGGTCATCAACACCTCTATACTTTTTAAAATGATTTCACTTGTGTTATTAGCACATATCCTTAAAATTTGAGCACAGAAACATATTTTCTTATTTTGAAAAAATACACAAGTTGATGAAGCCAAAAGGGAACTTAAATCATATTATGAGCTAAATCATTTTATGGGTTCATATGCATTAAACCATTCTATGGGTTATTGAGAGCCTGGTATGTTCAAACTATGATTTATAAACCACAAATGAAATCCAGCATTCTAAGGTTTTCGGCAAAGTCAATAATCTACAATTATATTACAAAAAGCAATTTATTATAAAAATTATTTTCTTAAATGCATCAAATACCATAAGAGGAATTCATGTGAACTTTTTAAACAAAATCTTAGTAATATGCCAGTTTAAAATACTACACTAAAGTGTAATTTAGTGCAGAGTACATAGGTGCCTACCCTGCATTAACAAAAACAGCCTAAAACAGAGAGAAAAATACTATAACAGAAAATGTGAAGAGCCAGCAGAAGGGACAAACACCAATAATCTCCTAGAAGCCAAAGCAATTAAGGATATACTGGCTGAGAATATTTATGCCACAATCAAAGCTATACACAATATTATTGTGTAAAAACATTTGCTAGGCAGGTGACCACGAGGTAATTCTTGAATTCTCCCTCCACTTCTTTTACTTATCCAGCTTAATGGCAGCTGCTGTACACACTAATTTCTCAGTGCAATCACCTCTTTCCATTCCCATGCTTTTATTTTAGCCCTCATCAGCTCACAGTCAAAAGTTTCTAGACCAGTGGGTCTCAACCTTCCTAAAGATGTGACCCTTTAATGCAGTGCCTTATTTTGGGGTGACACCCCCAACCAGAAAATAATTTTGCTGCTAGTTCGTAACTTTGCTGCCCTGAATCACAGTGTAAATATCTGACATGTCATGACTTGCAGGTTGAGAATGACTGCTCCAGATGGTCTTTCATGTTTGTAGCTTCTTTTCACTTCTGTTTATCTCCATGATTCTATTAAACAAAGCTTGGGGAAATCTCTTCCTCTGTCTTTGCCGTGGTCAGCAGAAGGAAATGTCCATTTTCAGATGTCATGAAATTGAAGGCAGGACTCTAAGAGTCTTTATAAGAGGGAGTTAAGACTGTAAGAGAAGGAAATATTTGTAGAGGTGATGGGGCTGGCTTTGAAAGTGGTAGAAAGAGCCACAAGCCAAGGAATGAGAGTTTTTAATTCTTTTAAAAACTGAATAAGGAAAAAGATTCTCTCCTAGACTCTCTAAATTCTAGTGTCTAGAAGGAGATAACAATACTTTAGTTTTAGTCTCTTAGTGCCATTTGGGACATCTGACCTCCAGACTGCAATAGTAGCTTGCCCATTAAAAGCCAGTAAATTGATCATTATGTAGAAGAGTAGAAAGAAAGTAATTTGACAGCTTTACCAGTTTTCACTCTATGCAAATTAGTGGTACCATGTGTGCCATGTACTTTTACGAAACTGTATTTGATGCCAAGTGTAGAAGTATAAATAAGAGCCATGCAGGCAGCCCTTAGGTCCTAACTGAATACACCACTCATAACTGTTTGTTGCATTTATCTCCTGAGCACCTGAAGCCTATACTCGTTTGACCTCTATTCTGAGAACTGATCTAGCTCACTAATGGCTGTTAAATCAAAAGAGGTCTTGACCTTGATTCAGGTTCTCCTAAGAAGCTGGCCAGTCTAGCTGTAGCATGCTTCACCTACTCATTTTTCTAATACCTTGTGTAAATGTTCCTCTACATGATCGTGAAGGTCAAATCCATTTCCCTGCACTGAGTGTGCAGCTGGGTCTCACACCAAGAACAAATGATGTGTGTTTGGCAAATGTTTTCCATTTACTCCCCAGTACTTGGTTTATGCAGTTCTGTAATGTCCTACACACACTATCATAAGCAGTTACAAAGCTTTCACTAAGCTCAGTGTCCCTATCCATACATTAAAATATGACAGTCTGTATGTTATGGAGTTTTAAGACTTTCAAGAGGTAGTCCTCTGAAAGCACATGATATGAATGGCCATCATATGGTCAGCTCTTCAGTAAACACACTTTGTCATCAGTCGTTCTGGTAGAAGATGAGAAATCATGAAGGGTGAGCTTGGCCAAGGGTGTATCAAGCTAGAAAAGTGCCACTATGTAGAGGAGTCACCAGTTTCTCGAAAGATGTATGCTCTGACCACAGGGATCCTCAGTATTAACCACAGCACAGGGGGACATTAAGAACTGGAAACGTTGGGCCTCAGAGGAAGTGTGGCATCATGATACTCAGGTACCCTCTCCATCTAGAAATACACAAATACACCCACACACTTCATATAAATTCATCTGGGTGTGATTAGCACAGGAACGTTTCAACTAATAAATAAATGTGTATTAACCACCAAGATGAAATGGGCAACTGGATGAATTCTGACATGGATGGGAACATAGTTTGGAAAGATACACAGTGTTTCTGCTTAGTTATTTATGCAATGCATTTTCTTCTCTTGTTTATAGTTAAATTTGTGATGTAAAGACCTGCTTCTAATGGCTTGGGCACACTGCAGTTTCATATACTGCAGTTTTTAATGCTGCTCCATTCATTTTTCCATCTGTACAGTAGGTTTAACAATAACAATCTCTTTTTGGGGATCTAGGAAAAATTAAATGAGATAATATGTGCAAAATATCATAGAATATGCCATATACAGATGCTAAATGTTAGCCTCTACTGATATTAATTTGTGAGATTTTCTTATGAAATAATACAATTTGTGTATTAAGAGGCTTACACTAGATGATCTCTTCTCAGAATTTTTCTCTTATGAGTCTTAAGAATTCAGAAGAATGCTAAAAATCAAACACTTGAGAACAATATGCCATTTTGATAGTCAACATATAAATGATATAAAACAATAAAGGATATAATATACAAGTTCTCAGACATGGAGAATAGCTGAAATCAATTTAAGAAAGCAGATAGAAAGTACTAATGGATCCGAAATGTCAGGAATTTCAATAGAACCTACTTAAGAGTTAATAATGAAAAAATTGATGAAACTAGCTATAGAATATGAAACAATTACAGAAAGTGAAAACAGAAAACATAGGATGGCTCAGTTAAATTCCTTGCCATGCAAGCACAAGAACCTGCATTTAGATTGTTTTTGTGGATGAAAAGCCAGTCACAGCACTCAAATTTGCAATGCCTCAGCCCTGGGGCAAGGTTGAATTCCTGAAGCTCATTGGTCAGATAATCTGCAAGTTTGTATACTCCAAGCTTAGTGAGAGAACGTGTCTCAAAAATTAAGATGGAAAATAATAGAAGTCATCTGATAGTGACCTCTGTCCTCCATATGCATATGGACATACACACATATTGAATATAACACACACATATATAGAATACATATACACACTAGCAACAAAAGAATCACAGTATGAATTTAAAAGATGAACAGGAAGCAGTAACTGATGAACTGAAATAAGGCAGAGACTATGCCATAGAAGGAACTATCGCCATAAACACATTAGTCTTTTTCAGGGCCAGCAGGCTTATGAGTTGAGCTGAGACAATGCATATTTGCTTTAAAGAAAGGTATTTGAAATCCATCTAGTCTTTTCAATGACCACAGTCTCCACTTAAAGACCCTGTATAAAGCACAATATGCTACTTCCTTGAAGACAGGCTCATTAGTATGGTACATAAAAAAATGAGAATGACATAGTGTTCACAATGAAATATAAAATAAAATAAAACAGTGTACACTAATATATTTAAGATCTGCTCGATAGGCATATTATGCCTGTAACATTTATTACTTTACAATGCTCCTAAAGGTCCGTGAATGGCTCCAGGCATGCCAACAAATCAAACTGGGGGATCTACTGCATTGAATTTATAATAATGTCACTGTATCTTCTCTTCCTTTCTCCCTTGAAACCCATGCTGGCAGTTTAATCATAATACACACATATATTACCCAAGCTTTGTACCTTAGAAAAGGTTAGTGTTTATGTCTAAAATTCCTTGGCTTAAGACAGAAAAGCCTAGAAAATGTGAATAACATTAGAAATAGCAAGGATATTGCTAAAATATGTCATAATGGAAAGGAACATATCCACAGGGTTCACTTCAAACATAGAGTTATAGATTTTATTCATTCATTAAGTGTAGATGTTGTTAGACACCTTGGAGAAACTGTAAACTTAAATAGGTGAAAGGTAAACACAATGCCATTTCTCAATGAGAAGTGCATCATGGGATATGGAAAGTACTTAACATAGATGCTCAGTGACCTGCTAAGTTCATTCTCCATCCTCTCACTCTCTGGTCCTTAGACAGGTAAGAATGTATACTTGCCAGTGTATGTTAGATCGTACTAAAGTATTAATGCCAAGATATTAGTGATTTAATATTAAAATGATTTTATTTGTTGATAAGAGTACATGTCTTTGATTTGAAAGAAATGACCCCCACAGGCTCATGTTCTTAGACATCCTTGGCTGCTGACAGTGCTGTGTGAGTGTGTTGTAGAACTTTGGAGGTGTAGTGCTTAGATCTTAGACATGGGCTAGTAGACATAAAGGATATGACCCAGCCCTGCTTCTAGTCTTATTTGTCCTTCATGATCAGCACCCATGTGAATAAACCACAAGCTGAGCAGCCAATGATAGAGCCTAAACATGCAGCACCGTCAACCTGGACTGTGTTTCCTGAAACTGGAAGCCACAATAATTTTTTCCTTCTTTAAATCATGTTTGTCACAGCAAAGAGAAGAGTAACTAATATAGGACTGTAGTTAACTCAGGGACTCAGGGAGGCAGAGGTACATCCTAATTAACACCGACAAAGGAAGGGACTCATTCACCTCTACCTGAAAGCCAGAGTATTCAATCACATATCATCTCCACCTACAGCTAATTCGCTAGAATCAGCCAGCCAATAGGAGACCAGAAAGTTCAGGCTCTAGGAGCCCAGAAGAAAAAGAGGAGAAATGTTTGTTACCTACAGTCAATGATTACCAGTGGTCTACTATAACATAGAAGTAGAATTTGATCTATTACAAACTCCAAGATTAGTCACATGCCCACTAAGTCACTTAATCTCTCAAACCAAAATTACATTACACTAATATGTTTCATTCCTATTTTCAATAGTGGCTGTGCACTGCAGCTTCCTTGGTGTGCTGACAAGTGAACATCCATAAAAACCTTAGGAACGCAGTGCTGAATATAACTTGCATGTGTTCGGAGAGGACATTGTCTGGAGGAACTAGAGAAAAACTGTTGAAAATTGGAATCTGTTAAATGATCCCTGTGGATAAAAGAACAATTTGTGAATCTTGGCCAAAGCCTTCTGCGCTATCAAGATGAAATCTAAGAACTTCAAATATCCCTTCCTTCAGTAATGAAAAACTTAAAAGGCTTTGACCTCCTCCACCTTCGAGTCACAGGATAATCAACAAGATGGTCAGGTGCAGCCAGCAGCCACAGAAAACTGCCCTTACCACAGTTTGCTGGGTGCCTTTCTTGTCTTGTCTTTGCTACGAACCTCAGAGTAGATGTTGAATTGAGCCCCAAGAAACATGCCATGTCTTCCAACACTGTGCTTGTCATTGGACCTCTTCCAGCTCCCCCACCCCTCCTTTCTACAGAAATATTTCTTACATTGGACTAGGGTAGTATTCAGAACACAGGAATGCAGTTACTGAGGGCTCATTCCTGACTCCTTCTGCCTCCATGGTCAGTATAGCACTGGATCCTTACTGGATTTCTACATTAACTTAGTCCTCATTACAATCAGATGCAGGGTGGAGTGAGGACCTCATTTTTTTTATTTTCAATGGGCCACCTTAAAAAGCTTCTGGCTGACTAGAATTGTGTATTTTGCTGGCAATCTTGCATGAACTCTTTTTATAATATGAAGCTTCCCTTTGCCCAGTCTCTCTAAACTGCAATTTCTAAAGTGGTCAGTTTTATGTCCAATTCTTCCAAAATCTTGCTTCTTACAAAACTAGCCTGGGAAGCATTCCAAAACATAGAAAGGCTTAAGTATATCTTAAGTATCCTCATCACACACAAAAAACCAAATATAGAAGTATGTATGTTAATTAGATTAATTCAGTCATTCTATAACATACATTTAATTTAAAATGTAGTGTACACTACAAATATAGCAGTTTTTATTTTCTAGTCAATCATAATTAAACATTGAAAAATTATAAATTTCTGGCCTTCAGAAGACTTATTAAAATAATTTCTTGGGTATAGTCTGAGAATCTCTCCAGCTTAGACTTGGCTCTGTGAGTGAAACCTAGAAAGCATGTTTACTTCAGTGTTCACATGTCATAATATTTGCTTCCATAATGTTATGTTAATATGCAGAGACCAGTACTATGCCTCTCAAATGTTAACATGTATACAGATAACATCTTTAAAAATGCATGTTCCAACTCAGCAGGGGAGAGCTGTAGTATACTGCATATTGGTAACTAGTCACATGTTATTTATATTTACTAGAATCGTGAACGTGGGGTAGATAAGACAACCCAGCATGTTTGTATCAAAGTATTCTCTAGGGCCCCTTGTTTGGGGAATCACCAAATGATCCATGAATAAAAATAGAACAACTAGCCAGAGAAATTCTTTCTAACAGAGATTACTCTTATTTATTCTGTGATATAAAAATGCCTACATTGAGGATTGGAGAGACAGTTCATTGGTTACATCTAGTACATACCTGTAGCCACTGTACTGAGGAAGGTTGGAGACAGGACAGATTGATTGCTCAGGCATCCTTGCTTACAGATTGGTAAAGAAAACTTGAGCTCCACGTTTGAGGAGAGACTATTTCACAAAGGAATAAGCAGAGGGAGACCAAAGGAAGGTATTTGAAACTTTGTTCTGGTCTCCACAAACATGGAAGGCACCCATCTGGACACACAGGGGCACATATATTTACACACAAAGACACACACAAACAAATTAATGAATAAATGCTTTTTTTTTTCAGTGTCTACACTGACAACAAGAAATCATAAGAACATCATGGAAGGAGTTTGAACTGGAAACTCCAGAATGCCTGTCTCTTCCCTAGGAAATTTCTATTGGTAGTTGTAAGTTGATATGTTACCTTTGTTTGATTTCTCAATAAGACAATTCCAATCATCTATGGATGCTGTAAGCACTGATTTGATGATGTTTTTCTCTATATCTTCCTCTTGCTATTTGTTCTTTTGCTTTTTATCTGCTACATACTGAACAGAGTCACTCATTTGAAACTGAAAAAAAGAGGAGTGCAGATCAATCTCTGGACCATAGAGAACAGGAGTAAGACCAAGCTTATGCATTTCTAACAAGCGTCTAGGCTGTTAGCATGCAGATCACTTTAAACTAGCTCATTAGTTTATTTATTAGGGGACTACTTTAAAACCCCATCTTATAAGGATTTTATTATAGCCGCCAAAAAGAATTTTTCATTATCCAGAATATATAAATAAATATAAGTTCACATCTATAACATCTCTTTATTATAAAGCCAGTCAGTTCATGAGACCAGTGAGACTGTTTGATGAATACATAATTGTAGCTAATGCAAGACAAATGCACATTAGCATTAGTGTTTTATTTTTGCATATTGTTTTGCTGATGAATGCCCTGACTTGCAGAAATGAAAACAACCATTTGTAACTACTAAGCAGCTTGTCTCAGAATCTCAGGTTAGGTGTCAGGGAAACAGACATGAGAGGAAGGATGTTTTGTTTTGTTTTGTTTTTCTCATGAGTGATGCAAAGGCAGGAAAAGTTAAAGCACTAACGATCTCCTGTGTATTCCATTCTCAAAGATACTGAAGAGGACATTTTCATTCCGATCTGAAGTGAATAAGAAAGGCACAAATATATTCCATGCAAACACCTATTGAACATCTCAGCCACCTCTGTGATTCTGAAAGATGTCTTTAAGACCATCCTAGTAGACAGATTCTGTAGGCTTTTTCAACATGAGTTACAGTTGATGGAAGGAATGACTTTGGAAAAGAAAGAAGAAGTGAGAGTAGCAAGGGTCTGTAAAATAAAAAGAAAATAACTTTAGTCTTTTCTCTGCAATTAGACAAATACACAGGCTGGTGTCCAGAGAGTGTCAGAATAAAGATTTTCCTGTAACCCTTCAGTTTGCATATTAAAATTTGAGCACGAACAATGCATTTCCCAGAATAAGGCACCACTGTGTGAAGCACTATAAATAACCATGCAGTGCAGCGAAAGAGAGAGCCTGTATCTATGTATGGGGCAGAGATATTAAAAGCGTCAAGGTAATGATTTTTTTATGTCCAATGGTTGATTGTGCCTCAATATTAAAGAGGCTGGTGGCTTTTAATGATGAAAAAATTATGCAAACATTAAAAAACAATTTCATATAATTATTTGGAGTTTGCTTTCGTTTTACAAACAACAATTTAAAATAAATCCATTAATGCTGTCTGTGTGGAGTCAAAGAAAATGTATCATGCACTGCAGTTTGGTTTCATACCAGAAAATAAGCTCTCCTCCCAATACTGCATCATAAAGGGAAATTAAGAGTCCTTGGTGATTATTCGTGTGATTGGGAGTGAGACTTTAATGAGGTAAGTTCTTTGATAGAATGTGTTAGGATGGTCTGTTCATTTAACGAACTTTATAGAATGCTGATATGTGCTCACTTCTCAGGAGCCAGAATTACATATATTATTTATTTGTAGTTTTATCCAGTTAAACCCCAGTGAAATAATATTTCAATGTATAGCTCAGGCCATAAGGTATACCAATCCTCCTGACACAGCTTCCAGAGTGCTAAGGTTATAGGTGTGTGCAACCAAGCACAGTAGCCCAGCCACGAACACTCCCATAACATACTCTTGTTTGACTAAAGAAAACTGCCAAGAAAGCTTCATTATCATGAAACAAAGCTCACAGAGATACACCACCATGTTTGCAAAGGTCGGTCTTCTCTTAGTTTCTGACGAACTCAGGAGAAAATGCTTTGAGGCTAGACATTAATCAGAAACCAAGCGCCACCTAGAGGCAGGAGGGAGAATGCCAGGATTACCTCCATCTGTATCTTTCCTTAGCCTCTTGTCAATCCCCCATATGTCTTCTTTTCTGCCCAAGGTAACACACAACTAAAACGAACGCCTGATCATAACTAAAATAAAAATGAATCCTGTCTCAAAGTAGCTGTCTGATATGATTTTGTAGAGTCTGTCTAAAACAGATAAAACAACACTGAGTTACAGTTCATGGGTGGTATGACTTTGGAAATGAAAAGAAGAATTTTTCGAGCTGCCTATATCAGACGAGTGATTAGACTGCAAACCTTCTTGTCTAACGGTCTTAAAAGCTATATCCTGAAAGAGATGCTAAATGAAGCTACATCAACCATTCCTTATCTTTACTATTTTTATTAGTTCTTAAAGCGTCCCACACAGTGTATTCTAATCATATTCACCCTTTCCTCAACTCCTCCCAGGCCACTTCCCTTCTCTACCCACCCAACTGTACGTCTTTAGTTTCTCTTTTTATAGCCCAAGACCAATTCGTGCTATTCAAATCTTCTTTGACATGTGGCCTTCCACTGAAGCGTTGTCGATTTTACCAAGGGCTACATTCTGAGAGAAAACTGTCTCCCCCTCTATCAGCAGCTAATAATTACCAAGAGTTCCATGACAAAGGGTAGAAATTCACATCCACCTCTCCTCTCCATGCGGGGATTTGGCCTGGCTTTGTGCATGCTTTTACAGTCACTGTGGATGCTTATGTGCAGCTTCTCTGTGTGTCAAAAAGATAGTTCCTGGATGTCACCCTCCACCTCTAGCTCTTAGACTCATTATGCCCCCTCATCCACACTGGTCTCTGTGCCTTGGGAAAGAGGAATGAAGTATTCTTTTCTGTTTGTGCCAGCACATGGCACAGTTCATATTAATTGTTTGCCTATATCCTAATTCCATAGCTGAATGTGAAGAAGGAATCATACCATATATTTCTCTTTAACAATACTCACTGTCGCTACAGCAAAGAGACACACTCTGAGGCCACTTATCCTGGACTAGACATTATTATACAGAAGCTCAGATGACAGCAATATCGCAGTGGATAGGTGGGTAGATCAGATCCATCTGATCCTCAGAACAAAAGAAGCCTTCATGTTCTGTCCACAAATCAAGAGGACCCAAGTGTTACCCTTTTTCAACCTGGGGAGATCAACTGGTAGATGGACCTTTAATTTATATTTCTTCAGAAAGGATTAGAGTAACCTGGAAAATCTGAGTTCAGCAGGGGTACAGTGCTTTGAATGACCACCAAAACAACCCCATTCTAATTCTCAAAACCTTTGCAGATGTAATGATCTTGAGATGAATTCAGTGACCTTGGATTGGTACGATGGATGATAAATCCAATGATAAGAATACTCCCAGGGACAGGTGCAAGGATATTTGAGATAGAAGAGAAGACAGCAGCATGAAGACAGGGCAGAGATATGCCAACAGTTGAAACTGGAAAAGGCAAAAGCAAGTGATTCCCTAGAGCCTCTAATAGGGGTATAATTGTGGTAACACATTGGTTTTAGACTTCTGATGCCACATGTGCCATGGCCAGAATCAGAACAGGGTGGGGGGACACTAAGATGGCATATAAAGGTGAAATTTGGTGAAAAGCACAGAGGCTGAATAAGTCTCAGGGTCTCCTTGTTCTAACCTTATTTAAACTTCACAAACGTTTTAAGTGACACTGCCTTCCTTCTATGATAATTATTCTTTTCTTATCAGGCGAACTCTTAATTTTCAGGACAGCTCCATAAAAGCTTCTCTTTGGAGGTTCCTTTGAAACTAAATATGTGATTGAGTTATGGTTTGAAAGCACAAGGTTTCAGCCTCAAGAAAAACTGCTTTCTAAAGGGTACAGCATCTTTGTCCCTTGGATCACACCTCTTTGGACTTGGCATTCAAATATGACTAGTCAGGTTGAAGTCATACAAAATAGAAAAACTGGTGCTAAGAAAAGCAGGGGAGAAAAGCAGAAGGAGCCGGTGGCATTGAAGATATTGTACATCTGGGATCCAGTCATGCACAACATCCTCTGGGCTTCAATGCCATGTGAGAAAAGTCATCCATGCACTTAAGCCACTGTTTAATTAGTTTTTTATAACTCATAGCCAGAAATAATCCTAGTACATTCACCAGCTTAGAAACAGACCATTCTTTGTGAATTTTGATAGAGCTTTGCATATCAAAATTTGCAGAGAAACAATATCCAAAAAGGATGACTTAATCTCTCTCCTATTTTACCAGATACTGGAAAATCTTCCATGGGCCCCTGAATAGGACTGAGATATCCCTTCATGCACCTGCCATAACATTATTTATTAAAACCCCAATACCATCATCCCATGAAAAGAAAGTTTTAATTCAAGTAATATTTCCTGATTACTGTTTTAGTAACGAAGACTTCAGACTCTATAGATACCATCACCCCAATGGGATAGGTTAACAGAAAACAGAGCCATGGCCCATATACCAGAAAGATGGACCAGTAATATTTCCTGATTACTGTTTTAGTAATGAAGACTTCAAATTCCATAGCTACTATCACCCCAATGGGATAGGTTAACAGAAAACAGAGCCATGGTCCTCTATACTAGAAGAATGGACATTGTCAAAGTAATTCTCAGGATCCAGACTGTAGCACCTTGTTTTCCTAGAACTTTTCAAGATTCCTAAAGCATTATATACTCTTGGTGAAATCTACCCACTAAATCAAGCCTTTGTTTTATTTTTTTAAACTTGTTGATTATCCATTAAAGTTAATAATTCATTCTTCTTCTGAACTAGACTATTTAAAAACTCTGAAATTACTTAGATGGGTTCTCAAACCTGATGTTGGATAAAGACCATTGGAGAGAGGCCCCTATGCTCTTGGCTAGATTTCCACGTTGCCTAACATTTTAGAACATACACTGTGACATTTTGCCAATTCCCACAGGAAATGCAGATCCTGCTGCTGTATCAACCATGGTTACAAGAACCAGAAAAGGGTGCACCATTTATCAGCCTGGGTTTTTGAACCATAAATGGGTAAAAATAACCCATTTGGTTATCCCCTGAAATATGATGTATCACATGGATTTGATATCTTTACTAGCACAAGCTGATAGGCCTTAAGGTCAGTGACATTCCTCTGAGAGTTTCTAAGATTAACACTACTAACCAAAACACCAGCCTAGACTAGTTTAGAAACTGTTAGTTTTGAATTGAGACAACTCAAAAAATGACTTCTAATGCTCACAACTATCTTTGTATGATGGAAAATATGACCAGCTGCATGATATAGAGCTGGTCAGAGACATGAGCCGTAAGGATGTTGGCACACATCCTGTACTTGTATGAGGCTGCTGTGGGAAGGATACTCAGCTGCCAGCAGAATGGTGGTTATAAATCAATTAGCCTCGAATCCTTTCAAATCATTAAAGTGAAAATCTACTTTACATGGAGTAACGACTACAGACACTCCAGATCTTATGTAAGCAGTATAGAAACGACCAACTTTATTTGTCGTGGTCATTCTTGCGTGACTGTATTTCATGCATTCTACACTGTAGCCACACTAGTCACCTTATTGGTGCTGTGGACTTTTACCATTCTAGCTTTGCTTGCACAAAGATTCCCTAGAAATGCATCTGACATATTCAAACATTACTTACAGTATTCTAAGCTCAAATGAAGTAACATATCAGTCTTCTGAGAGTTTGTCTCTGCATTTTCTGAATGACACCTTATATTACAATACATCCGCATCAATACATACCCATGGTTGACAACTAGACTGTAAACTCCTTGAAAATAAAGGTTATATCTACCACAAAACAAACAACAAAGGCTTGTGTACCATGCCCAGTGCCAAGTATGGAATGATCATCATGTCTCCTACACACTCCCTATACTTTTTCTTTGAATTCAAATAGCTGAGTCCTAGAAAGTCCATGCAATTTGCACAATATCCCATAAATAATCAAGCTTTGTACTTTAAACTATAGCACCAATAGTAAAAATCACCATTCTCACAACTAATAACAAATGCAGACTGTTTGATGCTATTTTGATTTACTTTCAATTTCTGAGTTATCGTGAAGATAAAGCAGGCAACTTATCTATCATCTCAGATTCCTGCCTTAACCTCATTTGTCCAGCCTACTTCTTATTATATTCATTTGTATTATTGGGGCAGCAGATTCATTATTCTCATGATTATACAATATAGAAACAGTTTGCAGTACACAGCAAGTGCTCAGAGAATACACAGTGTCTATTCTTTTCAACCTGGTTCCCAAGAGCGATCAGAATGTTAGACAGAGTATGTCAGAGATTGTGGTATAAAAAAAAGGATAAATCAAATAATTGTCTCCAAACTCATTTTACTCTTTAACTTTGAACATTACTCCAGGGACAGGTGACATTAAAACTGGAACTTTCATGTTATAAAATGATTGAGAGTCTGATATCATACTGAAATGATGGATCCAATTTCATATGAAATCTGCTTTGTAATAATATTTTATATTCTTAATAATACTCTGCTCTAAATATTGACAGTGAATTGACACTTGAGGGATGAAAGAATGATAAAAAATGCCAAGAATATTAGCCTTTTCCCTGTAAGGTTAAATAATGTTTTGATAAAAGAACCACATTACTTTCTGGGGGTGATTTTGGACTGCTCTTCAATGAGGAGGTGAAAAGATCTTAAGTCTAGTGAAATATGTTTTAGTATGGTTATGTCCCTTAAGCGCTAAGTAATTACATAAGAATTGCAAAAACCTTTTGTGGAGGGATTTGGCCAACCACCAACATTTTAATAATATCTAATCATCAAGAACTTAGAGCAAAACAAAAATGGAATCAGTCCCAATGAGCCACATAGGCCAAACCAGGGAGGGTGGAGAGGTATGGCGTGGACTGACTGGCTGACCTGTTGGCATCAGGAGGGCAGAGCTGTCTGAGGCTTTTAGGAACTTCATCCCAGGAACCAGAAACTTTTTGTCTTTATAATGCTAACCCTGACTTGAGGACAGAGGGGACATATCTCCCCAAGTGCCATCCCTGAAGTCATTCTCCCACTTAATATGCAAGTATATGATTTTATAAAACCATGGGTATAATAATCATCTCAAACTCAAAAATTAACAATAAAACAATACTCCTTCCCACCTCCTTCTGTTTCCAGTTCAGACTGTGGCACTCCATTCTTTTGTGTTATAATTTAACATTACCAACACTTCCGTGTTGCTTCAACATATTTAAAATGTGAGTTTCTTTGACTTTTGTTTTCAACACTATGTCCTATGTATCTAACACTGACTACCATCAATCTTCTATTATAAATGTTGGTAGGAGGGCTGGGCATGGTGGTACACACCCTTAATCCCGGTACTCAACTGATAGAGTTAGGTGGGTCTCTGTTAGAGAACCTCCTGGTCTACATAGTGAGATCCAGAACAGCCAGGACTATGTAAAAAAGTCATGCCTTAGAAAAAAATAAGTAAAAATAAATGTTGATGGGAGAAGAATATCTAAGCATTAATCTGTGGTTGCATTCTGAAACATTGCATTATATACATCAAATATATAAGAAGTTACCTCAATAATAATGAAAATCTCCGCTGATATTTAATATTGAAGCTGAGTTGTTTGTGTAATCTACAGTAGCCACACATGTTTGCATATGAGCACATAGATACATATATTTTTTGTTTATTCACTTTTTTTAAAGTGGAAAAGATGCTCATAAATATGTATTTAATACTTATTTTATACTCAGTAGAAAATTTTGAAATTAGAAATATTTAATATGTGAAAGAGTCTCTGGAGAGGCTTGGGAATCACTACTCTATATTCTTGCAACCTTATGTCAACTTCTGCATGAGAATGTGGTCTACTTTGCTTTCTCTTATTGTGATAATCACCATGACCAAAATCGGCTTGGGAAGGAAAGGATATTTCTTAGATCATAGGTGATATAGTTCATTATCAAGAGAAGCCAGAGTAGGAGTCCGAGGCAGGAACCCGAAGATAGGAATTGAAGCACAGACCATGTAAGAACACTTCCCAATGGCTTGTTTCTAGGCTCACATTCAGCTACCTCTGTTATAAAGCCTGACCTATCTGCTTTTGAATGGTGACACCCACAGTGGGCTGGGTGTTCATACACCAATTAGCAGCCAGGAAAATATCCCATACACATGATGTCAGGCCAACCTGGTGGAAGCAGTTCTTGAGGTTTCCTTTTCTAGGTGCATCAGTTTCACAAAGCAAGATTAAAGATCATAGTACACATCAGTAGGTTGTAAAGATTCTTTTTGCTTTAGTGCTTAACACATGCCCAGGGGAACACTCTACCACTGAGTGACACTCCCAACTCTCCCAAGAATTTTTGACAAACATCTTCTCTAACTTTGTGACAAATTATACACTTAGAAACAAAGGGTGGTTCTCCCTATGTTTCCCATTAATATAATCATTTTGAGGTAGGAAAGGCAATGATACACATTTAAAGGAGACTTCTTTTATAACACTTTTTACTGCCAGTTAAGGAGAACAGTAATTTAATTTATATCACTTGATCTTGACCTCTGAGCAGAGGTGTTTGCAACACTGAGTCAGAAATAGCCATTAGTAAACCAAGGGAAAATAGCATTCTATACAGCCTTTGAGAAAGCATCAGACATTAGAAAGTGTCACCTACTGGTCATACTGTGTGGTATTCTAGCCCAGCTCTACAATGTACCCAACATCTGGAATTTGTGTAATCATCATTTCCTAAAAGGTTAGGACAGAAGAGAAAATTACTTTGTATTACAGAGTTCCTCTCACAAGAGCTGGGAGAATAACTAAAATTGCTAATACTTGTCAACATTCAACATATAGAAAGCACTTCATCAGACAAAGAACAACAGACCCAATCACTACAGATTTCAATGCTATGAAAACTTGAAGTTTCCTGTGAAATTCAAGTAAAAGTTCATTATAAGTAGTGTCATTTGAAAAATAAGCTGACTGTGACAGTCTGAGATAATTTATTTTCCTTCTCAAAAAATCTACTGGAATTCAAATATTACTCGCTTATCAGTGACAACCCATCTAGAATGGCAGAAGGAAACTGAGCTGTTAACAAAAGTGATGTTTAATATAAAATGCTCACCAAATTTATTTATTTTAAAGAATAAATAAATAAATACAAACCTTCGAAGCTGTAGAGAGTAATCTGATTTGGTTATTCCCCTGCAAATCACTCAGAAGGATAGGCCCAGAGTACGAGAAAAGATCAGTTCGTATTCAGAGAAACTGACAGCAATGAAAATTGACATGTTCATATAGCAAAGAAAAGGAGTAAAAACTATAGGTGATTTGACAATTCCACATTTTCTTTATTTTACTGTGTTATTTCAGGCAATATAAGGTGTCTAACCAATTAACTGACAAATTTAAAAATCTCTTAATATTTAAAATATGTATATAAATGATTAAATGTTTTGTAGATTGGAAACTCTGGAGATTTAATAATATAAACTTCAAAGCCATGCTTGCTGAGTTTCCTCTGTGCCAATTACCATGGTGGGGCCCATCCAGGCCCTAAGTTCTATTTGGAGAGCCATGGTATTCCTTAAAATGCAAACATTCAAACTTCTATGCAAAACTATTAAGTAAAGTGGAAAAATTCAAACATTTCCTATCATTATGCAACACAAAATCTACCATGGATCTCACTGATGTGTATCTGACTTTCTTGAAACACGCTATGTAGACCAGACTATCCTTAAACTCACAGAGATCCCCCTGCCTCAGCCTTTGGACTGCTGAGATTAAAGGCATACAACACCATGCCTGGCCAGTAGTTTTAAATATTACTAAGCACTGCATTTTTTTCCCTTATACTTTATGTCCTTTATGTGTGTCTTCTTTACTCAATTGAAATGATTCTGAGATTGAAAAGAATATTTATTTCCAATAGCCTGGTGAACTGTCTTGGCAAAAATAAATAAATACTAAATACTCAATTTATATTAATCACGAATTTATCATTTGTTTTGTTCTAAAACAAAATTCAGGAGTCCATAAAATAAAGCAATATATTCACACAAATACAGATAATTTAAGAACAGAGAATTTGAAGATAATATTTTAGAAATAAAATATTAAAACAACTCAGTAAACATGAAGTCAAAAGTCTTAAATAAAAGTCATTTTCATACACTGATAAATATTAAAATCAAACTGTATAAGAAGCTGTATGTATGAAAAAGGAACAGTATTCATGAAATATGTATTATAGCTAAAAAATCATTACTATACTACTAAAGAGGAAGTTTCTCCAAATAGCTTCTCCAAAGAAATCAATAAACACACACACACATATGTACACACACGTTTGTTAGAAACTAGATGTAATACAGCACTCTTTCTAATATACGTATATATGTAAAATATATATTTCTAATATATATCTCTTTATATCAACATATAATACATATGGATAGAGAAAGAAACATAGCTTGGTTTGGTCACTGTAGGGAGAGAAAGAAAAAAGAAAAGAAGGAAAGTCAGGCTCCAGAGACAGATAGTTCAGTTAGAGTTGGTGGGGGAAGATCTTGAGTAAGGATGGGAATTCATGGTAACAGTGTCCACTGGAGGAGATCACAAACTTGACAGTCTGCAGAACCGAAACAGAAAATATACTCAAGGAGGGGGGATTTCAGAAGCGTCTACAAACATTGATATCAAATGAGACCCCCTGTCTAATTTAGGGGGAAACAGACTATTATGGGTATCACAACTAATGCAGAAGGAATACATCAGGGCTACTTCATTCCAATCTATCATTTCTATATGGGAACTGAGGTATAATGCTTTCCAAAAACATCTAGAACTCATATTTCAGTTGAATTTCTATTATCAAATGATGGCACCTAACTTAAATAAAACATTTACATTGAGCTTGAAAGCTTCTGCCCACTTAGATGAGCAGAGAAATTTCAAAGATAAACTGAAGGTACTGTAGGGATTTGGGACATTTATATATAGATATAGATATAGATATAGATATAGATATAGATATAGATATAGATATCGATATAGATCTATCTATCTATCTATCTATCTATCTATCTATCTATCTATCTTTTGCCTGTAGGCTCAGTTTATCACTAGCACAGTAGGGAGAGAAAGCTCATAGCAAGATGTAAAGAAGGCGGAAGGAATCAACTTGTTCATCTCCTTACATCTCATTCACAAGGACATAGTGAGCAGCATCTAAGAGTGAGTTTTTCCCATTCATTAGGCTCTCTATTGCTACAGGAGAAGAAGGCTAACAAGCTGTCAAAAATTGTTCATTCTCCTTCTATCTATAATGTATTTAAAGTAGTCCATAATTTGTTTAAGTTGTAAACCATCTGTGAGTGTTGATGCCCTTTTGCACATGAAAGATGGATTTAGTCAATGCAGACAATTAAGCAGAAGCAATTATGGCTTACAATAAGATGCCAGTCTTGAACTAGATGGTAGTACAGACAACCAGTAGTTGATAAGAAAATTTAAGATGAGTTTATTTGAAAATAATTTGATGTTGGAAAGACAATATTATTAAATTAGCCAGCACCAGTGTATATCAGAGGTCACCTGAACTGACAGCAGAGTACACAGCAGCAAGATGTTATGGGGCATAATTAAAAAGCTCCAGAGTCTGACATATTCCACTGATGTTAGTAAAAATGTGTGGGTTGGCATACAGATGGAGTGATGTTTATCTAGGGCCCCATGCTTAACACCTTCCTCATGTTTTTTTTTTTTTATTGGATATTTTCTTTATTTACATTTCAAATGTTATCCCCTTTCACGCTTTCCCCCCAAAACACCTATCCCATCCTCCCTCCCCCTGCTTTTATGAGGGTGTTCCCCTACCACTCCACCCACTCCTGCCTACCTGCCCTCACATTCCCCTACACTGGGGCATCTAGTCTTCACAGGACCTAGGGCCTCTACTTCCATTGATGCCAGACAAGGCCATCCTCTGCTATGTATGCAGCTAGAGCCATGGATCCCTCCATGTGTATTCTTTGGTTAGTGGCTTAGTCTCTGGGAGTTCTGGGTGTCTGGTTGCAATATTGTTGTTCTTCTTATGGGATGTAAACTCCTTCAGTTCCTTCAATTCTTTCCCTAACTCCTCCACTGGGGACCCTGTGCTCAGTCCAATAGTTGGCTGCAACTATTTGCCTCTGTATTTGCCAGACTTTGGCAGAGCCTCTCAGGAGACAGCTATATCAGGCTCCTGTCAGCAAGCACTTCTTGGTATTGACAATAGCATCTGGGTTTGGTGACTGTATATGGGGTGGATGCCCAGGTGGGGCAGTCTCTGGATGCCTTCCCTTCATATTCTGCTCCATATTTTGTCCCTGTATTTCCTACCATGAGTATTTGATTCCTCCTTATAAGAAGGATCAAAGCATCCACATTTTGGTCTTCCTTCTTCTTGAGCCTCATGTGGTCTGTGAATTGTATATTGTATACTCTATATTCGGAGCTTTTGAGCTAATATCCACTCATCCATGGTGAGTGCATACCATGTGTGTTCTTTTGTGACTGGGTTACATCACTCAGGATGATAATATCCTCTAGTTCCATCCATTTGTCCAAGGATTTCATGAAGTCATTGTTTTTAATAGTTGAGTAGTACTTCATTGTGTAAATGTACCACATTTTCTGTATCCATTCCTCTGTTGAAGGACATCTGGGTTCTTTCTAGATTCTGGCTATTATAAATAAGGCTGCTATGAACATAGTAGGGTTATTTTATTCTTTGGAGTCTAACTTCTTTGTTAGACTTTGTATATATTGGATATTAGCCCTCTATCAGACGTAGGATTGGTAAAGATCTTTTCCCAATTTGTTGGTTGCCATTTTGTCCTATTGACGGTGACCTTCACCTTACAGAAGCTTTGCAATTCTATGAGGTCCCATTTGTCTATTGTTGATCTTAGAGCATAAGTCATTGGTATTCAGTTCAGGAAATTTCTCGCTGTGCCGCGTGTTTGAGGCTCTTCTCTACTTTCTCTTCTATTTGTTTCAGTGTATCTGGTTTTATGTGGAGGTCCTTGATCAACTTGGACTTGAGCTTTGTACAAGGAGATAAGAATGGATCGATTTGCATTCTTCTACATGCTGACTACCAGTTGAACCAGCACCATTTGTTGAAAATGCTGTCTTTTTTCCACTCTATGGTTTTAGCTCCTTTGTCAAAGATCAAGTGACCATTGATGTGTGGGTTCATTTCTGGGTCTTCAGTTCTATTCCACTGATCTACCTGCCTGTCTCTGTACCAAAACCATACAGTTTTTTTAATCACTATTGCTCTGTAATACAGCCTCAGGGAGCCTCCTGTCTCCATCTTCCCAACCTTGGGATCACAGGTGCATGAAGGGAACCAGAGTGTAGGACCTCACGTGTGCATAGTATGCACTTTACTGACTGAGCCATCTCCTCAGCCCAGTCAATGGGCTGCATTGTAAATGCATTGTAACCTGCATTTAGGTTGCATTTGTAAAGATAATATATTTTATAAATTCTGTATGTCAAGGCAATCAGAAGATGTTTGGTTTTTGTTTTTAGGATGATTCTTGTTTCCCAAATATGGGTCAATACTTTTTCCCACCAGTAACCAATGAGAAACAAACTATTTTAATTCATCATGGCTCATGGTTCAAAGTGGGCCCTTGGTATGCTCATCTAGGAATAGAAAAAAATTAGGTGAAGAGAAGAAGGTGAGATATTCTAGAGTAATCCATATATAAGCCAACCTAGTTTGGATACAACTTCCACTAAATATGGTAACAGAAGTCTCTGGAGTCTGGTAGTCCGCTACACACATAGCACCTACACATGCTTAACTAAAATGGAAAGAGTAACTGTACCATTCCCATATGGCTATGCAGAAGAGTGAATTTATTGTTATTGTCTAACAATAATTCCTGGTATGTAGTAAGTGACTCCTTAATACCTAAAACATCAAAGGGGAGAATATTAGACCCATTAGGGCAACCAGTAAGAATTTCTATGATAAATTATCCCCACGCATTTACAGAACGAAACAGTTTTGAGAAGTTTTATAGTAGTTGATTGTTACTGCCTATCAGGAGGATACAAACTGTATTACAAAAGATCACACATGTTACACGTTTTCCTGGAGACATAGATACTTAATGAAACTGTTCAGCATCTGTTGATAATTGCTTGGCTTTTGAATATTTAAGTTTGTAAGAAATAGTTTCCTAGAAACACCATCCCCAGTCAGTATAAGTTAATAGAGGAAGATCTTGACTCCTGTGTAACTGGAAATTCATGATTGCAGCAAGCTTTAACTTATGTCATTTGGATGATGTTTCTCTTTCTCTCTGCTACCCAGAATTCTAGACTCATACTCTACCTACTGACCTTGATGGTGAGTACTCCTAAAGAACGGCATCATTAAGTAAGTATTTTCATGTCTTTATGTGGCTATTGAGTTTGAATGTGTTTTTGTGCAATACACATTTGAGTCTTCTTTTGTCTTAGCATCCTTGGTATCAGACATACTTGGCTGGTCCTCTTCATGCGTGTATTAAATGTTTTTGAAAAGGATGAGCTCTTAAATAGAGGAGTATGAGAAGCAAGGGCTCAAGATTACAACTGTGAACAGCAGAGCTACATTTAAGAGACAGGAGATAGAGAAATGCAGAAAATATCATCAGCTGGAGAAAGACACAGTTATCTGAGGGAAGCGATAAGCCTGATTTATGGTCACAGACGTGCAAGCGTTTCTCTGTAGGAATGACAGAAACCCAACTGCAGGGTAGCACTGCTCACCTTCCTTCAAGATCCTCAGTGAAAAGGTAAGTACCTATTCTGAGCTTTAGTACATCCATGGTTTTCCATTTGAGGTTTCCCTTAAATCTCTATATCCCTCTTCATGCCCTAAGAAACTTAAGTGGGATTGGGTGTATGAGCCATGTATTTACCAAGTCCCTTCTGAATACCACACATTTGCTAAGCACTTGGCATCTTTAATTGTATTAGTCATTAATAAAGAAGCCCATAAGTGGTTAAAATGTAAGAGTGAGCCTACTCCCAGAATTTGCTGCAGCTCCTTTTTCTGTTCCTACACAGAACTTTAAAGTTCCCTGGAACTACTTACCAATCAGGACAGTACAATATATTTGTGTCTATTGTAAAGTACATGGAACACAGTTGTATTCACTTTGTTGATATATGCAGGTTAAACAGCTGCTTCTTTGCTTTCAGTGGCACATATAAGTTGATGATGATGTTTCTCACTGAGAGATGCTGATGAAAAATAACCTAGGCTTCCCATAGAACTCTATGTAGCTCTGCCTGGCGGTGATTTGCTTCATGGCACAGTCTATGGGAACAAGTTATTTTAGAAAGGAGGGAACATCCACATATTGTGTAGAGGTGTATACTTTTAAAATTAGGACAAGCTTTTACTGGTCACAACCAAATAACATGATTTAACAGCTAGTCTGTGCTTTCTAGATTAGCTGGCTAATAAGGCACAGCAACAGCAATTGTGTTCAAGCCATTAGGGTACATTTAAGTTCTCTGTTTTAAAAAAATGTAGTAATTATGTCGCTGCTTCCATAAGTTATAATTGCCTCCTGTATGATTGCTGATAATTTCAGGTAATTGTCAGCACTATGAAAGAGCGTTTTGTGGCCCCACAGTAGAGAATACCCCAGGGAAAATACTACAGACTCAAGTGGAGTTGAGAAAAGGGAGGGTAAATTCATCGGTGGTATAATTTAAACTTCACCAACTTAATTATCTCATGACAAACATAAAACTGAAATATCCCTCTAGGTTTTAACAACAAAGGAAGAAATTGCTATAAAAATATCTGTCTTCAAAATCCTGCTGACTTTTCAGAATATGCAGTCAATTTAAATCGTTTAGACACCCACCTGAATATTCTCACACCAGATTCTCTAAACTGGCCTGAATGGCAAGAGATCACACTAGCTAAATGTGAGGTGATTCAAAGCATGGCCATTACCGCTGCCACAGAAAGAGGGGGCCATGTAAAATTGTGAAAGTCAGTTTTATTCCTTCACTGTCAGGGTAAGAATAAAGGGAGAAAGATAAAGAAAACATAAAATATAAATGTTCACTGGACTCAAAATGCTGATGCATTTATTCCAAGGCATGTATTGTACATGGATTAACATTTTGGAAAATATAGCCCAGCTGAGAAAATACAGGTGTTCGGTACTAAACTGTAATAGGCGAAAAGACTTAGGAAAGGCAAGTAGTTGGTGAGGATTGCTCAGTGGTAGAAGAACATTTGACGATGGTAAGAAAAGATTATGCTTCTCTTCTGGAAGACTCATCAATAAGCTGTCTAAAGACAATCACTTACATTTTTGCTATACCCAAATATCAAAAGGTCATAATGGCTCAATTTACTGTTTCTTATACAAACTTTTTTTTTTTTTTTTTTTTTTTTCAGATTTAGGAAGGAGAAGAGCAAAGAGATAGTAAAACTCCAGTTCAGCCTGAGAGAAAGGTTAAAGTCATTCTTTTTTATATCCATTCTGGGTAGTGATCCATAAAAAATAATTAGGACAAGGGTAAACCTATTATGTAGCACAGATTCACTATCAGTCTTGTCAATCTACATATACTCCGCCACTAAAGATTTGTTGTTCTCTCTCTCTCTCTCTCTCTCTCTCTCTCTCTCTCTCTGTCTGTGTGTGTGTGTGTGTGTGTGTGTGAATTCTTCTTTCCTCATGCCATATAGACTTATGCTCACAAGAATGCTTGCTAGATTTCCCCCCCTTTGGTCAAGACTGGCAATCTTGTGCATACTGATCTAAAGATTGTAGTGTCTCTCCCTCTCCACTTTATTTCATGCATTGACCAATTCTTCACACATTTCTAAACATCCATCACGCAGCTGTTATCTCTACCCAGCATTCACTGTCTGTCACATTTGTCTTGATCCTCCCTTTGAGCTAAGCTCCTTTAATACCAGCTGCCATGTCCATTTCCCTCATCCATTTGCTGAGCAGAGGTGGCTGAGCACAGGGTCTGTCCCTCTTGGATGCAAGAGGATTTTGTATTAGAGACCCGTCAGAGCTGGTCTGAAGGAGGGCACATTGAAATCATTTCTTTTATTGAGAGATAAGTGCTCTTTGTCATTTATTCTCCCATTCTTGCTTTTACCTTTCACACTGCTTCCATATTTATCCTATAGCTGCCTGCATATTTGACAATGCCATGGGTGATAGTGTTATATTACTAGATATGCACGAGGTGCTTGAAGTGACTGATGCGTGACCTTCACCACGTTCTATGCTTAACACACAGATCCGGGCTTCTTCCAAGACTGTTTGGGCTGTGCCACTGATCCCAGTGAGGTCATTATTTTCAATAATAATAATAATAATAATAATAATAATAATAATATCATCAAGTGATAAGGCCAAGAATTTATTGAGTACTTTTCTTTCCAGGTAATAAACGTTATAATCCTGTATCACCTTATTTGTTTGGATTTAGCCAGACTCAGAAGTTACAGCAGCAATGCAAAAGCAAAAGCTACTATCCCCTTTCCATGGGCAGAGTGGATGTCTTTGCCTAGTCTTTCTAATACGCTTTGTATTACTAAATAGGAAGTCTTACAGTGAGTCAGTATCCACATCTGTCAACAGAAAATACATTTTCGGCAAGGAAGTATGGCTAACCAACAAAGTCTATAGCACGAATGACAATTAACCTATTCATGGTTTGTTCAGCATTCTCAAAATTGTGAGCCCTCGAGGATGAAAAGTTTTCCTCCCATAACTCCTCATGGTTTACAATGTCCAGTGGCAGAGACTGCTTAGTAACGATTTATTGATGATCCGCGGCAGAGTTGGTTAGTTGGTCTGTGTGTGTGTATGAGTCTCTCTCCCTCCTCCTCCCATTCTCTCCCTTTCTCACAGTGTATGTATGTATGGGAGGGCAGATGAAGAAAAGAGAAATCACATAAGAGCAGGAAACTAGAAGGGAGAATCCAAACCTACCAAGCCAGTTACAGTCACTTCTCAAGCTGGGGAGGACTCTGCTAATGACTCAGTGAGCAGAAGAGAGATTCTCAGCAGCATTTTAGGAGACTGGAGTATATCAATGTTTGATTTATAGTAACAGCAATTCGTGTGTCAAATTAAATTAAAATTGAATGCCAACATAGAAAAATAGATGTTAAGTTCAATACTAAATAATCATACTTCACCAGCATGCATGACCTTTAACGAAATTCCCATAAAGAAAAGAAATGGGAAAGAAATATTTCACATTAAAAAGAACATTTTTTTTTGCAAAGTTGCTGTAAACTTTTTATCTCCTGATGACAACACAAGATTAAAGATTTCATAACCATCTTAACTATGAGTCTTGTCAGCACATCCTTCTCTAATTTG
Organism: Rhynchomys soricoides; assembly: GCA_019843965.1. Classification (NCBI taxonomy): domain Eukaryota; kingdom Metazoa; phylum Chordata; class Mammalia; order Rodentia; family Muridae; genus Rhynchomys; species Rhynchomys soricoides. The sequence continues at coordinate 6,891,370 of JADRCH010000007.1, read as the reverse complement.
TTGTCTCGAGAAACAAAGGAATCATGAACAAACCCAGTGCAACAGACTCCAACAAGATGTTTTCAATACTTTTCTCTTTACCCAAATTAAAAACAAACAAAAAGAAGGCATGAGTTGCTCCTAAGGACATCAGCAAATAAGTAAGTTAAAGCATCCCAAGTCAAGACTGTAAGAATTATTCTGGTGTAAAGTCATTTCTACACATACCCACATGGTAGATTTCTGTCTGGATCTCTCTACTTAATAAGATACACAATGATTCTGGCTGTTTTGGTCCTTGGGGGTTATTCTGATATTTGAAATTTCTCTAGCTGAAAATGCAATTTTATAGAGCTTTACAAAGTGAGATATATATATATATATATATATATATATATCAGTTGAACTGAAGGTGTCCACAATGTGTATACTGAGAGGAACATAGACTTTTAAAACAATCTTGAGACCCTGTGAAAAACTGCTGACTTGACTCATACTTTATTAATGCCTGTCAGGAGGGGAGCAAAAAGGAGGTGCTATCTCAATTTCCTATAGAGAGAAAGTTATTATTATTTACTTTTGGACAAAGAGATCCAAGAGTAGGGATAGGTCCAGATTTGAAACAACCCATAAACTTGAAAGCAGGTACCACTGCTAGAGAAGAGAGACCCAGTTTAGAATTGGCTCCTGTTATTGACTATAACAGTGTAGACTGCCACCTTACACACACAAACCCGCAGTCACTGCTGTTAGAGTTTGCCTTATTAGCAGAATAGGAGCTTACCAATGCTTAGGGAATAAAACTAAACTGATTTGGTGTATTTTCGCCTCTCTGAAATGCTCATGACACATATTCCTGTTGTTATGAACACCCCAACATAAGTTAATGCTCCCTACTCAGTGCCTCCAGTTGCCCACTTGGAAGAACCCAGGAAACAAGATACAATGGTACCAGCTAGCGTCCTTTGACGTTCAGGGCCAGTCATTCACAAGTATCTCAGTCTTCTCAGTGATGCTGCTGTTCCTAATCTAAGCAGACACCCACATCCTTTGAATACATACTCCAGCCCTCTGCATTTCT
>JADRCH010000007.1:6878944-6890300 GCA_019843965.1 Rhynchomys soricoides | reverse complement strand
TTCTTATAACCAATTCTCTCCTCCAGCTCCATTCCGATTCCCACCTGCTCCATTTCAGAGTGAAATACTTAGAAAGTCTTCACTGCTAGTGTTTTCCAAATGCACTTAGCCAGTTCTTTACTGAAGCCACACTTATTTGGCTTAAACACAAAACAAAACAAACAACTACTTAATCTACTGCATAGACAAAGCTTTCACCATCAACAGGGATCCACACTGCAGAATTCTAGGGTCAGCTCTCAGGCCATGTATTCAACATATCAGGACCATTTGTTTCTACCATTGCACCTAGAAGTACTTTCTGGTTTTAGCATCTAGGATAACTCATCAACTTTCCCTCTGACTGCTGTTGCTCTTAACTGAGCACTTGCTATTTCCCTTTAATTTTCCTGATTTCTAAGCATACCCCAGCATTCAGTAGGTATCAGTTCCATAAAGAATCTGGTTCAGTTTAAAAATGATTTCTTTGTTGTTGCCTCTTAGGTTTATATCTTCAATGTGGACTTCTCTGAGCATCAGGCTTATCTACCAAGTTCCCTGTTCAATATCTCTACCTGAAAACTTCTAAAAATGAATTTCTGGTTTATATTCTCACACATCCATCCTAATCCTCTTGTAGTCCTTTGACTCTGTATTACCTATGGATTGCCAATTGCTCACACCAAAAACCTTGAGTCAGATTTAGCTGATTCTTATCTGTGGCATTCACACAAGCCATCCATCACAAAATATCATTTTTCGTACCTTCAAAATAGAAATGCCCGAATCTTCCTCCCTACTGCCATTGTGTCCTCATTGTTCAGCCATGCTCTCTCCCCTAGATGAGCACAATAGCTTCCTAAGTGGTGTTCCTGCTTCTCTCTTGCCCTTGATGATCTCCTCTCAACACAGCAGCACAGGAAGTGATACTTCCAAAATGCTGTTAGATTGTATCACATCCTGATGCTGTTCGCTCACAGAAAAGTTAAAAATGCGCACAGAGGCTCACTACACTTCATATAAGATGTACTCTTTTTCCATTCTCTGATTTGCTTCCCGCCATCTTTTCTATAGAAGCCATATTGGCCACTCAAATAAGCTCTGTCTAAAGAGTTTTTGTATAGTTTACCTATATTGGCATAGATTTCCCCAAGAAAGGCTACCACTGGCATTTTTTCCAGTCTTATAACAAGTGTCGGTAATTTCTTTCCTGACTTCCCACTTTTGTCTTTTATCTGCCTAACCTGCCCTCACCATGCTTTATAATAGCTTCCCATGACAATCATCACCAGAGACTTTGTACATTTCTTTATTTGATTACTGACTAAACCCTTTGCCAGAATAAAGGGTCAATACAACAGAAAGAAGTGTGCATTCATCCATGCTGCATGCATGTTAGCTTGAAGGAAATAAGTATCCCAACATTCATCATGCCCTTCTGTGTTCTCTTATCATATGGAACTACCTCCAACTCCAGTGACTTCCACATTTTGTTATTTTATTTATTAGATTATAATATAATTATGGCACCTCCGTTTCTCTTTCTTCCCTCCAAGCCCTCCTATACACTCCTTCTTGCTCACTTTTAAATGCATGGCCTATTTCTTATTAATCATTATACTATGAATATATGCATATACATACATAAATAGTCCTAAATATAACCTGCTAAGTCTGTACAATGTTACATGTATGCATGTTTTCAGGGAAAACATTTGGTATTGGACAACTGGTGTGCTCTTCCCTGAAAAAGACTGTTTTATCCCCATTCTCAACATTCCTTATTTGCATATAGCTTTTGTTTTGTGTATATGTGTATGTGTTTGTGTCTGTGTGTGTAGAGGTGAGGCTTTCTAGGTTTTTCAGTGTCCACTTTGTCATATGTATTAGTTTCCTTCTTATTGGTCAGGGTTATCCAAGAGATTCCCAAAACATACAGCTCATTGTTATTTTCCTTGGTTCCCCAAGAGGTAAAAGGGACTACTATCTTTCTGAAGATAATATGCATTTTATATATAGGTCCCAGAAGCCCCTGTGCTAGAACTGACCCAAAGGTCTCCTTGATGAAATACTTTCACAGTACCCAAAAGAGCCATCCAAGCTTCCAAAGGAGGGAGATAACCGACACTCCTCCACAGCTATGATGCCTATGAACTACATCAACAACCATCATGATATAGCAACCCTAAGGCTGAAGTAGTGGCATTCTTATCTTACCAGTAGCCAACAAAACTCTACTTGGACTCAAGACTCACTCAAAAGAGGGAAATCATGGCTACTACTGGAAACATACTCAACTACCCAGGGCTAGTGAAGTCATGGTCTTTGGGAAGAACTATTGACCACCACTTTACTAAACAAGCATAATGCCTAACAGTAATCTAAATATTTGCAATTATACCCATAAATATGTATAGTCTTCACTCCTCACAAAGGAAACTTCTCTTTGTAATGCAGGGAAACTATTACAAAAAACCATAACCAATCAAAATGCAGAATTGTGGAAACCAGTCCCAGTGGATACATATGAAAAACACATCTGCCTCTAAGGTTCAGAAAACAACACAGAAGAGGGGACAGAACATTTAAAACAATTGTGAACTCTACATTTAAAACATATATGCATTTCTTGTAAGTGTAACATGTCTTCTGTCTCCTTCTCAATGGGAAAATAAGCTTGCAATGTTCATGGTGTCTCACACATGTCCCTGCTTTGTCCTGCTCTCTCAACTCTTCTATGTTTCTAAAGCAGTCCACAGGAATATGTCTCTTGGCAGGTAGGTTTGGGGTTATTTAGTTTGTATGGCCACAAGACTGTACATACAAACCTTAGCTCTGTCACATAGATGAGAGGACAGCACTAAGCCGCAGCTACTTTGTCACTACAATTTTCTGACATCAATAAAAATAATTTAGGCACTTATTAACATTTATAAAACTTAAAATTGCACTTATTGCAATTATTTTATCCATTGTACTTCTCAAGACTCAATATAAGGAACAAGTCCTATTTGTTTTAAGATGGCAAAATTTTAGTGTGGAGAATAAATGGAAGCTATCAAAATATAATAACTAATACTTATTGGAAGCTTATTAGCATCCTGCCATTTTACATGCATTTACTCATTTAAGCTTCTTGATAATATGAAGCAGAACCTACTAAATCTTCTTTCATTTACAGAATCAGAGGTTGACAGGTAAATAATTTTGCTCAGGATCATGCAGTGGCAAATGGCAGGGTTCTTTAACCTCAACCATCTGGTTCATCGTATTAATAAGCCTCAGAAGGGTCACCACATGTTCACCAATCAAAACATGGTAGGTCCTGAGAAAAGAGAGCCAATTAATGAAGAGGACTAAAGTCTTATCCAATAGCCAATTTTATTTAGAGCATCCGACAAGTTGTATTCTGAGGATTAAAAGAAGAGTCACATGAGTAAAGTGGACAGTCACATGGACACGCCACACATGGGAAAAACATGTTTTCCATAGAGGCATATGACTAACAACAGGTGAAGTAAACTCCCTCCTATCTGCTACATCTGGAAACAGCATAAAAACTGTTGGAATGTTGAACAATTTTGAAGAAAGTGAGGTCACAAGACTCTTATCTTGTTTTCTTAAAGTTTTCTTACAAGCACTCAGAATTCACACATGACTATTCATGGACTGTGTTCTGACAACCACTGAGGGAAAGCCTGTCTAGGATGGGTACAGACCAAAACCACCTGAGATGCGTTTAAATTGTAGTCTTTGTTATAACTTCTAGATTTTCTTGTTTGCATCTCTAGAAAGGAGACCAGTTCACTGTCCAGTCATAGCAAGCTTGAAACAGCATATCAAATGGGATTACTAGAAAAACTTTGAGTAGAGATGGTTAGAGAGGTACTGTCAGGGATAATGTAGAAAACCCATAGAAAGAAGCTCATGTCCCCAGCATGAAGGGAACAAAGTAAAGGAGCAGTTGTGATGTGACCAGAAGCGACAATGAGGGAGGAACCTGAATGCTTTTCTCAAGGTCACAGGCAGTAAGGCCAGAGGTCAAAAGAACCCTGATATAATCAATACAAACCATCTTATTAGGCAGGAGGTAAATCAGACAAAGGAAGAGAGATAATGGCCTGCAGGGTTTGAAACATTTCCCATAATCAAGCCTTTCAAGAGAAATACTGGTCCCGGAAGTTGCACAGGATGTACTTAAAAAGCATACAAAGATGTCTTTTAAATGCATTCTCCACATTTAGTCCTGCATTGGTGTGTTATTGCTTTAGTGTAAAATTCTCTCAACAGGATCATGCATTAAGCTCCTGTTTATCAACTGATGAAGATGTTTTAGGAAGTTACAGAACCCTTCTAGGTGAAGCTCTGAGGCAAGTAGATCACTGGGATACAGACATTAAAGGTTATGTCCTGATCTTACTTCTAACTTAGTTCTGTGCTTCTGAAGCTTTAAGATTACTTCACATTTCCACTGCTGTGGAAGAACTAGCTACGATACTTTCCTTGTCATGGCAGACTGTGTTTCAGCAAACTGTGAACCATAATAACTTCTTCCCTTAAGCCATTCTTGTTAGGTACTAGGTCACAACAATGAGAAGAGTAACTGACATACCATAGAATCAGCTGATTTCCTGGATATGCCCAAATCTAATATATCACCACACAAGGCAACTAGAACTTCCTATAATTTTAGCATCTGAACAGCAACCTGTTCATAACACACCTGCCTAGAAACATAGGACCTTGAGACTCACTTAGGACACTTTCCCTGTTCTTCTTTCCAAAGAATAAACCATGAATCCTTTCCTACCACTTCAATTTATCTTAGATTCTTTCCCTTTCCTGTTATTTGCATAGTCACTTCCTAGTGGCCTGAGTCCACATTGTCTCTCTGTGGGTCACTGAAGCAAGCTAATAACTGGCTACTGTGCCTTAAGTAACAGCACACATTATAATTTTCTTCTGATCTGCCAAAGCATTATAAACATATTTCTCAAAGCTAATACCTCACATTCCTGACCCATAGCACACAGGTAAAATGTACACACACACACACACACACACACACACACACACACAGAGGCACACAAATACTCACATGTGCACACTCACACTCACACACAATGAATCTGATTTATATCCTTGCTTCCATTTCAAGGACATTTTGCAAATAGAGAATACTATTAATTCTTGTATATTCAAAATGGATCAAGCTTTTACTAATTTTAGAACTTTTGTTTTCTTAGCCTTTATTCTCCCGACCCCTAACATGAAGACTAAATATTATACTAATTCTCTCTTGCCATTCAGATTGGTACTATTCCTAATCATCAATTTATATTATAACTTTCTCCAGACTTGTTCTTTAATCTGCCCACTTGCTGGCCATCTCTAGCCTCATCAGTAGCTGCTTGTTAGTGGTTAAGCAGAGGGGCCTGCATGACTCTGATAGGCACCATGCCTCCAGAACCAACAGTTATGCAGTGTCCAGCCCATACAGCTCCCAATTTCCCAGGAGATTATTGTTTGTTTGTTTATGTATTATTTATGTAATGTACATGATAATTTCCATCACAAATTCATACGTCATATTATTTTGAATATATTTTGAGGTTCAACAGAAGGTTCTTACAGATCGCCAATAGAAATAATCAATTTTTATGTATTTCAGTTTAGAAAAAACACTAGCATATATCACTACACAAGCATTATCCTAAACAGTGTGCTTTAATACCTTAGAATCACATTAATATTACTTAAAATAAATTACATGTCAGAAGAAACAAATGAATATAGCTTTATCTAAAATCACTAATATTGTATAAGTAACAGCAGATGTCATCCATGGCCCGTAGTCTGATCAATTTTTCTACAAAGACCAATACTGTCTTTTTATGTACTAAAAATGTGTATAAATATAAATACATTCTATAAACTGGAGCACACTTTTTATTTGAATTATATGATTCTTTTCTATTTTAACAAAGGGTTTTGAAACACTTGTCATAGTTTAACTTCTGAATTAATATAAGTCACTTAAATCTGCATAATAGTACACTGAATAGACATACCATATTTTGTTTAGTTACTCCATTACCGGTGGACATTTGTTTATTTCCAATTTTCAATCTATTGAATATATCATAGTTTAACTATTTTTCTACTAAAGAAAGTTGCTGCCATTTTTCTCTACAACAAAATCCATTGAAATAAGCATTCTCATGTGTATTCTACTGCATAATCAAAGGCAGAATTATTGGATTAGAAAGCATACATATATATACAGACACATAAACACATAAATGAATTATGCCAAAATAAATTTAACATAAGATTTAATCAAGAATATTCTCATTAACAGCAACTGTAAGTCCCCACTGTTTTGCAGTACTTGTCAGTACTAGATATTTTGATTTTTTTCAGATCTTGTGCAAAGGAATCTTATTTTGAAAAGGAGTTTATTTGATTAACAATAAAGTTAAATGTATTGATTTATGATCACATAAACTTTCTTTTCTGAACTGCCTACTCTTTTATCCTATTCGTATGCATATTGGTTTGTTTTGGAAGTTTGTTAGAACTATCTATTTGTCCAAAATCTCATAAATAATAAATAAATGATAAGTTAAATGCCTGATATTTAGATTACATATTTTCACTCCCATGTTGTCATTCATTCATCTATGTTTAACTATGTTCATGTGACTTTGGATATGAAGCTTTTATTAATTCTAAGATAATGAAGAAGTTTTTCTCCTACAGAAACTTGATGCTTTATTTTAATATATTAAGTTGGTGCCCATCTAAAATTTATTTTTATATGGTCACAAGTAAGGTGTGTATCTTTATCTAAACTCAAACGCTATTATCTCTATTTTGTAAGTGACAAGGTCAAAACCCAGAAAAGTGAAGGGACTCACTCCATATTGCTGAGGCGGGAAGTGGCTTAGCAGAGCTTATAAACCTACTGACACTTTTCCAAGCTCTCAAGAGTAATGCATGATACATTCCACATTAAATCATTATTATACTTGATACAAACAGCCTAGAACTGCCACTCAAATCAGCTGCACTGCTCTAACTGTGTGAGCTGCCTTGACATTGCCAATCAGATATAGATATACCTGCCAAGATCTGCTCTGCATTTTCTCAGTGATGAAATCATAAGTCCAAGAATAGAGTTCCATTATTATTCAGCATCAACTAGCTGGTATCACACAAATAAGGAAGTCTCAAATTGACATGTTCTCAAATGACAGTTCTAAGTTCTCTTGTCTGCCCCAGAGCCTTAATGACAATAACTATAGAGGAAAAATAGGGTTGACTTCTATCCAAGTCAACTTCTATCCAGGCTGATGGCCACCTTGTTCATGCTATAGGTGACTTCCTAAGACTGGACCAGTCAGTCACTCACACTGGGTCAATCAGATCATCTCTCTCCAAAATGAGAATGAGGGAGTCACATCTCATGAGAAGGCTAAAACTAGACTAGATAAACTTAAGAGCTATGGATATTCAGTTGTTGTTTCAGGGACTGGGAAACAGAAACCTACTTCAAGGAAGAAAATAAAGAAATGGAGACAAGGATGCACAGAAGAACAGGAAAACTTTGGAGAACAAATGTGATTAGGTTTCTGACATTATTTTGAGCATCATAAATTTATTCAATACATTTTATGGTATGTCAGACTCTAGATTCATTGACTGAGGATTGTGATAGGCTACCAAATCCTTAAAATAAGTTCTACATTTTTGTGTAGGCTAGCAATAGGGCTTTCTGCTTCATATGACCAGAGACATAATGGCTAACATAGCTCAACATATAAAAGCATCCCCTGTCTGAGGGATGCTATACTCTTTAGTTGACACAGATGCTGGTTCTATTTCAGAGGTACTCAACCTATATTACCTGAATCATCATTCATTTTATACATCTCTCCCATCACCTGAAGGTGACCCCAACTTCTTCCAGTGTTGTGATTCTGAACCACCATAATACAGGTCCCCAGTGTACTGTGACCAGTGATGAGGTCTGTCATTAGTAGTTTTTAATTATAATAAAACACTAAAGTTGGTGAGTGCTTTATGGTTATTTTTCCTCTGCAGAGTCAAGGTCATCTGTAATTATGAGAACATCATTTGCATTTCCATCCATTATCTTAATGCAGAGGATCGTGATCTAGACAGCAAGCAGAAACTCTGAGTGTGTGGACAGCTATGTGTTGTCTTTAAGAAAAATAAAAATACTCCTATTTCTTATCAAGGAAGATGATAAGAAAATTTAAGAATTTAAGAATCTTGGAGATTGTCTGTCACAGAATTCCACATATACCCCAGAAACATAATAAACTATGTCTGCTGTTATAGGTATTGCATAAAGGAATCTTTCTGCTCCTTAAATATCTACCATTATAGTGGGTCCTATAAAATGTGTCTGTGAATGCTCCAGGCCTTTGCCCTTGAAAAGTTTTATATCGAGCTGAAATAGATGCAAAGATGAGCTAAAAACCAAATGGTGAGGTCACACAAAGGAGAGAATAGAGCTGGGAACATTAATTTTTTGGCTGCATTTCCACTTATTCCCTTTTGATAGAAAACAACCCTCTGTAAAGTCACAGAACCCTGGTGGGGCAATGACAGGCCCCAGGGTGTGACCTATGTATGGCCAATGGGGTGTGGGGGGAGGTGTATTTTTGAGAAGTTGAATTAACACAGGGGAGATAACAAGATTTCCTTTTATCTCAGCTGGCAGAAATGTATAAACCTAGAACTACAGGAACCTGCTTTTCAAGAGAATGAAGCCAAGCCTGGAAAACCCCTTGTTGGAGTGCATCTAGGGACTGTACGTGAGCTACTTCAATAGATCCTTATTATGACCCAGGAAGTCCATGTTATTCAGCCTACCTTGCTGATGAGCATGGGCCTTTGAGTTTCAGCCTCTGGCTATACACTCTATAAAGAGAGAAGAGAGTTCAATCCATCTTTATGGACTTATAGTTCAGCTTCTCCCTTGAAAGCACAAATATTACATAGGGCTTTGTGGTCAGTCTGAAGTGTCTGTCCATGAGATCTTGGCCAAATCTTTGGGCCCTGGAAAACTTATATTCAAGATTTTTAAAGGAAACTAGACCATGACTGTTTGGACTTTGTCAGACATGCAATCTCTGTCAAAGTTATTCATATCTACCATTGTGGTGGAAAGATCACGTGACAGGATGTAACTGAATATGTATGGCTAGATGTCAAAGAAACTTTACAAAACAGGCAGCAGAACTAAGCAGGATTTGGCATTTGGGAATTAGATTGTGCTTGCGCTTGTCAGCCAGCCAGCTGAAATTTCATATGGACAAACTCCACTTATTAAAACTATTAATTTGCCCATGATGAAATGAGCAATCATTTTATTAAATGGCAAGTGAAATACACATATTAATTAATCAGGGTAATAAATGAGTTAATTCCAGGGAATTCTGGGTATTCTTTGTTCTTGGAGAGGACTGTGCAGAATATTTCACTGTAAACAAACCAAAGAAAGCTGAGGTGAACAGGAGGTCTTAGAGAGTGTTCTTTATAAAGGGAAGTCCGTTGTACTTCCATGCAAGAATGTAAGAACTCCCAGCTCAGTCAGGAATGAGGATCTGGGCTGCATGGAGAATAAGTAAATGTTCAGCAACAATAGGACAAGAAATTCAAATAGCAAGACAAGAGTGCCCAGAATAAACTCTGCAATGTTTAATGATGATTGGATATTTTCACTCTCCAAGGGAAAACAAGTTCATGTCTCCCCATTCATGGTCCTGTTCTGTTTCTTACAAAATTAAATCACTTTATAAAAAGTTAAATGTCTTAGGCACACATCTGAATACCTACAGTGAACAATATTTGCCATAAACGCAAGACTTAGAATATTATTCGAAATAAAGAATACAGTCTTAGAGAGTGAGAGACGTTGGAACACTCAGCCTTAAATGGGATGTTTTCGTGAAATCCTGCACCTCAAGGCTCAGGGATCTATGTAGGAAAGTAGGTAAAAAGATTGCAAGAGCCAGCAGTGATGTTCCAAGGAAATAGTGTCTTCCAGATACATCAGAACTGATGCACATATGAACCCCCAGAGACTGTAGCAGTGTGCAAATGGCCTGCACATGTTCAAGCTAGATAGGGTCTAGCAGTTAGAAGGGCAAGGAGACATAGCATATCACCTTTAATCAAGAAGCTATTTGCAATTTATACCAGTTAGCGAGGGAAATATATCTGTTTTCTCCAAAGAGTGTCACCGACTATGTCAACCACACTCCAGGGCTGATCCCATGCCCAGGAGTTTTCCAATACAAAATAAACCCATAATCTTTTGTGGGAGCAGGGAGATCTGTTTTGTTTTGTTTTGATATTTTGTCGCATTGGTTGTTTTTTGTTTGTTTCGTTGGTTTGGTTTTGTGTTTGTTTGTTTGTTTGTTTGTTTTGAGAAGGACAGATGAGGGACAGAATGAAAGAACAAGAACATGAGGTTGAGTTGGCAGGGATGTTCAGAAGATTTGGGAAGAGTTGAGGGAACAGAAAACATGATCAAATGTATGAAAAAATAATTTAAAAAGGAGAAATCGATCTTAGATACAGATTTGAATGTCTGGTTTCTGAGAGACTATGACTGTAAGGGCACCTGGAGAGCATAAAATGCTGGTTCATCCTTTAACATCACTACAGGGAAAAACAAGAGGCTTCTCAGGTCTTCCAGAACTAGGGAATTGGAGAATAAGGACATATCATTTGATGGCAATTTGCTTCTATGAGATTACTTATACCTAGATACAAGTGAAAGTTAATTTCCGAGCTCATACACATTTCGGTAGTAATAGGCTGTCTGCAAACACCATTTAACAGATGCATTTATTTCTGATAGGAGAATAAATTTACCTTCGAAGAACAAAGTACTCCTCTACATAACATAACATAAACAAATGCAACCCTGGACTTCCCAAGGTTGCTTACATTTTCCTTTCTCCCTTCTTCTTCTTGTCTTGCATATAAGGTTATGTCTAACCGACAGATAAGGCTGCGGGTATCTGTCCACTACAGCAGGCAAAAGCAAGCAACGAGAAGACAGAGAAAAGAGAAATAGAAGAGGTCAAGGAGGGGAATAGAGGTGAAAAGGTGAAAGAGAAAAGGGAAATGGGGTGCGGATGAAGGAGAATGTGAGTTAAAAGAAGAATGAAATCAAGTTGAGCAATCTAAGAACAAAAGAAGAGTGGGTTTTGACTGTAGGCTTGGACCCCTCTTCCCTTAAAAAAAGGGAAGAGCCTATTTTTCTTCCCCCAGATCCCTTTATATGATATTATTATTATTATTATTATTATTATTATTATTATTATTATTATTA
>JADRCH010000007.1:6809870-6878934 GCA_019843965.1 Rhynchomys soricoides | reverse complement strand
TATTATTATTATTATTATTATTATTATTATTATTATTATTATTATTATTACATGTATCCTACTACCCTCTTGTTTCTTCCTCCCCTCTCATAATAACTTTCTAGTTTTGTGACCTACACATGATTGGAATAAACCACAATGATACAAATATATGAAGATGCCGTGATGAGACACACTACTTTGAATGCTAACCCACAACATTAATTACAAATACTGTATTTAATATCAAGAGACAAAGACCCTTGAAAGGCCCATTCCATCCTCCAGCCCTAGAGGCTTTCTTCTCAGCCCCTGCTGTCTCACACTACACATTCTCCAGAGTCTAGACATCCCCGCCTGCAATCACCTTTCCTTGTGCATGATGCCAATTCTGCTCCATTGTGTAGAACTTTCATATGACTTACCTCCTCTGCCAATGTCCTACCATCATTTGGATCTATCAAAAAGTGGATTATTTCCCTTTATAAAAGTTACCTTCATTTCATGTGATGTAATCAAACAAAACCCCACCTTCTTGTTAAACTGGATTTTTGCTATCAAACCCTACTGCAGTTCACTGAGGAAAGCTCAGGGACCAGCAATAGAGTGCAGTGATCAGCAATAAAGTCTTCCTAATACCATGTTCTGATTCTGTTTCTGTCTTCATTCCTTCTGCCATCAGTTGTGAATTTCTAGAATAGTCTTCCTATTCACTTTTTATGCCATTGTCTTTTCTTCCCCATGTCGAGCCACTGGGACTAAATGAACTTTCCTCAAATATCACCGTTATCCTATACTTCTCTTCCTAAGAAACCCACTTAGGACCCCTGCATAGAGAACAGTGTGTAAGAACGTAGCTCTAGTTTCCAACATCTTTCACCATCTCTTCCAACCTGCTTTCCTTACTGTCCCCAGACCAAAGCCCTCCATGGGCCAAGCCGGTCCAACAGGTTTCCAAATGTCAATATTCAATGCCACCTTTGCCAGTTGCACATTCCCTAAATGCTAAACATATTTAATGATAATTTATATGCTAGATGGGTGGAAGATACAAACAGGTCAGCTTTCACTTTTTGTAATATGCCACAAAACTAAGGTATATAATTTTAGTGACATTATGGTTTAGAGATATATCTGACAAGAAACTGTTTAAAAATTGCGAATACATGTCAGAGAACTCAGAAACAAAAAGGAATCCTGTCCTCTGTCAATTCTTTATTAATAAAAGGTGCAGATTGCCAAGCCAACAGCAGTATAGTTTGAGAGTGTGGCACAATACACAAATGCATCTGCTCCTGTAGTAAGAGCCACACTTACCTTTAATAGGAAAATGACGAGAGATTACTAGAGTTTGGATGTTCTAGGCACATAATCATTAAAATGATGAAGACTCAAAGTCAGAGAGGGTAGGCAGGTGTCCTGGTATTTCACCCAAGGTTATGGCCTAAAAGCTCAAACTGAGAATAAGGTATTTGCCTCATATTACTGAGAACCAAAGGAAAAAGAACAGCATGATACAGAGATAGCCCAATCCACATATGCTGGCTACTTCCAGAACCACTTGCTTCCTCCTGTTTGCTAGCAACTCAAAGAAATCTAGCCTTTCTCAACACATCCTCCAACTCTACCCATTCTGCTTACCTGCTAAGTTTGAAAGCAATATGAGGAAAAAAGAGGGAAGAAGTGTGACTTGTTGAGAACATGCAATGTGTCAGATACTGTGGTATGAGATTTCATGTACAATGGCAAGAAGGCAGGAATAAACGAGATAGAAAAGGTGAGACAGCCAACTAGTATAGAATCAAAGCCAAGCTGATGGATGCAGGCACTGATGCTCAGTTGTTTTATGCTGGCTGCAACAGAACCTTGTAGGATGAGTGATAGGAAGCAGATGCTCCAGCTCCAGCCATCGAAGATAAATCATTATGTCTGCGAGGAGACACAAAACTGTATGATTGTATTTGTGTGTATGCATATATGTGCATATTCACATGTCCATACAGAATGTTATATATGCATATATTTTTAAATAAGCAAGCCAGGAGATCTGAATCCTACCAAGGCATAGTTAGATCTCCTGAATTATGGTAACTACTATTTTCTCTAGAGCCCATATTCTTTGTTTCAAGTGAAAGAAAAGAAGAAAAATACCATACTTCAGTGTTTTCTGATGCTTCCAGGAAAGGAATAACAACAACAACAACAAACAAACAAATGAACAAAAACCAGAAACAAACCTACTGCAAATTAATTAAATGGTGACATGTAAATATCAGTAAGATGATTCCCAATTTCAAATATATGAAAATCTACACCTTTAAACTACTGTGCTACAAGTGCTTACTACACCAATCTGTGGTTCTATCTCTGACAACTAAGTTCTCTTGCCTCAAGTTACACATCTAGTTAAATTGTGCATGATCTCAAAGCTTTCATTCACTAGAATTTCCATGAGCAGTTGAGCTCCAAGACAAAGACTCAACTTTAGCTATATGCTTGCTTGCCAGTGGATGATACACAAAACACATAAAAGTGAGCTCTTCACGCATGTGCATGTTTCTGTTTCCACATAGATATTAGTACATCAAAGGAGCTAAAACCAACTGTCCCCAAGACAGTTGAGGTTGAGAGAAGGTTAGGGCACCACCAGAGAATACCATAGTGACTGATCTGGACAGACGGTAAGGTGAAACCCAATCAATGATAAGTAATATCAAACTGTCAAAGCAGAGGGTGCAGTGGAGAGAGGTTTCAGTAAGTTCCAAGCCTGGCCTGGAAAGGAACCCTGAAGACTGTTCTCTCAGAAATAACACCAAAGCCAACATTCCTGACATCGAGGCTCACTCCACAGAATCCCTGCCAGTTCCCAGAGAGTCCAGATGAGGTCCACTGGGGTGAAAGCAAACCTGAATCCTGCCTGTTGTCAAGTGACAGGAGATGAGGAACAATGAATTAGCCCCACAAGAAATTTCAGGTTTGAATGTGTTATCTCTCTTAATTATCATGAGGCATTTCTACAGGCATTTTAACAGAGAGTTAAAATTATAGCATTGAACCCCCTGGTAAGGCTCTCTGCACCTCCTCAAGTCCTAGCCCTTCATTCAGGCCACTTGCTTGTAACACTTGGGAAACTTGATTATTCAAGGAGATGACCTCAACCCCGAAGATCTGCAGCTTGGGGAGGGACAGAAGGAAAACATTACACAGACCCTGTGGGAACTAGCCCAGATAGCTCTTGGCGCCTGGGAGCACAACAGAAGGCCACATCGGTTTGCTTTGCAGGAGGCTCCCAGCAAACACAGAACCAAACACAACCAGTTAATTACAGATACAAAGCTGTTCCTCATCCAAGATCACTGAAAAAAAAATCATCTTTCTCCTTTTAGTCTTTTGTAGAATAAAGAAATGACAAATGTGACAAAAGGCACTTTGTAAAAGATTGTCTAAAGGCTGTGAAGGACTTCTCCTTGAGACTCTCTTAGGAACAAAGAACTACAGGAGGTTTCATGGAAAACCTTCCCGAAAGGAAGGATTGCTCGAGCTTGCCACCTGGAACCAGAGACAGCTGAGAAACAGCATCATCCCCGGATGCTTCTTTTTAAAAAAGAAAGAAAGAATCAGCTGAACTATTGGCACCAGGTCCCCTGTGCTCCATGCCAGGCATTCCTGTCACAATTTATAGACCAAAGCATCAGTGAGGCTTTTCCTGGTGTACCTAAGATAGAGTCAGTTCTACCTTATCTGTTATCTGAACAAGTATGGATTCAAAGACACCAGTTATAGCAGATTTCATGCAGTATCTAATTAATCACTTATACTTTTGATGCCCTGAAAATTGTAAGCTACCAAGGACCAAACCCACCATATTCACACAAACATTCTCATGCCTAACTCAGTACTCAGCAGCATATGGTTGTACACATTATAGGCTGATCACATATTTAATGGCCAGTGGTCTACTAAGCTGTCTGCTTACAGATGCTGCTCTTTGTGGGATTCTTAGAGGGAAACTTATAAGCACATTGAGGAAGGCTGACAGATTAACATAGTATTTTGCCCTCATTTGGGTCACTTCTAGTATCTTTCTCTATCAATCAAAAATTTTCCCTTTCTTACTGGTTTTCTTTAAAAGTATCACCTATGTTATCTTTCTCCTTGTCCTAGGTAAGAGAACAAACAATGGCCAGGATGCCATTGTTTGGTGTGTTAATTACATTTCTTAAAATATATAACCAAATACTCTCTCATCAAACATCGTTCATCTGTGTGCCACCTCCCAAGTTCAGCATACAGTTTGGAAGTAGTGTAAGTAACTCACTGGAAAAAAAAATCCATAATTACAAAATACTGAAGCTGCAAAACCCACTAGAGGCAGGCTTTCTGTAACAGATAGGATACCACAGCCCACGAGGGGCCTTTATTCCTCTCTACTGATGAAATTAATGAGAGTAGAACATTAGAAATACATGCAGAGCCTCAAGCTCCCATCTTTATACTTTTTCTCTGACAACTGAGACAAACATGAGAAAGATATAGGAACTTTCAAACATTAAAAATATTATCAGAAGTATTTTCAGAATACTTTAAAATATCCACTCTTATGAAAATGTCTGGAGGAAAATCAAAGTCTCATCTGGGTTAACAGACACATCCTTTCTCCTTCTTAGCTTCCAAATAATGTGCACTGTGGCTGCAGTAGCTTTATTATGAAGAAAATAAAAAGCGCAATTTATCCATCTACAATGGATGAACCACAATTCAGTGGTTCTCAACCTGTGGGTCTCGACCCTTTGGAACTGCCCTTCCACAGACATTGTATATTACATATCCTGCATATCAGATATTTATAGTAAGATAGACAACTGTAGCAAAATTACAGTTATGAAATAGCAACAACATAGTTTTAGAGTTTGGGGTCACTCCAATGAGGAACTGTATTAAAGGGTCACAGCATTTGGATGCTTGAGAACTACTGATTTAATGTGTCACCTTGGGTAGAGTATGATATCCAGTTATTGGTCCAAAGACTAGTCAAATTATTGCTATAAAAGTAGGAGATTTGTTTTTTATCTTGTTTTTTGTTTGTTTGGTTTGTTTTGTTTTTAACATTCATACTTACTAAAACAGGGCTTGTTTTCGCTTTTGTTTTCCATAAGGTGAGTAGACATTACCTAAATAGCTGAAAGCTAAATTTAAAGACAAGTTTCCTAGAGGAGGAATTTTGCCATGTGACTATAAACTAAAAATCTCCTCTGAGTTTCCAGCCAGTGGGCCTATTCTACAGCACTCATACTTGCTAGTCTCTGAGACTGTGTATTGTTTATTGCTGTATATAGACAGAAAGATCTAGACTGTGGTACCCTATTATGCTATGTCCCTGAAGAGTCCTGACTAACAGGTTTTGTTCTTCCATGACTGTCCATTTTGGGGAGAGAAATGTACACCTAAAGATAACCCATGAGAGATTTGGAGCGAAAT
The DNA here is from genome assembly GCA_019843965.1 of Rhynchomys soricoides. Lineage (NCBI taxonomy): Eukaryota > Metazoa > Chordata > Mammalia > Rodentia > Muridae > Rhynchomys > Rhynchomys soricoides. The sequence goes on along the minus strand of JADRCH010000007.1, from coordinate 6,873,477 downwards.
TGAGGGAAAACGATGATCCATCAAGCACCAAAGAGCTAACATTCATCTGTTATTTGTTAACACAACAAGTGTGAGAAGAAAGCAAATCAAGACACACAGAAGGTCCTTCACCAAATCAATTAATTATAAATGAGTTTCCATGTAAGCTTCTTCAGGGTCCTGATGCTGTTTATCTTGACGCTTGATTTGCATGCTTTGTTTTGTTTAAACCACTAAATAAAACACAGAAAACACTCCTGCCCAAGTTTCACAGTTTGCTCCTGATATTTTTCTTTCTTCTTGAGTGGGTGCCAGAGAAAACAAACTAAACTCATTTCCCTAAGACAGCAAGAAATATTCCTTCCCAACTCCTCCACCCCTGCACAATGAAGCCAGCCGGATGTTTTTCTAGTGCACTTTGTACTATTGATATTCAGCAAGAGGCTCATCTTCCAGGCTGTCAGAGACAATACACACAAAGCCTTTTGTTAATGAATGGAACCAGTGGCTGAATTCTAAAGCCTAAGGTGACAACCACACCAGCATTCAAAAGTATTACTATCATAACTTAAGACTATTTAAGAGATCTATTCTACACTTCAAACCAATGCATGATAAATCTCCTGGTTCCCATTTGGTGACAGCTAGCACGGGTGAGACATGAGGCAGTTCCTGGCTCTGCTGTGCCTTTATCATTATACTCCTGCCCAGGGGGAAAAAGCAATGTGCTTACTACACACCTCAATCAGAAGGCAGAAGCCCTTGTCTCACTGCAGTGTGAAATCGCCTAATGGTTATAGTGGATCCATAAAAAGTGTGTCAAGTAACTACTTAGTAATGTGACTTTTAGCATGACACTTTAGGACACAATGACCAGTACTGGTGATTTCTAGTAGCTTTATCTCTAGAGATGTATCTCCTGGGCCACTTGAAAAATATATAGATCACAAAGCCATGGTCAGAGCGTAGGCACTTAAATTTAGGGTATTCTAACATGGTTTTACACATCTAGAATTCAGATCCAGTAATTTAGTTTGTTTTTCCTGAACAATTGGGTAGACATTTTGGAATCCATTTTTTTTTTCAAAGAACAGGGCTGTCAAAGGGTTATGGTTTTACAGGGACACTTCTAAGGACCAGGGAACCATTAAATCCATTCATCCATCCACAGTGCAGGACATGCTAAGGTCCCCATGCATACTACTCTTCCTTGTTTCGGTGTTGCTTGTGTTTCTAGCACCTGAAGATTTGCTCACTTTCTTGAAAGGTCTGACATGCATTTGTTAAGGTCAGGCTTCAGGTTTTATCCAGTGTTTCATGAGATTGCTGAAAGATGGACTTCAGCTTATCTAATATGCAATGCTGCCAGAATCAGGCATGATGGAGTATGTCACATGTGGTCGAAACAGCACTTGATTTAGAATAGCTACTTTATACATGCCTGCTCTCATTACAGGCATCCTCTCCTCTTTATGTGTAAGTTAGCAAACTCACATAGGAAGCACAGCATGTCATACTTTCTGAGAAACTACACAAAGCATGCATTTGCTAATTAAGAGCACGAATAGCAAATCTAATGTGTTTGTTTAATGCAATTTGAAACCAACTAGGTGATCTTTCTTGATCTGAAGTAAATACCACATTTTGATCTGAAAACACTAAGTTTAAAATCTGAGACTAAAAGTGCATCATAAACTGATCTCACGTAGCTAAGATTCAGAAATCTAATGCCAAGCCAGGAGTAGAGCAATGGCTCAGTGGTTAAAGGTGCTTACTCTTCTCTTGTAGGGCTTGTGATGAGTTCACAGAAGTTACATCAGGTACCTCACAACTGGATGCAACTCCAGCTCAAGGAATCTGATACTTCTGATCTCCACAGACCCCCAACTCATGTATATACATGCACATACACACACATACAAACTTTTTTAAATTTAAAATTAAAAAGAAATACATTTTTGAAAATTCCTAAATGCAGGTAAAGAGAGACAAATATGCTGTGCAGTTACATATATAATATAACTTTTTGAATGTTGCATTGTCTCAGAATTAGAAATGCTCCCAATGGATTCATTTATTCAACCACTTTGGTAATGTTTGTGAAATTTTCAAGAACAAGGTGCTTCCTCCATAGTCAGCTAACTCTCCCTAGCCCCACTTGACTTTGCTGCTCTTCTTAAGTCGGGTATGGCTAGAATATCTACAGATACCTAAAGAACCTGGCTGAAGATGAGTTGAGGTAGCACAGTAATTTATGTCACCAACATATTGTTAATTTATTTTCATATATAATTATGACTACCTCTCTCCGTGTAGGACTGGCTTTCAGGGATATGTTTGTACCCTTACCCAGCCCTTTTGGACACATTCTCTCATGAGACAGCAGCATTTGGTAGTGGAGGAATTATGGAGTAGAGGAAGCAAGCTTAGAGATGTGGTAAAGCAGAAACTAGCCTTGGGGAAATTGTTGCAGTCTTGAGACACAGAAAGCAGAGAACCTGGTTCCCCTAGACACCACATCACACAGGTATGGTTCAGCACTTACTATATATAGTGCACTTACTAAATATGGATGGTGTGCAAACACACCATCTTTTCTTTTTATGGGGACAGTAGGGAACTGAAGAGGTATGGACTCGTTTTCGAGCTAAAGCCCACATTGTTAGTATAACCAGCGGGTCTATATAAGTGAGGAGTCAATGACATGATTCTAAGTGTTAAAATCAAGAAACTTTGGTGAGATACATTAGGAGAAAGACTAAATTTTCTATTCTTATTCCAGAAATTTTACAAAGTTACTATGGTAGTAAAAAGGGATCAGCATATAATAAAACTATGCAGTCAAGATGCAGATATTTAAGTCAGTCAATAAATCTTACTCTTCTGTTTTTGTGATGCTTTAGATATGTGATAGCTATTTCAGATTTGCAGTTTTATTTATTTTACTAATTATAATTCTTATATTATTCCAACTGGTACATTTGAAATATTATAGTCAAAATTTCTAGAAGGATCTAGGCTTCAGATTCCACGAAATCTGTATGTATAAATTATATACAGATAGAGGGTATGAGGGAAATCCAAGTAAACACTTAATGAATGATGGAATTCTGGTCCTGACATAACAAAAATTTAAACTGACTGCTAATACCATGTAGCAAATAAAGGCTTTCATTTATCTATCTGGTAAGAATATTTTTTTAAATATATCTGCATTTTAAATTCTATCTATATTATCCTTGAAGCATCAGTTTCTAACAGGAATTAAAACCATTCACAGATGCCCAAAACACTAACTTTTTATGATTGACTTAAAACTATCTTCTTCATTAAAAGAAGCCAAATGCTAAATTATAACTCCTAACATGAAATTAGTGTATTAAAGGAAAAAGAAATTAATGTCTTAAAGCTTCCGGTTCTGAAGACTACCTGATTAATAAACACTGTTCAGAGAGCTAAGAAACATAAAAATAAATGCTTGTTCAGTCCACAAATATAGAAAATGAGCATAGTAAGGTCTGGAGAGGCTGCTTGGTTGTTAAGAACAGATGTCTCCTTGCAGAAGAGTGGAGTTTGTTCTGATACCCTCTTTGGTTGACTCAGAATGGTCTGTAACTCCAGCTTGAGAGGTCTGATGCTCTCTTCGGCCTTTGGAGGTACCTGCTTTCATATGCACATACCTCCACCACAGATATGCACTGAAATACCTGCAGGCAAAGCAACCATGCACATAAAATAAAAATAAATTTCAAATAATAAAGATAAGTCTTGAAATTAATTTAAAAATTAAAAAGAAATCGATCATAAAAGACAAAGATAAAGGCTCTCGGTTTGCCTACCCAAACCAGATGGTAAGACCTCACTGCTGAAGATGCCCCACACTTCAGTTATAGGATACAGAGAAATGAAGACATCACATGCATTGGTGACAGGACACAAGGAAATCAAGTTAGCAGTGAACTGGAGACTCTCTACCTGCTGGTTTATGTTCACATTGCTAGAGGCTCTGTGCAGGCTATTGGCAGAGAAAATCACAGTATTCTTATGCTTGCTGCCATACTTCCAGGAAAGATATGCTCACTGGAGCATTAGTAGCAGAACTCTATGCGTGTTAATTAACCACTTTGCAAATGGATTGGAAGCCCTTTCCACCACAAGGAATACACATCTAATACTATAAGCCCAACTAAAACCCTATCATTTTGGCAGTCATTGTTTCCCTAAATGGAGATTTTTGTCAAAGTTTCATCTAAATATTTATGGTTATAGATATAGACTAGGGCCAATCTCATTCCAGGAAAAGAAGGCTCCTATTTCCAGAAAGTGACAGCACAGAAACTCATATCTGGACGAAGTACTGGGAATTAGTGACCGTTAAGCACTCAGCCCTAAATGGAACATTGCATACCACCCTCCCTTTCTCCAGTCAAGGCACATGAAACACTGCAGGTGATGGGTAGAAAGATTATCAGGGCTGGAAGATGGAGAGGAGGGCCATGAAAAACTGCTGTCCAGACAATAAGCTCGTTGGAATGCTGGAGTCCGGAACACACAGCAGTAATAGATATCTATAGGAATCATGAACATGCAGCAGGAATGGATCTCTACCAAAGACTGGGTCTTTCAGCATCCCACCATGAATAGAAGAGGTTCACACCAGGCCCCCTCCCTTCCTAGGAAGTTATTGATGGCTAATGGTTGCTGCAGGAGTGGCTCTCACTTTCCTCAATGTTGAATCATTAGGGAACTAGTTGGAAGTTGGAATCAGAAAGGAGATAACAAAGAGCTATGGGGGGGGGGTGTCAAGGAAGAAAATCTAGTATGTATTTTAATCTGATGGTAGCTAAATTTATTCCTCATTTGCTGCATAGTTTTCAAGGAAGTATATGTAGCAAATATTACTTGCTTTGAAAAAAAGCATGGAAATTGATTCATGACTTTAAGAACCACTTTGAGCAGCACTGGGAGCTGCCTGACACTCCCCATTCCACTCTTTTGCAGCCCATTTTAACCACACCCAGGGCACACATCTACAGCCTGCAGAGCTCAAACCCAGAAAGGTTCTTAAAGGAACTCCAGGAGAAATGTTAAGAAGCCCTTAAGCTAAAGTAATTAACTCAAACACATTAATACCATTCTTCCTTGACTGAAATATCTAAGATATAGTTTGCGAGCGAAGTATTACCTCTCATACAGGAAGATGTGGTGGAATATGGATAGCAATCATGTTAATCGCAGGTTTGCCATTCATTTTGCTTCTTTACCCAGGAATATTTTCATAAATAAAAGAGAAGACTTTAAATTTGATGACTTTTAATGTCTATTATAATTGTTATCATTCCTTTCCCTTGGATTATCTGGGATTTTTCAATATCATGTGCAGCCCCTCCTTTCTGAGAAATGGCTCATGACTCCAAGGGGACCATCTGCAACAAAATGGCAGAGCTAGCTATGAGCTGCCATGACTCACAGACGTGCAGTAATGAGCACTGCTGTAAATAACTAAACTCCAGATGTTGCCGATAAATATTAGCCAAGTAAGCCCAAGAGGAGAAGGAGGTCATTCAAGGAGAAGCTCTCTGTCTCAGAAAGTTGATACTAATACTAAGGAAAGATGAATGCCAGATGAACATTCAGGAGGAAAAAGTAGGCCAGGCTCTTCACACCAAAACAACTACTTAAGCACATTAACCTGCATCCCTACCTTTCCACAGTGTACTCTCAAGAACACACACACACACACACACACACACACACACACACACCACATGCACATAACCACATGCACAGACATGCCCACACTTGAACGCACACACACACCACACATATCATATACATACATCACACACAAAGACACACACTGAAATTTGCTTCAGGTGCTGAACAGTCAGTGATAAATGGGGAGGGCGGACATGCATCACATGGCAGGATATCACGACTTCACTAGGAGATGGAAGCAGCAGCTAATTTGCTGTTGGTAAGACGCAAACACTAAATGGGGCACTAGGAAACTGCATGCCCCAAAATGACTGGATAATGGTTGCAAATCCTAGGTAGCAAGAGAACAAAAGCTTGGAAATCTTTCAATGGAAATTTACATTTATTTCAGTAACTTAGTTTTAAGAAAAAAATCAGTGGGGTGGTGGTGGGGTGCACAGACAAACTGCATGTGTTTAAAAACAGTGTTGGCATCTGACTTGGGAGTGTCAGCTAAGCATCCACTCATTGTCAGGGATGGCATCTGGCTCTGAGGTTCATCAGGTGTCTGTCTGACAGTCATGTACCAGGAAACAGTAAGCAATATAAAATCCTTTCTATACCTGTTGGGTTGATCTGGTTAAGCTAGGCTTATGCTGCAATAACAAACACGACAAAGTGACATCTAATCTTCATCTCGAACAAAGAATTCTTACACCTGTACTCAAATTAAACGGTGTATTTGGCATCTTTCTACTCTAGAATCATAGAATTAACAAGGTTAAATGAAATTCTGATTCCCTCTGCCCCAAAATTCATTCTCTTACCAATTTTCTCTATAACACTAATTAATATCAATGACTGCTTGCTATTTACGTTAGAGGTTCATAAGAATCCTTAATTACTTTCTTTGCCTTGTGGATTATAAGTAATCACAACTTTCCAGTTCTATCTCCAAAATATCCTTGGCTTTTGCCGTTTCTCGTCATCTCTATTGACCTATTCCTTGACAATGTCAATGTTCCCCTGAAATCACAATCACCCTGGCCCTCCCCCCTTGTCCTACCCTCTAATCCACTCTCTAAGAAACAGCTAGAACCCTCTCCTTGTAATCCCTCCCCCTACCTAGAACCTTTCACTGAGGAACTAGGCCCCTAGCACATAGGTAGCAGATGTACAGCTCCATGGCTGTCTTATCTGCTCACAGTCGGAGAGGATTGCCTTATCTGGTAGAGACTTGATGTGCCAGGGTGGGGAAATACCCGGTGGTGGACACCTAGAGGGGCCTACCCTCTCAGAGGAGAAGGGGAGGGAGTGTGGAGAAGTACTCTGTGAGGGAGAGACCTGGAGGGAAAGCAGCATTTGGGGTGTAAATAAGTAAATAAGTAAGTAAATAAATAAAAGTTAAGACCTCGATCAGAAAATGGTTCAGCAGGAAAAGCACCGGCCATGCAAGCCTGATGAGTTTCATCCTCAGAACATATGGTAGGCTTGATTCCTTCAAGTTGTCTTCTGAATGCAAAGCATGAGTGGCACACACACAAACACACACACACACACACACACACTCACACACGCACACATACACACAATTCACACACCAAACACATATACACACATACACCACTAACTACACACACATACACTCACATACACATACCACACATGTACACACACCACAAACACATAAACACACCACACACACATACATACACACACCATATACACACATATAACACACACACATCACACGCACATAAACATACACACATATCACACACAATACATGCACTCACCACACACACCACACACCACACACCACACACACACACACACACACACCACATGTAACACACACACACACACACACACAAGATTTAAAAACAAAAGCTCAGATACAATCTCATGATCTCTCCATGATATCATTCTTTCTCTTCTTAAACATGATCTGTGCTTGTAGAATGCTATTTCTTCCTACTTTCAGTATCTAAGTTCCACCTCAGAAAAAAAAAAAATCTTCTATTTTTTTTATCCCTCCCCTATCTCTCTCCCACGTCTTACTTCATCTTTATTTTCTAACTCAGTTTCTAAACCTTAGTTTCCTTCCACAGGTATAATAGACTATGTATAGGAATACTTGCTTGATGTGTGGTCTACTAGAAGACAGATTCCCTGAAGGTGTTGTGTTGTCTCTTCTGTCTTTTACAACATAACACTCCAGAGACAGGACCTCATACTTATGCTTAAATATAGAACATGTATATTTTTAAGCCTGTAAGATCCATCCTAACTAAATAAAAGAGAGTTATCTATCCCATTTGTATTGTGTCAATATCTTCTACACCAAGAGTCAGAAATGAAACAGCCCATAGAAGCCCAGCAGGAATCAAAATGAGTGAGGTGCACCAGACATGAGCACTACTAAACAAGAAAGGCTGTCTGTCTATCTAACAAGAACAGCAGCTGTAAAGCTGATTTATATTCATCTAGGATGCCTATTTTCAAATGCTAAAGTTTTTCCAGAGAAGTAAAACCTCTCAACATTTTAAATGAAAAATTTCTGGATTTCTACTGGCGAAGAATTGTTTAGAATTTAAGTTCATGTAGGCAAACCAAACAAACTGAAGGCAGCCAACTTGGATCCTTTACCAATGTGTGTGGAATATAGGTGTGTGCATGTACATTATATATGCAATTTTCAATTAATCTTGACAAAATTTTTCCTGAGGATAATGGCTATGACATTAAGGATAACAACAGTAGAGACACATATTGCTGAACTCACCAGATGTCTATCGAAACATCTGACATGTAAGCATTAAAGATTCTAGATAACCTAGTGACACAGATATCATTATTCCCACTGGACATGAGAATGCACACAAACACAGAAGGCCAAGAACTTGGTCCCAGGTCACATAGCTAGGCAGAACAGGGGCTGGACATGAGGTTCCTGGAGTCCGGGCTATTTAAAATAAACTACTGAAACATCTCTCCTACAAAAATTTTGTGCTGGATAGCATATTGAATCATTGAAGTTTTCCTGTCTGCCCCAGGTCTGAATTATCACCGACAACCGCTATGAATTTCCTACCACCTAGAGATGTACATTTCACCATTGTTTTCTGGTAAAATATGAGGAAAAAGCTAAATAATCCTGCCTCTTAAAGAAATTAGCCATATAACATGCAAGTAAGACATGCGAACTGGACCTGAGTATTTATGAGCCAAAAGAGATGAGGATAAAGGAGAACTCAGTTCAGCTTTGGTTATGATATTTATTCAGATATCTGCACTAGGATTTGGCCACTGCTTTTGGATTTAGGCAGGCTGAGTAGTCAAATGCCATTTTAACTATCTTCTTGGAAGTGCTGAATTAGTGGACAGCTAATGAGCATTTGCTAACATAGATAATTTATATAACCAATTACCCTACCATTATCAATATTTCAAGTAAGAATGTCCATTGGTTTGTTATTGCTTTATAGAATCATTCCTTCTAATACAAGCATTCTAGATATAATTTAGCAAGTGCAATTTCCAGAACTCTTTATATAGAATTCTATCTTTTGAAAATTGAATGTGTAGTGGTTACGGGAAGAATTCACTCAAACAACAAATATCTGAGCCTTTTCAAGTATTTCTCAGATTGGTATACTCATGGTTCTGATACTGAACTTACAGTCTAGAAGATGGCCACCATCTGATAATAAACACAGTAAATAACAAGGTATATACTCTTCTAGAAATTGATAAACATAGGGGAAGATGATGACACAGATTGGAACCATGGGATAGAGTTTGTCTTCCTTTCAATGAAACTGCCTCATGAGCTTTATCTCAGAAGAACAACTCAGAGGAGATGAAAGTACAGCCGTGCAGCCAGAATGAAGGCTCTGAGGTGGGCAGGTGCCTCGATTGAAGCAGGAACTGCCAGGGCACTGAAAGTTCAGTAGCAGATGACAGGAGGAGCTTGCTAGAGGACACAGCACAAGGGCCTGAGAACATGATGGAAGGTCATGGACTTCGAAACTGGGTAAAATAGTAAGTGATTGGAAGATACTAAACATATGAATGGCAAGATATGAGTCTGAAGCACCCATTGGTAAGTGATCTGACAATCAGGCTTAACTGTGGATCTGTGAATCATTGCTTAAAGAGGAAAATAAAGTGACAGTAACCAAAGGAAATCAGTGCGAGGGACTTTGTAGAAAGTATTATCAAGAATAGCCCCAAGCTTTAGTTTATGGAATGCTTCAAACAGCAACATGACCGTCAAACAACATGGCAAATCCAGGCTCCACATCTTACTGTTATTATTAAGGAAAAAGCTTAATGACTTAGAGCTGGAAGTATAGTCATTGGAAGTACTGTTGTTGTAACCCGCAGAAAGTGTATTTTGCTTTTTTCCTGACCCCCAGCTGAAAGAGCTTATTTTTCAATGTCATAAATGTGTACCTAGTAAGTAACAGTTCTAAGACAGTATTACCATTGCTCTCTAGTGCCAAATTTAAGAACTGCTTTTATATTTTTAACTAAGTTACAATTAATGAGATGTAATAAGTAAATAATAAATAAGATTTAATATTTCAGATTTACTATTGTGTGTCAGACATCCATTTAATGAGCATAGTCAATTTTAGTCAAATACTGATTTAATACTTGGCATTTGGCTAAAACACTTAGTTGTTATACACCAAGGACTGCATACTTGTGTATTGAAAATTCTTATGCTGAAGCCCTATCCCCAGATTTGATAGCTTTAGAGGAGGTCATCTGAAAGGTAATTAAAGTTGATAAGGTTATGATAGAAGATGGGTTTTGCTTTAAGAATGGAGACTCAGCCTACTCATTCTTTGTCATGTAAAGATGCAGAAAGAAGATGGCCAACTCAAAGCTGAGAGGACCCTCATGGGTCACCTAGCATTTTGAACTTAGCCTTCCTAAGTTTTAGAATTATGTGAAAGGAAAACGCTACTGTAAAAGCGACCTGGGTTACAGCACTTTGTAACAGTAGTTGCAGCTGGCTAAGACATTGCATAAGGGGACCTGTCAAAGTAACACTTGGAAACTATTCATCTGGTTCTGGAAATAATCTTGCTGGTCTTGCTCCATGCCTGCTGACCTAATTTTCCAGGTTAAGTCAGAATTCTTCATCATTTGAAGAACACTCTGCTTTCTGTTTCTTCAAGTATTGATTAGTTTGAGAAGATGAACAAGGAGAGTCTGAGATCCTTATACTGAGGCTTTGAGCACTTCAGGGAGACTTTTACCATCTGAAATATTGGATGACACTTGGAGTTGTATATAGAAAGCAGGCTCTGGCTGGGCAGTGGTGGCACATGCCTTTAATCCCAGCACTCGGGAGGCAGAGGCAGGCGGATTTCTGAGGCCAGTCTGGTCTATAGAGTGAGTTCCAGGACAGCCAGGGCTACACAGAGAAACCCTGTCTCAAAAAACCAAACACACACACACACACACACACACACACACACACAAAAGCAAGCAAGCAAGCAAGCAAGCAGGCTCTGGTCTGAAAAGTTAACCAGAATCTTCCGTCAGGTATTTACCTAGTCTTAGGGACAACCAGGATTTGTCGAGGATGATGCATCCTAGGCAGACTTTGCAAGTATTACGTATGTACCATGAGTGAGGTATCCCACTCCTCACACCGACCAGCGTAGACATGCATTCTCCCAATATAGTCAGCTATAAGGGGACTCATGATTTATCCTAGGATTCCTATTGGAAACACTAAAGATAATAAAATAACTGTGAGGCAAAATAAAACTATCTACAAAAGGTAAGAGATTTGTGTGTCATATCACCTGGTTTAACCATTCAGTTATCACAAACCTAATCCTACCTACAAGCTGGACACATTACCAGACATTGGTTTTAGAGGAATGAGCAGGACAAACTGCTCTCAAGGAGTTCAGATTCCTGTGGGAAAACAGAAAATAAAGAAGATGACTTCAGATTGAACTTCTATGGAAGACGGCAGAGTGAGTGATGACAGAGAGAGTGACTGAGCAAATCATGTGCACATGCAGAAGGGTTTCAGCACACCCTTCTTAAAGACACATAGAAGACTTGGGATCTAGACCAAGAGCGAAGTGGACAATGACCAAAGTGAAGAACATGATGGCAGAAGAGATGGTAAGTACAGATACTCTCCAGAGTGAACTATGTTGGTCTATTCACAAAAATAAAGGGAATTTCTGTCAAGAGCTCAGATTGCCAGAGTTGCACCTGATAGGAAGCAAACTGGGTCACATAGGAGATGGGCAGGGCCAAAGCTTTTAGACTTATTATCAACTATGATAGAAGCTTGGATTTTTATCTGAAGCATTCCGGGAAAGCATTAAGTATCTTTGCAAGTGAGTGGAATCCTCCCCTTTGAGACAGCTCTACAGGGACTGGATCCTAAGAGAGCAAGAGTGAAATGGAAGTTGGAAAATAACTACTAATGTGTTCGGTGGGAAAGAGAAAGGTGAGGAAAAGCCATGAAGGATGTGAAGGGAGAGCAGGCATGGACTTTAGAAGAGGGGGGAATAAATGTAACTTGCCAATGACCGATTCACTTCTATATGACAGAACTTCCCATACCTTTTGCATTTTAACATGATATCCATGTTTAGTTTAATTTATTAGTGTTGTAAAAAACTACACTTGGGAAACTGTGTTTCCCAAGGTGTGCTGTGTTTTGTTGTTGTTGTTGTTTTATTTTGTTCATCATTGTGTTAAAATACCTGACATAAATGATTGAATAGAAGGAAGATTTATTTCAGTTCACAGTTTCAGAGGTTTCCGTCTCTCATGGGAGGGTGAGTGAGATGAGTGAGTGTCATAGGAGGGTGTTTATTTCATGGCAGAAAGGAACCAAAAAGAGACACAGAAAGGGGCTAGGGACAAGACATTCCACAAACCTGTCTTCAGTGACCTACTATGTCTAGATATAGCTTATGATCTAGGGTTTCCAGAACCTTTCTGACCAAGTTCTTATTATATATCCATTTTCATGAAACACTTTATATCAAAACAGTAAAACAATACCCCAATGGTATCAGGATATTTCTAAAATATTTATATACCATAATGGCTTTGGTCTGAATGATTATAGAGCTCTTATACTTTGTATTCAAACAGAATAAATGCTATGAACCTTTATATACTGATAAAATAGGGCAAAACCATCAGATTGGTTCTTTAAAACAATTTAAAATATACTTCTTCATGTCCTCATCTGCACACACAGTTCTACACATCACTAGGCTTGCAGCACACAAGCCTGGCATCTCTAATAAGCTGTTCTGCCTACATGCTATGCCACCATGAAGACAGAGAAGTGTGTCTTAATTATAGATACCTTTTACAAACTCAATGAAACATATCTGCCTCCTCAATATTGTATTGCATATCAATGTGTACAATATACAGTTCCTATTAGATGATCATTTACTAGAAAGCTTACAAATCTCTGTTCTAAATAGTCACTTGAGTTCAAATAGCCATAGTTCAACAGCCACTACAGTGTGGGAGATTAGGGAAAGAAAACAAGAAGTAATGACAAAACCATACTAAGAATATGCATTTTTAAATAAGATACATTATAACGTAGACAGAGAGAACGAATGAATGAAATAATAAATCATTGTATCTCCTTAGAAATAATGTGCATGTAACAACCACTAGGCACTAACATCAGCCCTCTTGCTACAGGTGGAGTCAAAGAATGAACTCTTCTTTCTTCCACCCTTTGAATGCTGATCTTATACAAACTTTCCTTTCTCTATGCAGTTCTGCATCATCAACTGCTTAACACTTCCCTTGGAAGGGCTGGCTAGGGCTCTTAATCCCCTTAGGTTTTCCATATGCCCCTCTGTCAAGAACTATGGGGGGGGGAGTAATTTCATTCTAACTGCACCACGAGTCCAATGCTATCATGAACCTCCCTGAGTTTGTCTGTGAAAATTAACCTTCATATAGAGACTGGCAATTCTGAAACAACTTAATCAAATTGGTTACACTTCTGTTAGGACTTCCAGGTTTGGGTGTTGCATGGATCTTTAGAGTTTTAGGCTAGAAAAAAACAAACAAAACAAACAAACAAACAAAAAAAACCCACCTTTACAGAGTGCCAGCAGCCACCGCTGCTGAAGATCAAACACTTCTTAACCCAAGTCAAAAAGAAGATCAAACACCATTTTCTCAGGCCTATCTGAGCTGTCTCAAATTTGTAACTGGAGATACCCGGTGCTCTTAAATGTTCACTCTTGATTTTGAAATCTCAAGCATCACTCCATGTTGTCTTAGTGCACCAGAAAAGTATCACCAGCCAATGGCTCCATGAATGTGTTGCCTACTGCTTTGTTAGCATTGGATCTTGCACTTAGAAGAACTGTGTTTTAAGGTAGGCTGTGCTACAGCCAAACAACAAGGTCTGAAGAAGCCCCCAACAAATCCGTGGCTCATATGTACCATATTATGGTGATGCTTTCAGAGATTAATATATTAGTAATAAACACAACTTCAAATGGAAGTTGACTGTGGGTGGCTTTTCTTAGATCTCTCCAAATACCCAATGTAGTGGTGATTTTTTTGGCCTGGGACTCACATAGCATGAAGTCCCATTTGCCTTTCACTCTTGCTCTGACCCTCAGACAATTTATTAAACATGTGCTCATTATGTGTCTCATGCACTACATCCTTTCCTATCATTGGTGACATTACACTGGGTTGGCAGCTTTATGTGCGGACAATCTTGTTCCTTGAGCCAAGATGTGCAGATAGCCAAGAATGACATCATTCTGTCCCCAAAACTGACACAGATCTTCTCAGAGACCACCTCACAATGTAATGTGATCAAGTTTAAGTACAACCCACTCTTCATCTTCGTACCCGAGGAAAAGTTCTTTCAGCTCTGGGCTTTGATCCTAGATTAATGACTTCTGCTGATTGTTACAAAGGTCTAGCTGCCCCACAGTACATTCTCATCTATCTGCCTGTGGCTTGTCCACAACGTCAGGCTTTCTTCTTCTCTTGCCTCTAGCACCAAGTTCCAGGCCAGCTCCTTTAACTCTGAGCCAAAGAAATACAAACTGAATCTAATATTAGCCTAATGAGAAAATGCTATTTCCTGCCAAAGATTCACATAATGTATCCCAAAGCCAAGTGAGGCAATTATTCTGTTTCAGACGCTGGTATTGTTTTTCCTTATATAATACAACAATCAAGATTGTTGTGTTCCCCTCAGAGGAGTAAAGAATACACAAAGTATTTTAACCTCTTCTTGTGCTAGTTGGCTAGCTTTTAAGTGCAACAGACTCTAGTTTCTCTTTTCAAATAAATAGATCGTTTGTTCATTTAATGTTTAGGCAATAAAAGCCCCGAATTTAGAGCTATTAAACTAAGACTTCTGGTCCTTCTTCCTACAGTTATTAAACAGAAGCTACATTTTAATGGACTATTTAAATTCCCAGATTTCTGAATTGTAAAACAGAGGTGCAAATGTTATAAACGTAAGTATGAGGCAGAACTGTAAATGAGAGGGACAATCAAAAACTTAAGCTCATATCAAAGAAGTTATGGCACTTGTGATGACACAGACAAGAATCCCAGGAGAAATAGTGAGATTCCTGCCTGCATCTAGGCTCATGTCATTCCATCATCATTTGTAAAACATGTTTTTTGTTTGTTTGTTTGGTTGGTTGGTTCGGGGGTTTTTTTGTTTTTTTTTGTTTGTTTGTTTTTTTTGTTTGTTTTTTTAGAGAAAGTGATTCTCCATGTACTCTATGTAGCCATGGCTATCCTGGAACTCAATCTGTAGACAAGGCTGGCCTCAAACACAGAGCTCTACCTACCTCTGCTTCCTAATGATGCCAGATTTTCAACTGCCAGAGCATTAAGGAATGCCACTTTCAGAAGAGATCTGCTTATTTTAATAAATTTTGTTTCACCTGGAACATAAATCCACCTAGGCCTAAAGACAAGATTCAGAGAGAATGTAAATCTTTGTCAGTCTTTCTGCTCACCTGCATACCCAGAGAACTCCATGGATTTCTGCAGATTAGAGCAGCTCTTTACAGAAAGTTTTTCTTTCTGTAAAGTTGATGATCATGATTTGTAGCACAGGTAGGACAAGACAGAGCCTCTAGCCACATGTCATGATCACAAGCCTGGAACACGACTTTCTGACAAAAGAAATTAGCATTTATTACTTTATTCAATTTTTAAAAATTTCCAAAGTCACATGTTTCTAGTGGCTGCTTTACTGGACAATCCTGTTAAAAATAAATTCATGCCCTTCATTCAAGTGCCATATACCTGGGCCTAACCAATTCATCCAGTCTTGACAAACCCTGACTCTATGAGACTTATATTGAGCACACCTGAGCATCTCTACTGATACACCTGAACCATATGCTTAGGATTCAACACTAAAGATATAATCCACCCTCACGCTGTGTGCTTGAATCTTCCTATACTTCACAAGCATAGGTCAAGTTCTACCTGGACTCAATGAAGTAACCTCCCTACCAGTCTTCTACCAAATGCTTTGTGAGGAAAAGGCTAAATGACCTCAGGTCTGAGCCTGCCTGCAGGATATGCCATCCACAGGGCTGTTCCCTTAGAAACTCTTACCTAGTCTGCACAAACATTGACTTGCCTATAGGTTATATGGTGCAAAAGAAAGAGAAAGAGGCTGAGCCTTTACTGTGTCAGAGACTCATACTCATCAAAACAGTTGTGGCAATGGTGCCTTTGAATACCTTCTGGGCCACCTTGTAAAACACGAATGCTGTATCTATTCTACCTCTTGCCTTGTACTCTCCCCTACAAAGTTAAAGCATTATTTCTGGATCTTGAATTTGTAACTGCAGTTGCTGTGATAGTGCGTATCCTCTTGTCACAGATTCTCAGGGACTTGAGCGAATCCTGAGGACTTGCATAGATAAATAACTTTCAAAGAGCCACATATCAATTGTGTTCAGCTCTGTGACCTAATATGAAGACTTCCTGTTAAGTTTTCTGACCCAGGTGGATATTCTGTTACTTTCACTTTGTTTTATAAGAGCTAGAGGCAACATGCTGCTGACTACTTATTTACGTGGGGCAATGATATCCAGCTGTTCCTTCACTGCTTTCTAAGACAGAGAACCCATAAGAAATAATTGTCCCAGAATTAAGAAAACCATAAACATAAACACCCACATCTTTACATATTTTTGCCTTTTATTGAAAATAATTTTTCACATAATATATTGTGATTATGGTTTCTCTCCCTCTACTCCTGGTTCTTTCCACCTTGCCTCCTATTTGGATCCACTACCTTTCTGTCTCTCATGAGAAAACACACAGGCTTCTAAGGAATAAAATTTAAAAATGATAAATTAAATCTAATACTATTTATATCAGAGTTGGCCAAGACGAACAAGCAGAAGGAACAGAACCCAAGAGAAGGCAGCAAAAGAATCAGAGACACACTCATTCACACACTCAAGAATCCCATAAAAATCACTAAACTGGAAGCCATACAATCTATGTAGAGGATCTGGTGCAGTCTGGTACTGTAAAGGTCCTGTGCATGCTGCTTTGGTATCCGAGAGTTCATATGAGCTAGGCTCGGGTTGATCAGAGGTTCTTGGTTTCTTGGTGTCCTCCATTTCCTCTGGCTCTTCAATTCTTTCTGCCTCCTCTTCTGTGTGGTCCCCTGAACCCTGAGGGGAGGAATCTCTATCTATAATGTTTTAAATTATGAAAACTTACAAACATAATCGAATTAAACTCATGTTTCAATCATCACACAGTCTTTAACATTGCTTAAGAGTTTTTAATCATCAAGTTAGAGAGATGGCTCAGTGGTTCATACAGAGGAATCAAGTTCAATTCTCAATGCCCATGTAGAGTGGGGTCACAATTTCTTGTAACTCTAGATCCAGATATGATATCTTTTTCTCCCTTCCAGTAGCACCTTCACTCACATACAAATGCCTCTTCACACACACACACACACACACACACACACACACACACACACACATTAAATATAAGTCTTAAAACAGTAATTAATGCAGGGAGCTACAACAGGTTTTCCTAAGTAAAGCCTAGGAAATATATAATGAAGAATTTGATTTGCCAAACAGGTTAAAAACTGATAATGAGAAGGGCAATTTATAATGTGGCCAGGTAACCTGGACAGAACTTCAGATTCCCAGGTAGAGACAAATGCAAAATTAGTACTTCATTAGATGCTATCTATGGTTCAAGCCACAAGAAGGTTAAGATGCAGCAACTCACTTTCTCAATGAACAAAAAGTTATCAACAAGAAACAAACTTGCCAACAGGAATAGAAGCCACAGAAGGAAATTTAGCTGCCAAAAAGGAAGAGCATTAACAGATAATAAAAATCATAGTGAAACTGTGAATACAAAATGTCTGGGAGAGCCTTGTAAATAATGTAATGAAAATAATGCTTATCTTTAAAAACATTCAAGCAAAACACAAGTGCGGAAAAATCCCCCTATAACCTCCATGTCATTACAATCTACTGCTCAAAACAGAGACTAAACATTCCCCCAGTGGGGGGCAGTGATCTGGCAGGCAGTCTGGCACACCCGTTGAGCACAGGCAAACTCTGGGAGAGCCCGAGAAGTAATTCACATGGGACCAGAAATGTTATGCCAAAGCTCCTGGGAGGCTTTTTGGCTCCAGCCACGGTCACATATCATGCCCAGGTAGAGGCATGGCCACACAGCCCAAAGCCATCCCCATGTTCGTGAGACACCTAGAGGCTTAGCCACACCCCTTCCCAGTTACTATATCCGCCCGTCTCTCTGGGAGAGGAGTGAGGTACAGTTCCAACCATGCCACTTTTCACATGAAAAAAATAAATGCCTTAAAATTATGGACTTAGGGAATGGAGAGGTTCCAAAGGGGAGATCTGGAAAGGGGGAAACATTTGAAATGTAAATAAAGTATGAAAAAAAAAAGAATTATGGACTGTCTCTTCATCTGGACCCGCCATGGGAAGCAAGGGATCTGGCCCTTGATTAATGAGCAGCGGTTAATCTCTCATCGTAGGAATCCCAGCACTCCTAGATGAGCTGCAGGGCCCGGGGACAGACACATGGGGCTTCATTCCACAGAGCCAGAGTTGATACCAACACCCCAGTCTGGGGTGCCCTTATTCAAAGGACATTTCTACATATGTGGTGATCTTACACACCATGCAGTAACACTCCTTCCTTAGGTTAAAATATCATCACTTTTATACAGCACCCCTGCACCCTGAAAAGGACTTGTTCTCTTCCACTGTATAAACACAGATTGCTTCTTTAGCCAGTGTACTATGAACGAACACAAATTATTTTCAATATTTTCATATAATAAGGTGTTGCATTGACCATTATCCAGCATCCACCTTCGTATATCTTATTATTTCCTTAGGACAAGTTCCTAGAAAGGAAATCATTGGCCTGAAACATCACACCCACTGAAAACTTTAGGATCTACTATCAAACGACCTCCAGAAAAGCCATGCCCATTTGTATAGATGAATGTCTTTGCATGTCAGAGGTTCAATGGGTAAGTTGATAGTGGGTCATGTTAGCAGATTCAACTACCTACACAAGAAAAGAGAAGATGTCTCATGGTCCTGCTAGCCCTGTGCGAACAACAGAAGAGGAAACACAAACACATCTGTATGTACACAAACATATCTGTGCTGTCAGTGGGGCAGATATCAAATTGTGATACCACCTCAGTCATCATCGGAGGGTACCGTCACTGTATGTTCCCATCAACCAGCTTCACCTGTTTCACTCTGTGTAAAGGACAAATTCTGTCCATGCTTGATTAAAATTTCTACTGTGTTTACCCTTAAACATGCCAATGTGAAGACCCTAGAATCTAGTTTCTGTGTTTTATTGTAGATGAATTGGACAAACTCCAATGAACATAATTTCTAAATGTGGTCTACTGTTTTGAAAAGGCAGAGGGATGCTTCAAAAAGAATTGTACTTCTTTTTTTCTGCAGAAGCACAAAATCACACATTCAATATGAATTCAGAAGCAATCGAACTGTATAAGATCTGAACCGATTTTCTGTAAATATTTTTAAAGAACAGAGATACAATCTGGAAATTCATTGTATTTGAAATAAAATAAACTAAATATCAAGAATTAGTTTTCCCTTTTTCCCAGTTGGATTCTTAATATTTTAGACATCCTTTAACTCTGGCAAGCTCTATTTATCTTTCTGAGTAAAATCAGACCCCAGGGATACTTTTCCCTATATCCTCAGACTAACTCTATAACAAACACCACAGATTGATTAACTTTAGATGTCATGGCAAATCTCACTTATCACCAGCTCTGCTCACAAGCACAACTCAGATAGTCCACCAATTTCCTTTAAGGAGCTATTTCTCTGCTTGAAAATGTTCAGTGAAAAGTGCTTGCAATATCTTCCTCACCAATCATTCGCCAATTCTTACATCACATCCAGAGATACATGTAAGTAATATCATCCATTTTTAATTATCTATCCAGAGAGGAAACAATAATGATCATTATTCGCAGCTACAGGTAAAGCAAGTACAAAATCACATTTTAATCTAGAAAACATGATTGGGAAAAGAGGAACAAGGATCATAGCCAGGTGGCCCTCCTACTTCCAGTTTTCCTTGGGTACTTATGTTTGCTTTCTAAGGTTTGCATATATACTCCCTCAATAAACACAAAGAGAGGAAACAAATGTCTATGAATATTAATTCCCTCCATATCCAAAAGTTTGGATTTAGCTGAGAAAGTTTAGCTTTCTCAGCTAAAATGAACATCTTCAGCCCTTGGAATGGATATGGTTACTGAGTTTATACAAAAATCGATACAGTGACTTTTCTCTTTCATTGAAAATAGATTCTTTTCTCATGAAATATATCCTAATTAGAGTTTCCCCTCTACTTCTCCCAGTTTCTCCCCATTTCTCCTCCCATCCAGATCCAATCCCTTTCTGTCTCTCTTTAGGAAAAAAAGGCTTTGAAGAGATAATAGAAGTGTAACAAAATAAAATATTACAAGATAAAACAAAAACTATCATATCAAAGTTGAACAAGATAAACCAACAGAAAGAAAAGACCCCAAGAATCTCGCTCACACACTCAGTTGTCTCCTAAAAACCCCAAACTGGAAGCCCTAATATTCTAAGCAAAGGACGTAGAGCAGACTCCATGCATGCTACCTCACTCTCTGTGCACGTTCAGGAGACCTTTGCTCATGCTGATTCAGAAGGCCTTGATTTCTTGGTGTCCTTCATCCCCTCTAACTCTTACATTCTTTCTGCTTCCTCTTCTGAGTGAGTTCCCTGAGCTCTGACAAGGAGGGATGTGATGGAGACAACCCATTTACATCTGAGTGTTCTAAGGTCTCTTTCTCTCTCCCTCTCTCTCATACCCCTTCCTGCAATGTCTGGTTGTGAGTCTCTGTATATGCACACCATCTTTTATAGAACAAGAGAAAGCCTTTATAAGAGGTTGTTCTCAACAAAACGTCACTGACACTCAGAACACCACTGTTTGGTATACTTTCAATGCATACTTCCTCAGTTGTATGGCACCTACATTTAGGCCAAAGACTAAGAACTAACGTTCTGTCAAACAAAACAGAACAACTGTATTTTCATCAACTAAGGTTTATTGTTGTCTGACTCATAGGACAATTAAAGACATAATAAGCTCCAGCACCAAGAGTGCTTTAAATCTGCTATATATGCATATATTTACAGAAGTCAGTTATTATCATTAATAGCTTTTGTCAGCAAAAACCCCTTAGGATCAGGCTTGTACAAAAGGTTTTCAGAAGCACAAAATCATTTACTCAGCTCAGCTCATCCTAATAGGGGAAGCAGGTTTTAGAAATCTTTATAGATGGAGAATATCAAGCCTGAAGTTGCATAATTTGTGCAGTAAGAGAGAAAGGAAAGAAGGAAGGAAGGAAGGAAGGAAGGAAGGAAGGAAGGGAAGGAAGAAAACTTTAAATTCTATTGCTATTAGATAAGAGAGGCTTTTTTTTTCTATAACCAATGGTCCAGAGTCTTGTACTATGGAACAGTGACAAATATGTTTGGACTTCATCCAAAGGGAACTCAGTCAACATTGTCATCTACTATCGTTTATCAGTGAGACACAGCACTGATAATACCAAAGATACATCATCAATTAGCAGACACATTATTAGCTCTTCTCTGTGGCTGATCATGGCTTAGCAAGGCTCCAGCCTCAGACTTTTAGTGCTTAATTGGCCAATGGCTCACCTTTGCTGTCTCAGCTTCTCCCTGAAGTCTCTTGGGGGTTTCTTTTTGATCAGATACCTTCTGGAAATTTCTGTTTTTAATGGATTGAGATTCTACAACTTCGCCTTCAATTTGCAGTTTAATTCCGTCAGCATGGGCAGGGTGATCAATACCCCGTGGATTCAAACCACAGTGGAGAGCTAGGAAAGATGAACAAATAGATCTCAGACAACAAGTCATACAAAGAAAGTGTCTGTGACAGAAAATATTTCATCAGGCCTAAGTGGGAATGAAGCAGGGTGTCTGTGTACTGAGAGGTGGTATAATGACTATGAGACATAACATGGGTAAGGAAAGAATACAACATTGTGGGAAACCCTGAGCTTGGAAGCATAAATCCAGATCCCCTCAATTCCAAAGACTTACTTTGAGCACACTACTAATGCCCACAGTACAGAGAGAGCACCAGATCAGGCAGCTTCTTTACTGACTCCCACTTAGATATTTCAACCCTGAAGTATGGATTATTGCTCGCCCTTTATCTAGAACATTCTCATTCTCTGCACCGTACAGAATCCCTCTAATCACAAAAAATCCACTTGCTCAATATACTCTCTTGCATTCATTCAACTAATGTTTATGGGGCATATATATATACACTGTCCCTGGGGTGGACTGTCAACCTAGACTTAAATGCACAGGTGGAACATTGTAAGAACTGAACAGACAAATGAACTAATGATTTTTTTTAAAAGGTATGTCTGCTACAAGAAAGGAAAGGAAAGACCAAGATCTGGAGAGGTTATGGTACTCAAGCCCTGATAGCTTCAAATTTCTCATTTTCATTTCTATTCCATCTAAAATGAGTATCTCTACCAATAAAATCTAGAGCTCATATTTTGAAATATTTATTCATGTATACACTCCTCCTCTGTACCCAATCTTATCTAAGAAATAACAATGAATTTTATGTGCATCATTTTCCCCTAGACAATTCCCACAAACCACCACTTGCACATGTGCACATGGCGTATATAGACTTGTGTTTTAGGATGTGTCATAATAAATCATTTTGAGTTTTTGTGTTCCAAAACCATAAGATTTAAATTCCATCCTCATCGTCAGCTCTTTGATCTTAGATGGTTCAATGTCAAATACTAAAACCTCCCTTTTACCTCCATTAGGACATTAATTCACTGACAATACCCCATATTAGATGATCATTAGCTTATCCCCGTCTCTTTTTTCTCACTGGTTGGCCACCTCTGTAAGTCTATAGTACAGCATTTTTCACTATCCACTCTAACCAGGTGTGCCTCCTTCTCTTACCGACTCTTTGAAGACTATTTTACAGGGAGAACGACTTTGAGAGAATACTTCCCACTAGAAGTGGGATTGGGCATGTTCTTCCCATTCTTCATTTTCTTATTAACAGGTACCACCAATTCCCATAGCTTTTGATACAGGAAACACCCAATCTTAACACTGTCAAAAGTGAACTTCAGTTTTCCTACCACAAAAATCTGCCCATTGATTTTCCCCAAGCTGAGGCGTCATTCTTGGCTTTACTGCGTCCAAGATTCACCATAAGCCCTCCCATCCATCAGCAAGACAATTAGCTGGAGCTGAAACAACTGTTCAACTGCATCCCCTGTTCCATCTCCTCTGTCACCACCATAGACTGAGACAGGCAATGCATACTCAGACCTCCAATCTAATTCAACCCCTTTTCTTATCCCTTAAGACCCACGAACGTATGTGTGTATGTGTATATCATGTCATGAGACTTCTTTGCTTAAAACTTTCTAATGGTCTCATTTTACATTTAGATAATTAAGAAAATGTCATCTTGTCCAGCAAGTCCCATCCTCTTTGATCTTTCCTGCTTCTCTCCTCATACCAAATGTCCCTTGATCACCATGCTCTTTTCCACAGGCTTCCTTCATTCCTTCACTAAGTTCTTGCTGAACTGTTTCTATGCTTAAAATGATTTCTGTTTTCACTAAAGTCCTACTTAGCATTTAAGTTTTGCCTTTAATAAAACTTTTCTACATTTGTCTTTTTCTAACTGTCATCCTGATCCCTATACCTTCCTGTGACCTTCCCATAGAGTACAAGGTACCTTGGAGAATAAATATCCAATAATCTAAACCATCTGCTTGAAAGGGGAATCATAGGCATGCAATTTCCTGCCATTTTATATAGACATTATTAGTGGATTTCTCCTCCTCTAGTCTCTAGCATTCCTAAAAGCAATGAACAGTCACATCACAAAGTTAAACTTCAGCAAGGATCAGTTCATGTGCCCTCCCTCAGGCTTTGTTCTGAACCTCAAATGATATTCATGAAAAACTCTACCAGACATAATTATATTCATTTTTTCAGATACGGGAAATGAGGCTCAAAAGGGTTATGGTCACTGAAGGTCACACAGGTGTCTGCTGAAGGTCACAAAGATCAAGTATCATTTGGAATGCACATGCATTAAAGTTAGAGATGAGCACATCCAAACTAGATTAAATAGAAAGGAAGCTTGTAAGCTTTTACAATGGAAAGTTCTATCTAAGTTCAAGTCCCAAGATAGAGGAGTTTATAGCTCAACAGTTTTCCAAAGGACCTTTCCTCCCCCTCCCCATGTCTCCATGTTGCCATTTGTGGCATTGCCTTTGGCCTATACATATAAGCCCTTGAGTCATATGCTTCAGGTATTAACATTGAAGAATAGAGAACTTAGCCATAGTTCTTTCCCCAATTCTTCTCTTCCTCTAAACTTTAAGCACTTCTCATTGGCTGAAAGTGAATAACATGTTCATTATTGAACCAAGACCCTTGAGGTGACCACAGTGAACTTAAGCCAAGTGAAATTCAACTAAGGTCAGTTTCCCAGACATCCACTGCTGCTACTCAACAGAATCAGTATAGAACAAATATTTGTGAACAAACTACTATGCTTAAATTACAGTGATGCAAAGAGAACCAGTGAGAGCATGAAACTAATTGCTGTTAATATCAATCAGCTTCTCATCTCCAAAGACTATCCTACTTAAAATGAATATTCAATTAAATATACAAAAATTGTGATTATTCTAAAAAGCTGTGCTTCAGTAGGGAGATAGTAGATTCACAAGGGATGGAAATATACATTAATGAGGGAAAGAAAAATGCCCATCTTTGATCTTTCTCTTCCAGCACTATCCCCTGTTGTTTTCTGCATTGAAATTCAGGCATGGGAATACCATTGAACTGCTGTGAGCTTCCAACATTGGATTCTCTTGCCCTATCACCTTCCACCAAAGCAGACTTACTCCCTTCATCTGTTCCCATGAGTCCTTCCCTTAGGAAGAACTTTTATTCTACCTGTGCACTAATCTAAATTTCTACCAGTAATCACCTGGCTTTCACTTGACGGGAGGATGCATATGAAAGGAGATGATGTCTTCAAAATGGAATCTTGACACCATGTAGGTATACACACATCCAGTGAAGATTTTCTGTGATAATGGTTTTTAACCGTGAGGTTCTAACACACATTTTGGATTTTAACTCTTCCTTTTGAAATTTTCAATGCTTATAAATTAAATCAACGTCACAGCTGTGAAAACCACAGGTAAAGACTTCAAGTTTTCTATGATATTGATGCAATGACTAGAAACCAGTTAAGGAGAGGAATATTTGAAAAAAATCAAAGAAACATGAAGGGGGTTTCAAAGCTGACCCACGAGCAGCTGAGCCCATTAAATTGAGTAAAGAACTTTAGTCAAAACAAGCAGGGATAGTGATGAGACAGAAACAAGAAAGCAGAAGGGACACCAAGAACATGATGAGCAGAAATGAAGGTCAAACTTTAGAAGAGGCCACTGGAACTTCACTTGATTTGTAAATATCAGGGACATGAAATTTCAGGGACAACAAAGCAAAGCTTGTCAGAAATATTTAAAACAAATAAGTCCAAGAGCAAAAACTTAAATCAGTGCTAAGTTTACAGTCAAAGAGGGAATTGCTATGGAAGATTTAAATATTTGCATGAAGATTAAGGCTACGTGTATAGAAAGTCAAGAAACTACACTGTGCCTCTGGTTTATAGACTATCTTATACTATATTAACACCAAATATTTTACTAGTGGAGAAAAATCTCCTACTGATTTAAGGCATGCTTGTGTAAAGAGAGGTAACTTCTGATTTATTCTGTACTTGAACAAATGTTTCGTTTCTTAAATGTGTGTTATATACCGTGCTCTAGATCTGGGAGTGGAGACTAAACTGATTACTAAGAGATGGTGTGTATCTGTTCTCCTAGGGTTTTCAGCTGTGGTAGGGGAGCTAGACACATCAATGTGATGACTGATCTGTATTACTGGTGCCGGCATTGAGCTACTAAGAACAGTTGTATGAAACATTGTAACCAACACTGATGACGAAGCAGTCTATAATGACATGTAGGGTAGTAGGTTGACTTCCAAAACAAGAGAACAGATCTTATGAAAAGGGAATAGCATGAGTAGTTATCAAGAAAATATAAAATTTTGGGTTAATGCTAGGGAATGACAAAATAAACAAAAATAAAACAGTGATATTGGTAAATGAAAAAGTAAACAATCTGAATGTCCATGGACAGAACTGCGACTGGGAATTGTGACGAATACAGAGTGGTTACAGTTTAGCCTTACACACAAATAAAATCTTAGTAGATAAAATAACATAGATGAACATCAAAGAAAGTATGTTAAATGAAGTAAGTAAGCCTGGCCCAACAGGACAAATACACCTCTGTGTAGTGACTCAGATTTGGAATCCAGCACTTAGAAGACTGAGGCAGGAGAATTCTCACAAGTTTGAAACCTAGGCTGCATAATGAATTTTGGGTCAGCCTGAACTAGAATGTGATCTTGTCTCAAGAAACCAAAATCAAATAAACCAAAATCAAATAAAAGAATAAAAATTGTGTGAGTACGTAGAAGAAAATTCTCATGAATCCATTTATAATAAGAACTCAGAGCAGTCAAGTCCACAAAGTTAAAAATAATTGTTAACTAGGTGCTGGGATGTGGAAGAAAATGAGGGTGGATGGGGGATTTTGCAGAGCTGGATATATAGTGTTCCAGTTTGGGATAATAAAATGATTTTGCAGATAAGTAGCAATGACAGTTACTTAAGCATAAGTGTCTTATATAATACAGGATTTTTACAAGGGTATAAATTATATTTTACCAAAGTAAATGATAAAAAACCTCACTCTATTCACTTTCACTTTGACCCAAATATCCTAACTGTTGAGTAGAAAGCAAAGTTCTCAAGATATTCTTATTCAAAGGCATCAGAGTTTCTTCAGCTAGTACATGGGTTTTTATTGTTATTATGGATTATATTACACTACATATTGTGAATCTATATGTATGTGCATGTGGATACACGCATGTATGTGAGTTTATGCATGTGTTCTCATATGTTTCTCTGTGTGGGCATGTGATTGAGTCTGTGTGAATCATGGTGGTGGTGATGGCAATGTGTGTGTGTGTGTGTGTGTGTGTGTGTGTGTGTGTGTGTAAGAAGAAAACAGCCAAACAATACTTTAAAATTTTTCTGGAAAAGGATTCACTTCCAAACTAGATACCATCTAAACTGTGGTGCCATCTGCCTCAAAACAAGCTCGGTCCTTTCAGAGCTGTACCTCTCAACAGTGCTATTTTGATGTGACTTAGGTGATAGGAAGAAACAAGAAAGTGCTAGTCTCATTTTATCTCTTCACAATGATACATAATGAACGATAGTAATATATAGATGTAGATATGGATATAGATGATATATAGGTAGATACAGATATGAATGATATGTAGATATAGATAAGAAGTATCATAATATGTATGACATAGCTACACTGACTTAGGGTCTATTTTGCTAAAATGTCACCCAGCTTCTCAATCCTTCCTACCCCAGCTATCTCACTTGAAACAAAGAATGGAGTTCTGGTCACATCTGATACTCCTGTGTTCTGACAAAGTTTTTCCTTAATCGGAGACAATGAGCAAATACTCCCCAGAAAACCTCAGGGTGAAATGGCTTAGTAATACCTCCACTACAACTACTTGAAATGCTGTGTGATTTCGTGCCTTGGACGGACTGATATCTCTAGTAATATCTCTTCTCTTGGATGATTTGCATGGATAGCCACTTCAGGCAGAATTAATGCTGTCTTCTTTCTTCTCTGAAGCTGTAACTGAGCTTGAGTTCTGTGTATTTACCTAAACAATGTCGACAATTCCTATTTTTTCTTATTAAAAGACCAGAATGTGTCTCTATGTATATGTGCTATGCATTGCAAATATTTATAACATGATTGCATAGAGTACCAATAGTTCCCAGGGGACATTGACCACATTTTATTGAGTTTTACTTACACATCCAGTGTTTGAACAAATAACTAATTTATGAGTAGATACCCAGTCATTGTTTAAGGAAAAGAATAGACATGATGGAAAGATTCTAATTCAATCCTACTCATTGTGGTTGTCTTCTGAATACTTCTGCATTTTTCAGAACAGCAAATAAAGGTTGCTTCCAAACTACCCATCCAATACACAAAAATGACAGAACTGCAGAGCCCCTTTGGTGTTTGACTATCATCAGCAGAAGGGAGATGTTACTGTTCCCCCAGAAATGCCTAAATAGTTGCACATAGTTGTACCCAATAAATGTTGTTAAGTGAATGAATTATCCTAGAAATGATGATACTGCAATCCCTATAGCTTGTAGACTTGAGGGATCCTGTTTAAAAGTGCATGTGCATGTCTTGTTTTGAAATGGAGATGAAGACCCAGAAGAAACAACCCTTCTGACACACCTCTCTCACATAACATTCACAAAGTATCTACTCAACAAATACCAGTTTAAGAAGTACCTGTGGATCAGTCATTCTGAACTGAAATTCAGTAGAGACTTTCTAGCAGAAACAATCTGAATACCATACAGGTTATACTTTTCTTTGTTGTAGACACTTGGGAATATGAACACATTTCCAGCACTTTTGCCTTCTGTCCACTCCAATGATAAGAGTTTCAATTCCCCAGCCACCCTGGCTGCTGTGGGCAGATGCTAATGTAGAGGACATGAACAGAAGTTTGAGGAGAGGAGAAAATAATGGACAAATAGGGATATATTTGGATAATAACCTTTACCTTTGGATATACCTTGAATGCAGGGGAAGTCTAGTATGGCTATAGACATTTGTGCCTGTGGCGCTAAATACATAAGAGATGGTCAAGAAACAGTCACATTGGTTTGAACATCTCTGAGAGAGTCAGACTTTGTTCCTAAATGCTAACCGTTAGTCTCCATAACATATAAGAAAAATAATCACCCTCTTATGCCACTGTCAGTTAAATCTCCTGCAGCTTTTATATGACCTGTAAAGTGAATTACTCCATTTTAGCCAATAGCAGATGACTATTTTGCTCTTCTTAAAAAGAAAAAAAGTTAAAACTGGCCTTAAGAAAATATCTGGTCCAAGTTTCATACTTTCATCATGACTCAGAAGCTGGATAAGTACATTATTAGCTTATAAGAAGTAAATGAAGAATATAGTTAACAAAATAATGATTATCAGAGAAAGAATCAATGCAGGTACTACTGTGAAAACCTGAGAGCAAAGCCGTTACTTCTTTGGGACATTGTGTCTCCAGTAACAGTTTCTAGATAATTCCTGAAACTTTTTTATAAGTCAAAAGGTATATGTGCACAGGTACCTGTATATCAAGGGTTCAACATGAAAATATATCAAGACTATCAGAAACATATGTCTTGGGAACAAAGATACTTTTGTTTGACTAATAGAGACCACAGTGTCTCTTTGGGTGAAGGAACTTACCCAGTAAACATCAACCATGACAGGGATAAGCAAACCAATGTATATCATTCAAGTCCAGCCTACCTTGCTTCTGTGTGGCCAGTGACCAAAGAATAATTCACATTAAAAAGAGACTGTAGTGGCTACAAAAATGGCTTCAGAGTTAAGAGCAATTGTTGTTCTTGCAGAAGACTCCGATTCAATTCCCAGCACACACATAGTGGTTCACAACTTACTATTGACTTAAGCCCTGGTATGTCAAGCACTTTTATGACATAGTACACATACATACACACAAGTAAAGCAAATAAGCAAACAAAAATAGGTTCAAAATTCCTCTTTATGTTTTTCCCAATAATTTTAGATTATTATTTTACATATAGCCATGCTCATTAATTTATGGATCATTTGTCTGCTTTTGTGCTACAATTGCAGAAATTGGTGGTTGTAGCAGAGATTGTGTGTCCTAAAGACTGAAATATTTACTAGCCTTCCCTTGCTAGAACATGTCGACTCTTATTTTAGGATAGAGTGCAATTGTATCCTGAAGAATGCTGGGATATAAGAACCCATTCCCTATACCCTAGTTACAGCACTAAGGAATTCCTAGGCCTTTGCAGGACTACATTCTAATTAATTTCATACTGCCCCACCCCTAAGGTAATTCAAAGTAAATCTAATTTTATCACTAGGGTCAGAATATGAGGAACCAGAATATGATTTACAAAATCCCCCCCCCCCAGAGTAAGCCAAATCTAACTTACCACACACATGCTGAAACTTCGAATTTGTAAACACAAGTAGAACTCCTTTTCTCTGTACTACAACAGGAGCGCTAAGAAACAACACCATCAGAGAAGTAATCCAGCAGTGTTAAACAATGGATATATTCATCCTTAGGACATCTAAATAACCAGTAATAGGTGGGGCTTGCTCTTATTCCTTGAAAGAAAAGGCCAGAAGAAAGGAGATATTCCACCAATGAAAATAAGAGGAGAAATAGCATGAAGACTCACAAAATGTATCAAATGTACTTACCTATGCTGGCTAATTTTATGTCAACTTGACACAAGCTAGAGTATTGGAAAGGAGGACACCTGAGTTCAAAAATTATCTCCCTAAGACCCGGCTTTAGGCATACCTGAAGCTGATTTTTTAAATTAGTGATTGGCGTGGGAAGAGCCCAGCCCTTGAGGGTGGTTCAACCTCTGGAATGGTGGTCCTACATTCTATAAGAAAGCAGGTTGAGCAGTCCATGATAAGCAAGATTGGAAGCAGCACCCCTCCATGGCCTCTACATCAGCTCCTATCTTCAGTTTTCGCCAGGCTTGAATTTCTATCCTGACTTCTTTCACTGATGGACTATGATGTGTCAGTGTAAGACAAATAAACCCTTCTCTCCCCAAGTTGCTTTGGCCATGGTGTTTCATCACTTCAATTGTACCTTACCGCATTATCCATGTAACCAGTGGTAGCCCTGGCAACAACCATGTGGATTTTGGAGCTGGCTCAAGAGGACTTGTCCAGCCTAGCCAGATATTCACACCACATTCAGCTGTGTTATGACAGTATCCCTTCTGAGGCACATGATAACACACGCACTTTGCTTTCTTTGTCTACAGAGACAATTGCATCTTTGTTGAATAAATTCTTACAAGCAATGCCAGTCTCCAAAGACTACCTAATGTCATTTTTCAAAGATTACCTAACTGTAATGACTATATCAAATATTCACCCATCATAACCAGTATATCAGGACTAGACAATCTACATATAGTAGAAATTAAAGTAATATTTAACTTGAGTGTTTTAACATTAGTAAGAGATTCAAAAGGGGGATTAGACAATTTCTGAGGTGCACACGTGTTAAATATTCTCATTTATGAAGAAGTCTCAATGGTAGATGTTGAGGTCTCTAGATTATTAGAGAAGGGATGTGGGTATCTTACTGTGGAAGTAATAAGTGATCTATATACATTTCACTTCAAAATATTTTTAACAATGCCATGAGAAGCTTATTGTATATTGTGAACTATCATTGGATAGATAATAGATAGATAGATAGATAGATAGATAGATAGAGAGAGAGAGAGAGAGCCAAATTAGTTCAATCTATATGTATTTGTTAAAGTTATTTCACAAAATAAAACCCAAACTGGTGAATACTACAAATAAGACAAACAAAAGACTGGAGAGGAGAGATAAGGCAAACCATATAAAGACCTGAGAACTGAAGACATAATGTGAATGTGAATTCCTTGGGTTGACTTTCCGTTACATATACAAGACTCAGAGAAGAAGGGCCCCATGCAAGAAGGCATGATAAAGCTCAGCAGCTGAAGGACCAGAAAAGGGAGAGCTGATGAAGATGGAAAACTTTTAGACTTAACTCTTCTACTCTGGCATGAGAGAAAACAATGTAACTCTACTATCCATTCTAGCAAAAGATGGGGAGAGTGACTTCCATCCTTGCTCGGTTAAAAAAAAATTACCCCAAAATATAAGGAGGCCAAGCACAAAGATCACCTTGCAGGTCTGTCAACTAGTAATGAATCTACCTCCTCACCTACAAAATGTCAGTTAAGAGGATATATTAAGAGTGGGCTTGCCCTGCTTAGGTAAGATCTGAGCCCTCCTTCTTAGGGGAGTGCCAAGAAGAAGCCTTCTGGAGAGTGAGGACTTTGACTAGCACCCTGACTTAATGAAGAGCTCCACCTTTAGGGATCAAGTGAGGTAAAGAGGCAGAGTCTGAATTTTAACTCCACCTTGTAGTAGCTACCCTGTACCCTTTCTTTTCCTAGTCCAGATTAAGATTAAAGTACAGTAACAGAAACAGATCATCTAAATGAGAGTCAGAATCTCAGGACATAAAATGAAAATATCATTTCTAATTAAAACAAAACTACCTATAACCAAGAGTCAGAGGGATCTCAAACTGAAGGAAAAAGATAATTGATAGATGAAATCATCGAGATTACAGAGGTGTGAAAGTACTGGATACATATTTAAAAGCAGCCATTCTGAAAGTGCTCCAGTGAGTGGCTACTCTTAACACAATTGGGAAAAACAGAAAGCTTCGGGGAAGGAATAGAAAATATCTAACAAGTGAAAATACAAGCGATCAAAAACTATAATAACCAAAATAAAGATTTGGTGGGTAGACTGAGCAGTAGAATAGAGGCAATGAGGGCTATGTAAGGAGAAAGTGTAGAAGTCACTATAGAGAGAATCAAAACAATGAGCACTTTGATGTTTGCTTATAAAATACTTTGGAAATTGGAAAAATTAATATTCAATACATGTTGCTTATTGCATATGAATTGCTTTTAATGTTAATAAAAACAATAAAGGTTCTAATACACTTTAATTATAGACTTACAAACGACTTTGACATACTTATTCATCTTTATTCAACACAGCAACAAGGGGAATATAAGCTCTATTAGCATCTTGTAATACATGCATTTAAATATAGACAAGTTATAGCATGTTTTCCATACAAAGCTAATTGTCATATTAGCTTACTTTCTATCCTTGCATTATTAGTGTGTTAGTAAGACAAGTTTCTAACTGAGCAGCTGACATCTAACATGAATTCAATGAATGTCTATACTCTCATCTTTATTTTGTTACTCTCCTTCTACAGTGAGGCACTGTTAGTCATTAGCAATTTTAAACAGTTAAAGATATTTACCATTTCTTTTAAGGAATAATGTAGGACAGAATTGTAAAGGACATTCATATGTGCAAAATAAAAACTGAAGTGTAATTCAGCTGAGAAGCAAGAAGGAAAATGGAACAGGTTCCTACACACACACACAAACACACACAGACACACACACACACACACACACACACACTCTCAAGTCACATTCTGGGACTTGAGGAATGGGGTTACAAATAATGATAAAACAGTGTCCATCCATACCTCTTAAATAGGTTCTACTAGAAAGTTGACTCCAATATCAAACTCAGATCATTAAACAAATAAATGAACGAGAACCTAGGATAGCAAGTCTTTACTTGGTACTTTAGAAAGGGGAAATCAAGCAGTGCATGACTGGCATGGATAGAGAGCCTTTAATACCGAGTGCTGAGAGAGATACTCAAAGGAGACAGAGCCACCGATGTTAGGAAGCATGTTTAAGGTCACCAGGAACCAGTCAGAGGGAGAATCAACCCAGAACCATGACA
The DNA here is from genome assembly GCA_019843965.1 of Rhynchomys soricoides. NCBI lineage: Eukaryota > Metazoa > Chordata > Mammalia > Rodentia > Muridae > Rhynchomys > Rhynchomys soricoides. The sequence continues at coordinate 6,839,474 of JADRCH010000007.1, read as the reverse complement.
ACAGTTAGCAACTGACTGAGGTTTATTTCAATACAATTTAAACTTTCTTCCTTTGGTAGTGCCGTGTTACTGCGGCTGCTGTACTCAGACAGTGCACATTACTAAGCATCTTCAGCATCACAAAGAGTGCTAGTGGATGGCCCAAGCTTGTCTTCTCTCTCTTAAAATCAACATGTTCATTCTATAAATGTTACTTTGACAGTAACGAAGGGAAAGGATGAGGTCAGAAATTACCTTAGAAGATTATGGTTTTGGAGTTGATTTAAATATTCTAAGTACTCATATCTACACCTTAGAGATAAGAGAAAATGGCTGTAATGACTTAACAAGGGCTGTTATAAAACCATGCGGCCCTTTGACAATGAACAGGCATTGTAACCTGCCTCTTCTTCTTTCGTACACATTTCAGACGTGGTTGTAGAAGCAACTGACTTCCTGTTTAGTTACTTCAGACAACTGTCGGAGTTTTGAATAATCTATTCCCCAACCTGGTTGCTTCTGTCACAAATCACAGTCATTTTCCTGTTACAAGCTTTTAGAGACCCAGTATTATCACTGAAGGGAAAGAGATGAATTGGGATTCACAGATACATCAGCTCTGATAACACTCAGCCTCCTAAAGAGGCAGCTAGCTCCCCATAGCCTATCCAGAGAGGGTAGGTTCATGGGGTGAAGCTGTCATTGCCATCAGCAAAATGAACAATCTTCAGGTCTGTGAATCTTCTACTCATGGAAAGGCCACAGGGACAGACCTGCTTTGTATCTCACGGTGGGACCTTTCCTGCAATAAGTTAACTGTGTCATATATATATCTGAGTTTTAAGCTTACTGAGAAAAACACTATAGAAACTATATGATCTCATTTCAAAAGTGCCTCAGAAAACTGAGAGAACAAATACTGCTATGCTACTAAAGAAAAGCAAGCTAACCAATGGGAGACAGAAGGAAACCGAGGTGTCAGTAGTAGGAAGAGCTATAGAAAAGCTTATATAACAAGATGGGAAATTGAGAAGGGCCAGGATTACTTCCAAGCCAAAAACCAAACAGACAAACAGAACAAAGCCTCCCAAACAAAAACCAATGACTGCAATGAAGAAAAAAAAAAAAGCAAACCAGAAAGACTTCATAGGAACCTAGTATCTCAATTAGTTGTAATAGCATAGGAAGCCACCCAGCAAAGGAGCCACCTTAAAAAGCAGGTACAAATTGGGGAGGGATTGTTGTAGGGAAGAGTGAATCACCTGGAACCCAAGACACATTAATAGACACTGTGGTGGGAAAACTGGGCATGGTGACACACATCTTTCATCCCAGCAATTGGGAAGTAGAGCCAGGTGTATCTTTGTGAGCGCAAGTCCAGCATGATCTACGGTATGAGTTCTGGGACAGCCAGGAAAAAAAGGAAAAAGAAAAAAGGGAGAGGGGGAAGGGAAGGAAAAGAAAAAAAAAGAATTGAATCATGGAGGGAGTGGGGGAGGGGAGCTTACGAAAGGGGATGTGTTACAGTTTGCATCTCTGTTACAGTGAGAAAACACTGATCAAAAGCTACTGTTGGAGGGATGGGTGTACTGGCTCGTTTTGTCAACTTGACACAAGCTGGAGTTATCACAGAGAAAGGCGCTTCAGTTGAGGAAATGCCTCCATGAGATCCAGCTGTAAGGCATTTTCTCAATTAGTGATCAAGGGGGGGAGGGATCCTTGTGGGTGGTGCCATCTGTGGGCTGGTAGTCTTGGGTTCTATAAGAGAGCAAGCTGAGCTAGCCAGGGGAAGCAAGCCAGTAAGGAACATCCCTCCATGGCCTCTGCATCAGCTCCAGCTTCCTGACCTACCTGAGTTCCAGTCCTGACTTCCTCTGGTGATGAACAGCAGCAGGGAAGTGTAAGCTCAATAAACCTTTTCCTCCCCAACCTGCTTCGTGGTCATGATGTTTGTACAGGAATAGGAACCATGACTAAGACAATGGGTTTATGTGGCTTACAGGTTACGATCCCTCACCTAGAGCAGCCAAGGCTGGAAATCAAGGCACAAAATGAAGCAGAGACCATGGCGGAATGCGCCTTACCAGCTTGTTCCTCAGGGCTTCTAACTGCTTTCTCATACAACAGGACACCTGCCCAAGGTTGGAACTTCTCACAATGGTCTGGGCCCTCCCATGTTAATCATTAATCAAGAAAATGCCCCATAAGCATACCTCCCGGCCAATCTGATGAACTCAATTCTTCAATTGCAGTTTATTTTCTTCCCATGTGATCCCAGTTTATATAAAGTTGATAAATAACCAACACAGTTTGATTAGAATGTACAGGCACTGGCTTATCTTTAGTTTGAGAAGAAGGGTAATGGAAATTTGACAGAACAATAAAATAGATGCCATTACTTTGAGCAAGTACGGCCATGGGCATTAGCATACAAAATTTGGAATCTGTTCTCCCTGAACAATCATGTAGTCATTAAATATTTCAAACAGGGAAAAAACTTGGTTCATGTTGTTTTAGTAATATGCATGAGTAAAACCACAGTGACAATATTCAAGTTCAGTGCTGCTACATGAGCATCCTTCAAGACGAAGAATGCATATTAGAATTCCACTGCTTAAGGCTGAGAGTGTAGCATGGTGGTAGAACATATGTTGAACATGAGCAGCCCCTGGGCTATTGCCCTGCTTCTGCTATAAAATCACAGCAAAAAACTCCTATCTTGCTCCAGACCTCAATTCCTCACTCTGGACTCTCAAAATGCAAAATCACATTATTTGGGGTAGTTCTCCTAGACATTAACATAAAGTTAGGCTACAGCAAATCATGCTCTCATTTTAAGGAACATCAATAACTGTGTCCTCTTACATGCTAAGTTGATCAGGGAAGCCAATTGATGATGGCTAGCATACATCCTAATGCCCTTATGCTCCTGCCTATGAGCTCTACAGCTGAGCTGAGTGTGTACGTATCCCGTGGACACTTTAATCCCATACAGTTGCACACTGGGCTACAGGGAAACTGAAGAAGCAAAACAACAAGAAAACAGCAGAGATCATGATGGTGTATTTAAGAAAGATTTATATTCCCACTTAGCTTTTTAAATCAGATGATGTTTCTAAATTATTCTAGCAGTTGTCTCATTGGTCTATGTCTTCTTGGCTGGTATATAAAAGCAAACAGCAAAACTTTAAAGAATCCACTCTACAAGATTTAGCAATTTACTTTATGGTGGTGTAAATTATTTCTAAAGATGCACTGAGTCACTTTTCAATATTATGGCCATTACAACATTGTAAACACCAACTGTTACTACTTAGCTCACTCCTTAAGAATGGAAGTATGGGGAGGGGGAGTCAAGAACACACAGCTCATTTCAGAAAATCTCTCGAAAACTCAACAATTTGCCTCCATGGTTTATGCTGCTGCTGCTGCTGCCACCAAAAGCCATGAAAGGGACGTCTATTAGAGTCCTTGTGTTCATGCCATTGAAGGCCTCCTCTTTGGCTCTACTTTGCATCTTTCACCAGCCAACTGGCTACTTCCCTTAAGTCTATTAGCACTCTCACCTCTTGCCCCACAAGATAACTTCCCTCAACATCCCTATCCACTTATGAACAAACTGCTTCTTATCCTACCTCATTTAAAGTATATTATTACAGCTTAAGATAGATGTATGTGGCACTATTCCAAACACTTTTTATGCTATAGTAGATTGATCTTATGTGTCTTTGTATAATGAATTTGGCTCTGGCCATGGATGTTAATTTGGCCAGTGGTTGCAAGTGGACAGGATGAAAGTAGAGACCTTACATAAGGTGTCTTAGGAACTTGTGAAAAGCAGAGGAAGATCATGTTCAGTGGACTACTGGCCCTCAGAATGTAGCACACAAAGTAAAACCAATCCCATCTAGAAGTCTGGAGGACAGGACAATGTTGTGTAACTACTCCCTCTGAATAGGACATTCTCTTTTAAGGGAAGGAAAGAGGCTCATATAACTTGTGAGGCTCAACGTCCCCACAAAACTTAAGATTCATATGGACCCTTCCCAAGCTTACATAAACAGTACGCAATGGCTAGCAGAAAAAAAAAAGCCTATGTGGTGGAGCTGCCTACAAGTTGTGCAAGGAACTAGGGATATAGATTTTGAGTTGACACTGATACTTAGGTGGTCTTTTTTTATGATTAAGCTGCCTAAAATACCCATTGTTGTTCAAGTAATCATAGTATACTCACTGGTTAATCATGACTGACTTGGTCAGAATAATTTTTCTAGACACAGATATAGACATTTGTATATTTGTTAATGTCTCCCTTGGAAAAGTCACATACTATCCAAATAATCAGAAGATCATAATGGTAAAAATGCTACCCAGGCTCAAGGAGATTTTACACAGCAACAGCTAATATACATAACAACATTTAAATTCTATGAAGTAGACACATTAGGGTCCTATTTTACAGATGACCAAACTGAGACCAATTAAATACGTTGGCAAGCCGCATGCTAGTGTATGGCAGACATAGTCTCTGAAAGGCAGTGGTTCAACAGCAGAAGCAGGATTGTTTAGCAGTCCATCCTTTTAATTCGGAGAGCACTATCCAGTCACTGTATCCAATGCTCAGCTCCTACCCAGGTCTTAATCCATCGCTTCCACTTGTGTTGACTCCCCTCAACACCCCTTAATAGCTGATCCTAAGGAAAGCTACTAAGCTCTAGCCACCCTAATGTTCTGCTGTATAAGGCAGGTTTGCTAATGAGTAACCTCCACATTCCCCACTTAATATCTGAAACTCTGTTTGCTCACTGTCTTTATCCTCTGTTTATGACCACTCAGATTCTTTCCCTTGTGACTGTAACTCTCTTTTGCCTATCTCCATTCTCCTTTCCTTTTGTCTGTCTGCCTGCCAAACTACTGTTCATTCGCTTCCTTTCTTACTATGAGCCTTCTATGCATCAGGAATTTTGTTCGCCAATTAAGAGTCATCGGTGAGTATATTTGATTGGGTTCTGTGCCTATAGCAGGTAGGAACCTATCAGCAAAGGCAGTCATGCAAACAAAACAAAACTAGAAATGGTTTCATGTGCTGTAGACTATAAAGGTGCAAACAGAATTGCCAGGCTTATATTTGATGTTCAGAAAACCTGGAAAGGAAAAAGAGATTCTGCCTAGTCTAGGGCAAAAATCTCTGCCTGAGAACATGCCAAATTCCACTGAGTCAGGGTCCAGCCAGGTGGATGAACTCATCTTTGCAAAGCCAATGGAGCTAGATAGACCTTGACAAATTCAAAAGAAGAATGGGGAGCCCAGTAGGTCCTGGTAGAATTTTGCTCTTTATTGCAAAGCCAATGGTCTTTGCCAGAATCTAGTAGTCTTACCAACGTGTATGATTGAATCTGGGATCCCTCTAGATCCTTCTGTACCATAGCATACACTATTTATGGAAACGCTATGCATGATGAAATTTTTGTTTATTCATTTGCTATACAATTAGTGCTGTCACCATCCTTGGAAGAAATGGTTGCTCTAGACAAGATTAAACTCACAGTTATCAATACCTAATAAAGCCAGTGAATTTAGAGGCACAGGATGTTGAGACACAGGATCTAGAAATTTCAGAGACAATAAAAGAGGAAAACACCCAAATCAAAGAAATTGATCTTGCCATGGCTAACCACAGCAAATTCTAATTCTTACCTTGCCAGCAGCAAACATGAATATGGCAAGCAACTGGTCCAAGAGGAAGTGGCTCTGCCCAGTGACATCAAATTAAACTGTAAAAGCCCTTTTCTCAGGAATAAACCTATGCTTCCACTTGTACAGCTGACTTCTGGTCCTTCATGCCTCCTCTTTAAAAATCAGTTCCTGGAAATCAATCTGGTGATTCCTCAGAAAATTAGGAATAGTTCTACCTGAAGAGCCAGCTATACCACTCCTGGGCATATACCCAAAAGATGCTCCAAAACATAACAAGGACACGTGGCTTGACTATGTTCATAGGAGCTCTATTTACAATAGCCAGAAGCTGGAAACAACTCAGATGTCCCTCAGTGGAAGAATGGATACAGAAAATGTGGTACATTTACACAATGAAATACTACTTAGCTATTAAAAACGATGACTTCATGAACTTTGTAGGCAAATGAATGGAACTAGAAAATATCATCCTGAGTGAGGTAACCCAGACCTAAAAGGATATACATGCTGTGTACTCACTGATAAGTGGATATTAGCCCAAAAGCTCAGAATATCCACCATACAACTCAAAGACCATATAAAGCTTAACAAGAAGGATGGCCAAAGTATGGATGTTTCAAACCCACTTAGATGGAAAAACAAAATAATTATGGGAATAAGAGGGAGGGAGGGATCTAGGTGGGAAAGGGGAGCGGGAGGAAAAAAGGGGGCAGGGCCAGGTATTGGAAGAGACAGGAGAGATATCCAGAGGGCCAGGAGAATGAATAGAAATAAGTAGTAGTGGGTGTGGGGAAATTGGGGAACAACTAGAAAGTCCCAGACCCCAGGGATGAGAGAGGCCCCAAGGACCCAATGGGGATGACAGCAAAATATTCAACAGCAGGGAGACAGAACCTGAAGACATCACCTCCAGTAGATAGACATGGCCTCCACTGGAGGGATGGGGCCACCCACTCATCGAAAATTTTTAACCCAGAATTGTCCCTGTCTAAAGGAAATGCAGGGACAAAAATGGAGCAGAGGCTCAAGGGAAGGCCATCCAGAGACCAGCTCATCTAGAGATCCATTCCATCTGCAGACACCAATCCCCAACACTTTTGCTGATGCCAAGATGTACTTGCAGAAAGGAGCCTGGTATGGCTGTCCTCTGAGAGGCTCTGCCAGCACCTGACTAAAGTCTGATGCAGATACTCATAGCTAACCTTTGGACTGAGCCCAGGGACGCCAATGGAAGAGTTAGAGGAAGGGCTGAAGGAGCTGAAGAGGATTGAAACCCCATAGGAAGAACAACAATATCAATTAACCGGACCTCACAGAGCTCCCAGGGACTAAGCCACCAACCAAAGAGTATACATGGGCAGGTCCCTAGTTCCCCCTATATACGTAGCAGAGAACTATCTCATCTTGCATCAATGGAAGGGGGGGCATTTGGGCCTGTGGAGGTTTGATGCCTCAGTGAAGCAGGATACTAGACGGGGCTGGCAGGAGTGGGTGGGAGAGTGGGGGAGCACCCTCTTAGAGGCAAAGGGGGGATAGGGTGAAGGGTTCGTGGAGGGGAGATTAGAAAGGGGGATAATATTTGAAATGTAAACAAAGTGATTAATAAATAAAAAATAAAATAAAAGTCAGTTCCATTGTGTGGGCATTCCTGATCATAACTAGCCCTTTTATTTATTTTTTTTTTTCAGAAGAATTTTTCTTCTTTTTCTGAAGAATGAAGGGGTTAGATTATCTACACAGCACTTATGGATCTGTATAGTGAATGATATAGATGTCCGCTTTCTGTCTGATCCCCACAACAAAAGCCTTTAGTGATAGGAGCAAGGATCTTGAGGTGTTATAACCCCAACATAGTGCTTGGCTCCTGAACAATACTAGTGAACAGTTATTGAAAGGAAGATTGAGTGATTCAATGAATGAATGAATGAATGAATGAATGAATGAAGCCATTCTCTTTCAAGTAGTCCTCTCTTCTTCTCTCTGGTGTTTGTTTTCCTCTACAGGGCTGCTTCTGATATTTCTGCTTAACAGAGAATTTTAAATCCTGTGCTTATAGTCAAGTTTTTCACTACCTTTATCTGGGCAAGGAAATCCTAGCTTTCATCATAGGATCAAATGATCCACATGCATTAGGATCTGTGCTATGCCCCCAACCAGCTTATACGCTGATGTCCTAGCATCCATCAGAAGCATGTTAGACATGACGTCTTAAAAGAGTTAACTAAGGTTAAATGAGGTCCAATAAGGCAGGTGTTCTCATAAAAAGGGAGCGAAACACTAAGAATGTATATACCACAGGGGGAGAAAAGGCCACCTGAAGCCATGAAGACAAGTCAATCTTAGGGGAAAAAAGCCCACTAACACCATATATTCCATGAGATGCAATGAGAAACTCTGATCCAGCCTTTTAAAATATAAATCTACAGGAAAGGATCTAAGAAAGGGAAACCAATAGCTATCATCTTCCTACCTGAGCCTTAGAGGTTTGAGTTGTATTTCATGAGCTTTAAAATTCATATAACACACATTATGTCAAACAAAATCTAGTCTCTTGGGGTCCAAGAGTCTTCAGATGTTGGCGTAGTGTGGTAGTTTTCTCATCTCCTGTATTAGATAAGGACTGGGATTTTTATCAGTAGTAGAGCTGGGTGCCGCTGCAGTGTTGGAAATGGAAAAGAAAAACTGGTGCTTTAAGACTGAAAAACCAATCCTATCTCCATGGAGAACACATCTGTAGAATGAAAACAAAACAAAACAAAACAAAACAAAAAAAACAAAGTCGAAAAAGCTAAACTGAGAGCCTCTTAGATTCTCCAGATGTGAAAAGAGAAGGCCAACGCTGGAACAAAAGAAATCTCGAAGGCAAGGGACTTGCAGGTCATTTAGAGTCGGGCTTGGAAATCTTTTTCTGTGCATGGACAGACAGTAAACAGTTTAACTTTGCAGACCATATCAATTGTTAGAACTGTGTAACCTGATTTTCACGATAGCAAAGAAACCCTGTGTGCACTAATGAGTATAAGTATATTGCAATATACACCAGCCCTCATTTTGACCTCTGGCTTGCACAAAAAGTAAGTTAAATGTAGAAATAGACAGGACATGGAAACTGGGGAGAATTCAAGGTTCGGCAATCTTCATGTTCTCCACATTTGGTTCTAGAATTGTAAACTCTTGAGTCACAGCATGTCAGGGTATAAAAGGAACTCATGAAAGTTACACGGTTTAACAGCACCACTTTACTGGGGACAATGCTTGGGGAGGTCTGTCCTCACCATGGTTGAATGACATGGGCAATACTAGAATTTCCAACTCTGGTTCAGCAGTGACTTTGTTACGTTACGGTTTCCTTTTCTTGCCTCTGGGTATAAGGACTCTTTTCTTCTGGCATGGAAATCATCACATTGCATATAACAACGACCTGACATTACATCAGTCATGTGTCCTACAGCCACCAAGAGACTCATTCCCATCTGAGGAACCTTCAGGTATTATTTGTGTTTAACACTGTCCCCCCAAGTCATTTTTGTGATTCTGATTATTATTTTCAGATATGTTTTTTTAAGTGGTTGTGAAACATACAACTTCCTTCTTTTCTCCAAGGATTTTTCACTTTCTAATCTCAACAGTGTTTTTATGTTAAAAGCATAATAGAGAATTTACTCAAGCCAAGCACTGAAGAGTTGCTTATTCAGCCTCATGACTAGAAAAGAACACATCACAGGCATACATTATCAGAATACAACCACAGTCAACTCCAACCAAAGATGAAAGATTTACACTAAAAAAGCCATCAAAATATCTTACGACTGCTATGCAAAACCAAAAACCACCCAGAGAAAAGGTTAGAATAAAATATGCCAAATCCTCATAGTAGCTGTCTTCTGAAGGTAAATCCATGGATTTTTTTTCTTTTTTCTTTCTGAAGGAGATATAAAATAGGCCCATGATGACAATTGTTTTAAAATGTTAATTTAAAAATAGGGTAATATTGCTATGCTGCATAATTTTTCAAAATTCGTGCAGTTCTAATATTATCTTGCTCTGTACAAGGATTTATTAAATTAGACTTTTAAAAAACAAATTTTACTTTCTGGTCTAAACATACAAGGTAACTATGAAGAGAAATACATTTTTATTTTTTTTTTCCATGACTATTCAATGGTCTAAATACACCCAGGCACTAAATTTGCTTCACTATGCAATTTCAAATTCAACTCTCTTTTCTTTACTCATCTCTGAACAAATAATCCTAGCATATGATCAAGTTGCTACCTGAATATCAAATGTGTAAGCAGAATTATATTTCAGCATTGTTTCTCTCTGCTTGCTTTTTTCTGGGAATCTTCAGGCCATAGATCCCTCCCCAAGAGCTGAGGTTCAGATGTTACAATGAAGGACAAGAAGCAATCTTCTACATAACACAACCAGACCCACGGCTGAATTCTTGTTTGACAGTTGGCTCTCCCAAAGAGGCCAGTTCAGCAATCGCAAGCTCTCAGCCCATTTCCATTCTGAAACTGTTGGATAGAAGCAGGAAGGGAGCAGAGGGAGCTGGTAGAGGTGCAAAAAGACAGCTGCATACTAGCCCTTGGGGATACTCCTCCATTCTAACTTTAAAAAGAGCCAGTCAGCAGAAAGGAACAGATGGGAAGGTCTCTGGGATCAGTCAGCAGATCGTATGCTGGAATTGAGAACCAAAGAACTGCCATTTTCCTGTACAAGTACGGAGATGATTCCTAAGTCTACCAGGTCTGGACTCAATACCATCTTTTCCTACATGCCTCTTCCAGATTGGTTTCCCTAAAAATCATTTCCTTATTTCAAATATAAGAAGATACGTGCTTGTCCCAAGAAGTTCTATAAACAGGAATACACTTTTAGGGATGAATGTGTTATTGGCATGCCCACTTTCATCAAATGCACAAGAAAGGTTGGGTTTTATCTTACACACCATTATCTTACACATCAAATGCACAAATGTTTGTTATGAAGGCTGGGTTTTATCTTACACACCATTATCTTACACATCAAATGCACAAATGTTATGAAGGCTGGGTTTTATCTTACACACCATTATATATTGCTCAGAAAGCCTATTATACTATTACCAAGCTCTGAACTGAATCAACTGTTACTCAGACCATCTACTAGGCACCATATGTGCTTCTATGTGTTAAAATACATCAGAAAAATAACAAGATTATAAATTCAGTAGAAAAAATATTGGTTTAAAAGAATCCTCTTTAGTGATGAAAACTGCAATCGATGCATTGAGGTCATTGACATTTATGGAAATAACAGGATAAATCACATTTTGATATAAAAATACCTGAAAGCGAGTAAAAAGAATGGACTAAGACATAGACTCTGGACCCAGGGGTTAGAATTCAAATGCCGGACTTTTTCCAGGTAATCAGCTCAAAAGAAAGCCCCATGTGGTATCATGTAAAATGACCTCCTTCTTTCCCCTTAACTGGTCAGTTCATGAGAAGCAATAAACATCACTAACACCTAGAGAGAGGTTCCGTTCCTTCAGTTTCTTGTACCCTGTTGGGGAATGTGTCTAGGAGGTGTGCTTCAGAGGTCTTGCTCACTGGGGAGAGCTTCTATTCTCCTTCTGTACTTCACTTTTGAAAGTGGGCTCTTCCAAGAGGTATAGAGAGCCTAACATCTCAAGTATTATAAGGTAACCTTTAACATTATCAAACTGTGGAGTGGGATTGGGCGCTTTGCAGACATAAATACAAGAAGAGAAGTAAAGTTCAACTAAAATATAAAATTATTTACAGTAATATAAATGAAATATTGGAAGGTCTATTACATCCACAATATAGGGTGCTAAAACTTTTCAGAAACCAAATTAGAAAAAAAAAACTAGAAATGAAAGTATGATAAAAGAAAACAAAGTTAAAAACAGATGAAAAATATCAAACAATTTAAAAAGTAGGAGTCAGAACAAGAAACTTATTATTCCAAAACCGAAGACAAAGAATGAACAGGGTAAATAAACAGACAAAAGAAAACCAAATGAATAAAAAAAGCTCAGAAATGAATGTCATGTTTCCAATTTCAAAGATCAATATATACCACAAAACAGATTAAAACAGACTTATATCCATGTGCACTCTTATGAAATTCCTGAACATTATGATTATAGTGAACATTTAATAATTTCAAGAAGAAATATATATATGATCAAGAACCCAAATGGATTCAGATTTCTTTTGTTTTCAAGACTGGAAATAAGATATTAAGTCCTTCAAAACTGTAGAAAAAAATTCTAATTTAAAAAAATTAATCACATGATTAGTTAAGCACAAAGGGAGCTCTATGAAGAGGAGAACCTCTGAAGCACACATCCAGCTACCTTCCCAGGGCACAAGAAGGTGGGAGGTGTGCGCTCCACCAAAATCAAGGTGAAAAAAAATATGATCCAAGACCCTAGAACAGGAAATCTAACCCAAGACTCCAAGAAAGTGCAAATCGCAGTTTCTGACAGACAGAATACATGTCTTAACTTGTATATCAAATATTTATTATGCCTTATCACTTAAAAAATTAAAACCCTGCTTGGAAGTATTAACCCACGATGTCACTTTGTGTCTAACTGTAAAAAATGCAGTGCTTCTGGATGGTTACTTAATCCTGGATTCTGTGATATTAAGAACAAAAATGGCCTAACAGCCTTCATGCTACAGGAAATAGAAGTAAACCGAACATTAGTGGGTCACTAGGTAGAGAAGACTAAAATGAAATTCCAGAAGAATGAGATGAGTGGGAAACCTTGTAAAGCAAGAATACACTGAACGTAAGGGTGGAACATCACAGCGCTAGTCAAAAAACAAAAAACCAACCAACCAACCAACCGAGCAGAACAATAACTGAATGAGCAGACGTGAGTAAGTGGGTAAGGAGACCTGGAAAGCACACTACAGCACATTTCTTCGGTTAACCTGAATGCTGTCCCTATGTCACAGAGACCACAGCATCCAAATGAAACCACACTCATTTTTATTTTTTGTCTTCCATTAATTTATTTATTTATTCACTCTACATCCAGATCTCAGGCCCCCCTCAAACAGTACCTTCTCCTCCTACCTGCCCTACTCCTCTGAGGAGTGGGAGACCCCCTCACCCCTGTACCAACCCACACTGGCAAATCAAGTCACTGCAAGACTAGTCACATCCTCTCTCTCTGAGGCCGGACAAGGCAATGGAGCAGGATCCACAGGTAGGCAACAGAAGCACAAACCTTTTGACCCAAACCTTGCCCTATCTAAAGGAAACCATACTGCAACCAGTGTGTTTTTCAATGCCTTTAACAATGACCACTAACACATCACAGCCCAGAGCAAACAGAAAGTGATGACACCTTCCAAAATTTGGACAGTGTTTCTTGCTGTCTTCAGACTCTCCAGCATTGGCCTTATGAGGTACTCCAGTTAAGGGGTACAAATAATCAGCCCCTTATACTCAAAAGCATGCAAATAAATGGATTAATATTTTTATTATTTTTATCAACAACTATTATGACTTACTAGACTAGCATGTGCCATTCTTGGTATAGCTAGTTGTTTATAAAGCCCAAAGAATGCTAACTCTCCTTGGATAAGATACTGGGTATATCTGGGGAGCAGATACGTTTAGCAGCAACAGAGCAGACACCGAAGTTATTCAAAGGAGTTAGAGTCCACAAATTATTTTCTACATTGTTGTGTGGAAACATGTTCTTAGAGAAGTGTTTAATTTCTCTCAGCCTGATTTGTCTTATCTGGAAATGGAAGTAATATTAAAATCAATTTCATAAGATTATTAAGAACTGCTACTGGCCATCAACCATGGCTTGGGGGCTAAAGAGCATCCTAGCTGCTAATATCACGTGTCTAAAAGCTGAGCTGTATAATGCTATTTATTACTGTTAATTTCTAATTTGTAATTTTATGATTTTTTTGCTATATGGGTACTATGAAGATTTTAATATTCACGAAAAAATAACCTTTAAAGTTTAACCTTAATTTAGTTCTGCTATTCAGAAGATTTGGTAATGGAGATCAATTACCAAAAAGTAAAATTTAAAAAGTTAGAAAAGAGAAAGTTTAACCTGCCATCATATTGAGCCATCAACTAGGCTTCTTTCTACTGTCATGGGAACTCTGATTGCTCTGTCCTTAAGTTAAAGAAAATTCTGGATCCATTTGAAATAATAATACAAATTTTATAGACAACTACTGTTAATACACCACTTACAAACTTATCCAAAGTGGGATCTTCGCACAAAAACCACAATAAAAAGAATCAGGCCACCTAGTTCTAATCTCAGCTCTGCCGCTAGCTGATATGACCTTGAACCAGGGACTTCACAGCATTATTTACAGAATGGAAGCCTGAGTTCTGCTCAGCAGCCAGCTCAACATCCGTAGCTCAAACACGAAACAGTACTTTGGAAGGCTCTGTGCAGTATGGAGCCAGGCTGTGTGATTTTAAGGATAGTCTTGGGGTGAGCCCCAGCAAACACATGGGTGCCAAAGCTACCAGCTATTGACTTTCAATTTAGAAACTGGCCAGGCTCCCTACAGTCACAGGGAGGGAGGAGTGCTGAAGAGCTGCTTAGCTTAGGGAAATCTCCCTAACGTACAAACATGGACATGGCCTCAAAATTTGGAAACCCAAATCTTAATCCGGTTGAGTGCAGGAAGGTACCCTGGAAAGAAAAGGAAATACAGACTGGCTTTCTACCCAGGCAAACCTGTAACCTCGCTTTCACGGTTCCTTTTGCACTCTCCCTATACCTCCTTGTTTTCTAACGCAATCCCAGGCAGTGGGATCAGAGTGCCCCTTGAAGTGTATCCCGATGGCTGACACAGCCACTCCTAAGCCACAGCATGACACTCCACACAAAACAGACCAAAATGAGAAGTCTCCTCTCCTCCTGTACCTGAGAATAAGAAGCCTTCTTGTCCCATCCATGTTCTACATAGTTACTGCAGAAGAAACAAGAAATTGCCAAAACTCCCATTTAAAAAAGAAGTTATGTAGGAGCCAGAGAATTAAAAGAACTGTCTGCTCTTCCAAAGGTTAGAGGTTTGATTTCCAGCACCCACATGGAAGCTTACGATCATTCAAAACGAGTTCCAGAGGACCTGATGCCCTCTTCTGACCTCTTGCTACACCATGCATGCATATGGTGTACAGACATATTTGTAGGCAAAACATCCATAGACATAAAATAACCTAAAATTTATTTAAAATTTTGTGTAGGTGATTATATCTTAACCTAGTATTCCCCAAAGTATTTTATCTTTTTTTAGGTTTATTTCTTTATCATATATATATATATAGTGTTCTGCCTGCATTCCAGAAGAGGGTACCAGATCTTGTTGTAGATGGTTATGAGCCATCATGTAGTTGCTGGGAATTGAACTCAGGATCTCTGGAAGAGCAGCCAGCACTCTTAACCTCTGAGACATCTCTCCAACCCCATCCTCAAAGTATTCTTAGTCAGATAATGAATGATCGTTTTCTTAGTTCTAATACAAGTCCCACTACTTATCTGTCCATAGCTGTGTGACCACTGGCAAACAATTTAATGTTTTATATTCTTTTCATTTTGTATGTGAGGGTAATAGTGATCCTTAATATGAAGATGAGTGAGCTCATAGATGACATTTAGACTAATGCACATCATATCACTCAGAGACTAACTTTTTAGTAGCTATGAGTTTATTTTCCAATTACAATGTTCCTTATCTACACCCATCTATCCTTCCAAAATTAACAGTGGTTTTTCTTTTTAACCCCCCCCATCTTCAAATACTACCGTTACATTAAGTCATACACTCTTAGAAAACACTTTCAAGTATTTCCTACCAAAACCACACCCTCCATTTCAACTTGTTTTAAGTCCAGGCACAGTCTTGTTTCTTTGGCCATGTTTGTGATCCCTGTGATGTTGATCTTACTCACTATAACTAATCCCTCTTTCCACATGCATGCAGTTTCTTCTTCCCATTGCCATCCAAGTACATCGAGAAGAGTTTCCTTGCATGAGATTATTCCTCAGTAAGTCAAATGCTGGCTGTGCAAACATAAGGCCCTCAGTTTGATCCCTAGGATACAAGTATTTAAGAAAAATAGTCAGGCAAAGTGGTGTGGTTGGGGAGCATTGGGGAGACAGAGACAGGAAGATCTCTGGAACATGCTGCTTAGCCAATCTAGCCTAATGAGCAAGCTCAAGGCCAATTAGAGAACTCATCTCAAAATACAAGGTAGATGTTTCCTGAATAAGATTTGAAGTTGGTCTCTGCACATACATGCATACATGTGGGAACACACATCCACACTGAATTAATTAGTTTCTTCCTTTGATGCTTACCAAAATCCTGAACTACCATGATGCAAATTTGCTTCTCTATTTTACTTCAACTCCTTTTGTTCATTGGCAAAGTCTATGGGTGGGTCACATAACACACTCGTTGGTTGACTCTGTGCATCATGAGTGATTGACATTGGACATGGTAGAGGACTCCCATGGCTACTTTTTTCTGCCTCTTGAAAATTTTCCTCCTCCCTCTTGAAGCTGCAGTCACATGCTTCTCACACCCACATCTACTGCTTTGGCCCACACATTGCCTTAAATGTGTGCCGAGAAGGATGTGAGAAAGGCAGTGTGTGAACATATGGGTAAAAGCATTTGTCAGGGAAGAGATATGAGCAGACAGAAGAAATTGCTGCGATCCTAGGAAGAGGAATACAAAAATTTCTTAGCAGTGGGACGTAGTCCTGGAAAGAAGGCACAGCCTTTTTGGAGAGCCTGAAGCCGAGGAACTTGGACTCCATTGTATTGTCAGTGGAGAGACCCTGAAGAGTTAGGATTAATTACCTATCTGATCTTCCTTATAATTAAATAATCCCAAACCTAGGGGGGTCTTCCCCCCTAGGAAACATTTCTAACACCTGACCTTCCTGTTCTTCCCCCAACTCTATGTCTGTTATTTTATTATTATTTTGTGTATTATTCTGTTGGTCTGATAAAATACCATGACCAAAGCAATTTATTAAAGACGAAGTTTATTTGGGCTTACAGTCCTAGAGGAATAGGGTCCATCAAAGTGGGGAAGTAGAAAGCATAGCAGCAATAACAGGAAGCTGAGAGCTCACACCCTTTACCACAGTCATGAAGCAAGGGGAGCAAACGGGAAGCAGTGGTATTTATTTAACCTCAAAACAAGTCCATAATTCTAAATGACAAACCAGGGTCTCCTGATATTGTCAGTGAGAATTGAATCATAAGCAGATATGAGTTGGAAGGGTCGCAGCAAGACCGAAACTGAGACAAGTTTATTCCAAGCAATCAGACTTTTTATACACTTATCAGAAACAGAATACAATGGTAGTTTCCAGGCTACAATGACATTTGCAAGCTATACAAGGTGCACAAGATTAATGCTTAATACTAACTGCCCTGTCAAATTTCTATATGATTCATTGACTGCCAAGGGACACAGAGAAAAAAAGGGGGACCCGAACACTTCACTACCTGGGGGAATACCTTGGTTTCTTAGAAATTGGAAGGCTCACATTGGCCCAGGAGCCACAGACTCTAACGTGAAAAATCTATGATGCATGCCTCTCAAGGTAGCTAGACTAGGCCAATGCCATGATTCCCCAAACCCAATGACATACTTCCTCCAGCAAGACTGGACCACCTAAATCTCACCAAAGAGCAACACAAACTGGAGACCAAATGTTCAAATGCTAAGACTATGAGGGGTGTTTCCCATTCAAAGCACACATCTTATTACAGCTTCTCCCCCATGTTTTCATTTTTGAGTTTTGTCTTTCTATACTAGGACCAATCTTTCCATTGTAGTCAAACAACAAAACATACAATGACCTCTAGGGGCATGCAAGGTGGTGTGAGATGCATAGTAGCTTGCTCTGATACAAAGAAAGGCTACAGTGTGCTCTCATGGCCTACTTTTCCCAGGTTCCACTTTTTCAGATACATTTAAAACATGACTCTTGTTGTATTTGTGAGACGAGTTCTTACTATGTAGCTCTGGTTATCCTGGAACTCACTCTGTAGACCAGCTGGCCTCAAACTCACAAAGATCCACATGCCTCTGCCCATATCTGGCTAGAGCATGGATGCCTGATTGAACTAATATCTAGGAAGGAAAGTCTCAATGACTCTAGAACTGTTTATACCACTGGGTGGCATTCATGAGGTATAACCTATAGAAAGCACATAAATAAGTATCTATTGTCCAAGAAAACTAGCAGTTTTCACTTACTATAGGTTGGATGCACAAGTGAAATTGGATGCCAGGATGGGCAAACCATGACAATAAAAGACCAGACATGGTGTTCTATATGAATGGATACAAAAGTATAGTGAACCAGGGTCATGATAATTAATTAGAGACTTATTCCAACAACTTAGAAGAAATATCCACATGGCAGAGTACAATTAGTTTCTTATTGTTTTACTGTCCATCACAAATCACTAAAGTTTCTAAAAGACAACTAGTAATTGAAGGCTGAATTACCAAAAATGGAACATGCCAAAATAAAAACAACACAATGTTAAGAAAATGCAAGGATCGTGAAATCTAGCAAGTGTTCCCACAAAGCCCACACTGGCTGAGAAGTAGTGGTATAGATTTATAAAAAGTACTTTATTATGAATCCAAATTACTTCAGTACTTAGATAGAGGCATGTGTAGAGGTCACCTATATCACATATAAGAGCCCAGAAGAGACTATTTATGAAAATGCAGCCCAGTTGCAGCAAGAGAACCAAGCAGTTTGGAGACATCAATACCATGAGATGACCACCAAGAATAACAGCAGTGGTGAAAGAGAGCCAGCAGGAGCCTGGAAGTTAGACAGTGTGTGCTGCAGAGGGTGGGGCCAGAGAAGTGGCCCAAGACCTTGGGAGGAGCGCAGAAGATCGTGAGTGTATCCCAAACATTGAATATTGTGTTGTTTACACTGCTGGTGAAATATTTAAAGTTGTATGTTTTATATTGTGAAATCAGTATTAACATACTGTCTTCGGGGTAAATAAGGAAGGAAAGGTTCTAAGTGGAAAGTGATATGTTTACACGCCAAGTTGACAAAGGGTCAGTTGTGATGGCTAGTCACAACTATCTTGACACAAGATAGAATCATCAGAGAGGAAGGAATCTTACTTGAGAAAATGCCTCCAGAAGATCAGGCTATAGGCAAGCCTGTATGGCATTTTATTAATTAGTGATTGATGAGAGTGGGGTCAACCTTGAGAAGGTTGCCTTGGTGCTATGAAAAAGCAATGAGGATCAAGTCAGTAAGCACCCCTCCATGGCCGTGGCTGTAGCCCCTGACTCTGTGTTCTTGTCCTGCTTAAGTTCCTGTTCACTGCCTTTGATGATAAACTGGTATATGGAAATGTGAGTGAAATAAACCCTTTATTCCCCAAATTGCTTTTTTTGTTCTGGTGTTTTATCACAATAGTAACCCTATCTTTAAAAAAAAAAAAAAAAAAAAAAAAAAAATCCATGCACTGGCCCATGGCTGTGGCTAAATTCAGATGCAAAACTACTGCCAGACCCATTTCCTAGCTGAGAATATCAAGCTTTTGCAGGTAAACCAAATACTGCTCTTACTGCATAAATGAACAGATGCTAAGAGACTCCATTCTCATTGAAAAACATAAACCGGTGCCCTTCCTCAGAATGTGTCCACTGTAAAAACAGCAAACTTTCCTGTGGGCCACAAGATGAATCTCAACTCTTCTACAGGCAGAACTAACGCATCTCAGGCAGGAAAGAGTATTCTTTCAGAGACAGTGAGCTGTTTTCTTCCTTTTCTAACTAAACTTGATTTTTTGCAAAACTTTGATTTTTACTGTTTACTAAGTCTGTGTGTATATGTGTAGGGTTTTGTGCATGTGACAGCAATGTCTAAGGCTGGAAGAAAGTATCAGATCCCATAAAGTTAGACTTACCGATAGCTGTTGGCTGTTCATTACAGGGGGTGGGAACCAAACTCCAGCAATCCACAAGAGCAGCAGCTGCTCTTTACCACCAAACTGTCTCTCCAGTCCTTGCACTCAGATTTTAAAGTCTCTCAAATCATTCCTTTCTTGTCCATGTGCTTGCCAAAATTTCCCCCCAAATCAATCCCACCTTGGCATGTGCCTATTTTGTGATGATGCTCACCTGATGTGTGTGCATGTGGAGGCCTGACTGACATCAGGGGTCTTTTGTTGTCCCCTTTTCTTTTATTCCAAATATGGTCTTTCACTGAACCTAGAGCTTGTCATTTCAGCTATACTGGTTGGCCAATGAACTCCGAGGTCCTGCTGTCTCTGCCCTCTCCACTGCGGAGGTTTCAGATAAGGGCCACCACACATGGTTTTTAACTGAGTGGTAGAGATCTGAACTCAAGTACTAACACTTCTGCAGGAAGCACATTTCCACCTGAGCCATATTCCCAGCTCCTACAACACTTGCTTTAAGAACATAGTTTATTTGATCTAAAACTCCTACTCTGGTCCACACAAGAGAAATGAGTGAGTCGCACAAACTGTAAGCAGTTGTTTCCAGTGGTTCACAAGTAACAATCACGGACAAGAAACACTCCAAATGTCAATATTTCCACACCACAGACTATTCCTCAGGGATCAGTCTTCGATAGCAACAAGATGTATGATGGCGTTATGTGACATTCTAGAAGAGGAAAATCCCAGGGACGGAATCCAGACCAGTATTGCCAGGGACTATGAGGGAAAGGCATGAACAAACATTGTAAGGTGTTAAAATTGTTTTAGCTCTTCACTGTATTGCTGTTACAGGAATATGTGTTTTCCAAAAGTCTGAGAACTATGAAATTTTACTATATACTAATATATAATATTAATATGAAATCATAATGGACAGAACAAGAAATGAATAAGAAACATCTATCTGTATCTATACTGAGAATGGAAGAATATGAATACACTTTGAATGGAGGCCAGGTTATTGAAAATAATACTGACATAATTGGAATGATGCTTTATCTGTAAAGAGAAGGTAAGAAGTTTATTTTACGTCCTCTTCAAACATATTTTTGCTATAATTATAAATATTGTGTGAATCCATCGGACAAAAAAAGAATCTATATTTATTTCTTACATAATTTCTCCATCAGTATTTATGCCAGCAGGACAATATCTCTCATTTCACACTTGACTCTTCACAGCCTAGTTGGGAAAGATATCATTTTTCCCCCAGAATATTTTAGGCTATTCTACATCACCAAATGTGTCGTTTGAGGCTTAGAAAGTTCTCATATATCTCTTGGGCACATACCATGCCAATGATGTTGCTGATTTTCTTCTGCAAGGTAACCTAACTCTGACTAATTTTAACTGGGACATTAGCCCCATTCCTCCAGTTGACCAATGTCATTTCCATAGAGACCATTCACATCTTTTCTGTCTTGAAAGATCTAAAATTACTCTTATTTGGCCTCTATGTCATATATATGGTCGGTATGTGGGAGAGGAGGCAGGAGGGGATGGACACGGAGGAAAGCTCATAAAGCTAATGCTTTTAGAGTAAGTTTGGGAGAGGAATATTCAGGTCAGAATAGCTGGTTCTAATGAATAGCTTCCTGGAACAACAGTTTCTTATTGTGAGAAGCGATCCTTTAGCTCCTGCAGTTGAGTTCAGAGCAGCTTCAGATTACCGGCATGGCTGGCCTAAGATTAGGCCTGCTAGCATTTCTTTGCTCAAGAAAGGAAAGGCTAAAAAGGCTCAGAAAAGATTCAGAAGCCGCTCATTAGGCCCAACCCCTCTGCCTTTAAGTTGTTCCTGTTCCTTTAAGTAAATCCTTACCCAAGCTCCTGTAAGGAACCCCAAGTAAACTTGGGGTTCACCAAATGCATTTAGGATAGAATCATTTCTTTGGTGCCCTTCCTGGAGTGAATAAATATCTTTTCATACCTCCTTAGGAAAAGTTAAACCAATACATGTATATCTTTTGTTGTCCTATAAATACATATTATCTGATTATGAATACATTAGAATATCTTTTCAACTGAAGATGTTTTATAATCAATTATGGCTTGTTGGTATCAACCCACTTGGATAACTACCAGATACTATGTCACATGGCTTAGCTACATTCCTGAGCGGAGGTAGAGAGTATTGATCTAAGCATAGAGCTTAACATTCAGTGAATAATCACTGAGCAACTGCCAGACTGTGTCTTACATATGCCCTTGATAGTAAGGCAACACTTGCAGTGTGTCTATGAGGGCGTGCCTCTTGGTATCCCCATCAGAGTAATGGACAAAAGAACCTCAGATAATGTTCAATTCATTGCCCAGAAACACACTGAAAGCCCTCTGCACCTCTGGATAGCTATTCGGTTTATACATCCTGTATATTTAAAGCCATCATTACTGTTCTAAGCCCCACAGGTAAAAAAAAAAAAAAAACCACTGAAGGTTGAGAAGGACCTAAGAGAGGGCCTGAGCCCCACCCACCGTGTCCCAGGCAGCTGAGGACCATCTCTATGAAACAGTCCACAGAGATCTGACAATTCACTTGAGACCTTGGCTGTGCTTAACAAAATGCCACAAATACCTTCCCCAGCAGTGAGGCAACTGAAAAGCAGCAGGGAGTAAAGGAATCCAACTTGCCAACCTACTCCTCCAGGCCTCAGAGATCTGGGATGTTGGCTGTAGGAGGCAGTGAGGCGGGCCACCCCTGTCACTGGCAGCTGTGCCATCCTTCTCTGCATGCAGGGAGGCAAACATACAAGCAGCTCCTTGCACCCACACTTTAGCAAAAGCAGACTAAATATAGCCACATTTTTTTCCTTTATGAGCCAGTTCAGAGAGGGAGGTACTGCTCCATTCCACTTCAGAACCAGGCAGGAACCAGGATGATTTACAGGAGCAGAGCTTCTCACTTGCTCCCATGGCTTCCAAAGAGCCATATGCAAGGTCCAAATGAGCTAGAGAGTGCTGAAGTTCTGCATAGCAAATGTCAGTACCCTTAAAAAAATGGATACGCTACAGAGGACTTAGATGTGCTTTCTTCCACTTTCTTGTCCATAGGAAACAACCAGACTACTAGCACTTGGGAGAAACCCCTTTCAGAAGCACACATTATACATACATGTTCCATGCCCTTTACCCATGACCACACCCATGAATTCTAATGAAAGGCTCACTCAATGCTACTACTCCTCCATTAGCCTGTCCCTAAATGCTCCATTTGTTCTCAGACCTCCCACGTTATCCTTGCTTGTAGTTTTATTTAGCACTTACAGCACTCTGTCTATTTGGTTTCCTCTTTCACCAATTTGTAGGTAGGGGAGGAGGAGGCATGGGAACTGAGAGGCTCAGGCCCCTTCCTTATGACTTCTGCCACCATATCTGGCATAGTTCTTTCCACAAGGACAGCATCTCATGTTCACTGCCAGAAATAGGAAGCCTATCTAAAGACCCCCTCTTTCTCCTAATGAATAAAAGACAAAGTATCTTCGGCTGGAGTTCCAGGCTTCAGACTCGTGATGGCCTCTCAGTGACATGTGACCACAGCAGCTGCCATGACTCAGCGCTTTCGCTCAGTTCTACAAGTGAAGGTTTCCAGCATCTCCCTTTCTTTATTCCAGCCCTTGTTCATTCTGGCCTATGAGAACAGCAAAGCTATTGAGGAAGACAGGGTAAGATGAAAGGGATTAGTAAGGGCTGAGCTATGTAAGGCAACCATGGGATTAGACAAACCCTGTTTAAGACAGGCTGCAAGAGCCATGGGAGTGGCAGGGACCGCTGCCACAGCAGGTTCCTATCCCGGTTTTGAGGCCTCCTTTCTTATTCATATAGTCACTCCTCAGGCACTTGAAGTGATGAGTAACCAGTCCACCTGTCTTATTTCCGAAAACAGTGATCAACAGGAGCTGACAAAGCAGGCAAATTTGACGGACTAGAAAACTAAATGAAATTAAGCAAAAAAGGGAGGAGGAGGAGGAGGAGGCGGGGGAAGAGGAGGAGGAGGAACCTTTGATGGCATGTGTAGTGGAAGAGAACTTGGAACATTTGGATTGAGACACCCATGGTCTCACTGTTTCTACAGGTGGACAGAGTTGGGAATTTCTCAGCATGGTGGCCAGTAGAGGATTTAAATAACTCATAATCCCACCCAGTGACTCACCCATCTCTTATTCATCCATTCATTCAGAGAGCACACATGGGTCAGACATAAGACCAAATGAAAAAGTAGTTACAAAAGTCTGGGTGGGATAGCACAATGGCAGAGGAGCCTCCTCTCCATTGCATGGAGCAGAGGGTTTCATCCAAATGCTTCTGGCCTCTCTCCTCATCCTCTTGCAGGGATGAAAACAGAAGATAGTAATTTTATGCACATGCTTGTGGAAGCCACAGAGCATGGGCTTCAGTTGGAAGCAGTGGTATCAGTTCTTTCTGCTTTAAGACTGTAAGTATGAGGGGCAGTGCCTCTACAAGGGTAAGTTCACCCAAGGAGCAGTGTGAACATGCCCACTGACTATATGACTCAAGAGTCTGAAAGGTGACCCAAGATGATGGCTTGTGATAAAGGAGACATAGTTATTTCATATTGTTATTCTTTCTAGGAACTTAGTTCTCAAACCAAGGTGGGTAGGGTCAGCATTTTCTAACTCCGCTAATCCACTATCCCATGACTGATACAAGTGTCTATTCTTTTCCTCGTTGCCCCTTTCAAGAGGCTTACTCCAGAAAGACTACAGAATCTGGATACTGAATGAGTAGTGAGATGTCATTTGCCGGACTATTATGATCAATTAAGAACAAAAATTCGGATCATAAATGTCACTTAGAGTACACAGCTTTCCACTTGAAATACTTTTCTTGGTGGGAGGAGAGCTTCTAGTGCTGAAACATGGAACTCATCTTCCTGCCACTTAAGAGGAGTTATTCTGTTTGCCCTGCTGTAGAAACACTAAGAGCAGGCTGCTCGCCATCCTAAAACAAAACAAAACAAAACAAAACAATCCACCAAGGAGACAAACCCTTCTCTAGCTGGGGAATCATGTATTTATTCATGAAACAATTCTTGTCTTCTAAGTTCCAGGCACTGTTCATAGAACACAGACAAATATAACACTACGTCTAGGGGATCTACATTTCTGCGTCTACATTTCCCTCGCTCCTTATAATAGTACAACTAATTTCTGAAGGTCAGAATCACATCAGTGAGTAGAACTGCCTCCACGATCTATACATGGGGAGTGAGTGAGTAGAACTGCCTCCACGATCTATACATGGGGAGTGAGTAGAACTGCCTCCACGATCTATACATGGGGAGTGAGTGAGTAGAACTGCCTCCACGATCTATACATGCGGAGTGAGTGAGTAGAACTGCCTCCACGATCTATACATGGGGAGTGAATGACTAGAGATTCTCCCTTTAAAAATATTCAACATGACCATACAACCTCAATACAATGAAGACTGTAAGAGAGTATCCTATCCCATGGTGGGAAAGCACATGTATATGGGAACAAGTACAGAAATAAAACCACTCATAATTCTACCCTATAATTTGACATCTTTCATTTATTCATTCACAGAGGGTACACACTGGGCTAAGCACGAGACCTAAACATAAGACATAAAAACCTAAGGTAGTTATGTAAAAGTTCAGGTACCCATAAATGGAAAACAAAGCAAAAGCCACAATTAAGGCTAATAAACAAATAGGATGTTCTTAAATTCAACGTGATATATACATATGTATGTATGTATGTATGTGTGTATGTATGTATCACAGTAGCCATAAAACAGTAAACAAAGGACACCCCTTTCCGTGTTAAATAGGAAGCCACATATTCAGCAAAATGAGTAAGTGCCCTACTTTCAATTAACATTTTTACAAGTTCAAGTTTACTTAAGAGGAGGGTTACACGTTATAAAAACCTTCTAATTTGTTACTAATTAGAGAACGTGGCTGGCATGAATAAGTAAAACATTAAAGTGTAAAACAGGTGCTAAACGGTAAACCTTTTTTATAGGAGAGGAATGGCAGAGAGTATTAGGAGCCTTCAGAGTTAACCTGTGTTCTAGGCACCCTTCTGTAAAACCTGCCTTCTACTACACTGTTCCCAAAACAGTAGCAAGTCCATTTTTCCTTCCAGATATAGACACAAAATCTCAAATGTAATTATATGCTATCTTTCCTTTTAAGTTGCTCTGATAAAATTCCTATTTTCTCAACTCACTATTTCTCAATGAACATGTATAAACTGGTCATTCTTTGATCTTGACCTGGGATTCTGTATGTGATGATCATGCAGATTAGGACACTTAGCCTCCTGATGGACTCCGGGCACAAAACTCTGAAATAGTAGCATTGGGTATCATTTCCTAAATCTCAAATGAGTACTAAGAGAACAATGCCATTCTCAGCAGGAGAAGAAACCAGTAGCTTTGAGTCTTCAAACAGGAGGGCTGAGGAGGGGGAACCCTTCCTTAAATAAATACCTTAAAACTTCCCTTCTATGGCATTTGGACACATAAGAAAGTCTTATGGAGTCAGTTATAAAAGTTCCATGAATGATTGCTGTGCAATCCATGGGTAGTTTTTGAGGGCATGCTATGGAATAAGTTCTATGCTACTGCCTGGGAAACTGGGGTGTACTGTCTCAGTCGCCCAGCGCTTCAGATTCCAGTGAGAGACATATTAACTGTGGTAAGTGTAGGGTAGACTTAAACACTGGTGCTAGGGAATATCAGAGCAGAAGGTTCCCATGGCTTGCAAAGGGAAAAGAGCTGGAAGGTTTGGACTGAGTTTCTAGAGGAAATTATGTCTTTCCTGAGCCTTGGAAGACCTCAGGGAAGGAATGAGGATGGGACTATTTCATCCTGAAAAAACTCTCTTTGCAAAAAAACTTCAGCCAGGAATCCCTTCCAGGGAAAGTTTCAAACACTTCTGTCTACTTCAGTTCTCAATGTCATTCAAACGTAGGTACTCTGTTTATTACATGGGCTTTTCAGTCAAGGAAGCCATTAGGAAATAAAATAAGTTCTTTGAAATATACAAACACTTTCAGAGTCCTTGTTTTTGTAAGGTCAGGCTTTACTGGTGCAAACCCCACCAGGCAAGAAATATGACTAATTCTATTCTATACTTCTCGGAGTAAACAGAAAATTATCTTTAAGAACACTATGGACTTCCAAGTAGGAGGGAGTTTCCCTCACTTTGGGAACACAAAAGAGAGATCATAATTAATGTCACCTGATGAGTAAGGTGGAAGGGTGGTGGAAGATAAGCAGACTTTGTTCTCAAATTTCACTGATGGATTTTATGTTGGCTTTCTGTTTCTGTGGCAGCTCTATCACCTGTCTGTCTGTCTATCTAGCAATCAATCAATCATCTATCTGTTATCTACCGACCTACCTACATACTTTCCTACCTGAGAGAAGGGTGGAGGTGTGTGTACTGGGGAGGTGGACATTTTTGCTGGCACAGTTAGTTGGGAAAGCTGAAAGTAGAGGCATCTGGCTAAGAGGCTCCGATCCTGAGATCACCCAGAGTCATTCCTGAGTTTACAGGTGTTGAGTGTGTGTGAGCTGGACTCTTGCTACTTCAAGTAAAGGGCCAGGATATTTCACTTGCTGTTTCCTGAGGCAGAGAGGTGAGACAGAAGCAAGAAACCCTGTGGGATTTTCTTCTCTGTAGCCTCCAAGGACCTGGCTCATTTCCCTTTGGCAAGCACCCTGATGTAGCTGGCAACTACGCCTTCCTTTTCCTGCCTCAGGTCCCCTCTAACCCTAAGTGCACTCAGGAACTATGAAGGTAGGTGCTCCCCTTACAATTCCACACTCATTTCATTGTATCTCATCATAGAGGTATGAAACCTCTAATTTGACATCAGAAAAGCGTCCTGCTACACGTGTCCGGTTTCCTCACCCCCACCCCTGGACCTATCCTGAAGAAAAAGTCTGTGCTCTAAAGTAAGTGAAAGTGACATGGATAACTCTGATCCCTCAAAAATCCCGACCAGAGGTAGGGCTGTGCAATCAAAATGGCAAATTCGAAGTCCAAAATTATACAAGGAAATAGGAAGGCAGACTTCAAAAAAAAAAAGAATTTCCCAATCCAAGCAGTTGGTTTACACTCTGATTCTGTGAACTTTGTTAACGCTGGGTAGGACTATACAGAAACAGATGTAAAGACAGCCCCATCCTAGAGACACATCTGCTGCAGTCACTGCTGGGTACACACAGCGAGGGGTCCTCGACCCAATGGCAGTCCAAGCTTCTGGATGACGCACCTGGCTAGAGTCCTCTCCCACGTGTGGATGGCAAAGCGAGCATCCCCAGCAATGTGGTCACCCAGCCTACCTTGGCTGGAGGGGAAGGGAAAAGGGCAAGTCAGGGCTATACCCTCGCGCTGGACTTCCCGGTTGTCCACCCATTTCCATCACAAAGCTTAGGACTGGGAGTGCTCTTTCTGCCCTGATGTCCTGCTAGCTTACACATCTCTCAAAGTGAAGCAGGTGCCTCCTGGCCTTGCAGGGCTCAGGTGAGCACCAAGTGCTACAAGGGAGAAGGGGCCCGCTTGCCGCCACCCCCTTTTTTCTCCTCCCCACCGGAGCCAAGCTTCATCAAGGATGTGGATTGGAGTGCGCGGGTTAAGAAGGAGCTTAAAACGCCCCAAGCGTCCCTTACCTTCCACAGCCATTCTCTCAGAGCTTGCCTAACGCATGCATAATTTTCTTGGCCGAGGTACTCCTCCTGCCCCGCGCTCCCCCCTCCCCTCTCTTTCGCCTAAATATTCTGTGCTCATCTGCTCCAGGACCAACCTGCTGCGGTCACGCAAAGCGAGCAGCCGGCTCCTGCTCTGCGCGAGGCTGCATGGGAGTTGTAGTCCGATTTTTGCACAAATCCCTAACCCCCTCGAAGCTTCCCACTTGTCCCGTGCGGCTAGACTTCACTGCCACAGTACACTCATATACCTAGATTCTGTGGCATCCGACTGACTGCCTTCTCTTCTAGGGACCTCTCGAGGGAACCCAAAGAGTGATGGGTGACATTTAGGAGGACTACATCTCCCAGACTGCCGTGCGCCTGGCTTCTTTCAGCTTTGAGAGGAGGAATCTAGATTGAGACCTTAGCTGTCGTTTAGAAGCTCTTAGGCAGCAAGCAGTCTTTGGGCAGGAGGCAGCAGGGTAGTGGGCAGCCACTGGGTAGATACTAGGCTCTCTTGGCGGGCCACTGGACACTTGATTTACTGGGTCAGTGAGGAGAGCAGATGCGCCGGATGTCTGTGGCGGTCTCTCTGGGCCACAAGGTGCACTTAAAACTTGTTCCCAGGCATCCTGAAATATTTGGGGTTGTGGGGAATCCCTCCAGGAGAAACAGCTGACTTGTGAAGCTTTTGGATGTTCTCACGGTTAAATACTGATGAAGGTGGGGTGACTTTAAAATTTTCCAAAGACAATATCCTAAAGAGGCTGTTAAGATTATGTTACAGGGCATCAGAGCATAAGACAGCTGGCTTCCAAAGTGAGAGCTGGCTGTCAACTTTCCTGGCTAAGGCATCCCTTGTCTTCCTGTGATAGAGTCTTGTAAGAAACACTCTACACAGTTCAGTTTCTTTCCACCTCTGAACCTATGACCCTCCTGTGGGGTTGGCTGGTAACATTTTAAATAAATAAAGGAAGGAAGGAAGGAAGGAAAAATCGTGTGTATGGCAGAAACTCAGACTTGGCAAAATATTGATGAAAATTAAACTCCCCTGCAGTTTTCTCCTCCATGCAAAAATACAGACACAGATATGGTTGGTTGGGATAAGTAAATGGTCTTGGGAACTTGTTTTCGTTTGAGCTGCTTTTTCTCCTTCTTCTTCTTCTTCTTCTTCTTCTTCTTCTTCTTCTTCTTCTTCT
>JADRCH010000007.1:6753752-6809860 GCA_019843965.1 Rhynchomys soricoides | reverse complement strand
TCTTCTTCTTCTTCTTCTTCTTCTTCTTCTTCTTCTTCTTCTTCTTCCCCCTCCTCCTCCTCCTCCTCCTCCTCCTCCTCCTCCTCCTCCTCCTCCTCCTCCTTCTTCTTCCAAAAAGAACTCTAATGAAGTAACTCCAAAGTTCTGATATTTCCACACTCACCACAGACTTTGTGTTATCTTGGTCACCAAAAAGACAGTTTTCTTTCGGAGTCAATATGTGCACAACTATTTTTGTTCTTGTTCCCTGCTTAGTAAGTGCAAGCCTAGTCCTCCTGTTGGGTAATGTAATTGTGCGTAGATATTTTAAAACATACTTTTTAATGTAAGTATTAAACACCATTGATGTTAGTTTAATTCTGAGTCTACAAAAGCGTGTGCAAATTAAACCTAAGCCATTCATTCTAGATACAATAAAACAAGACCAGTCCAGAGAGGCAAAGTCCATGAGAAAACAATATTCTAACCTAATAAGCCATCAAGCATTGAAAATATGGCAGAAGTGAAAGCCAGCCTCTTCATTGACACAGCATGTCAACTAGTTGTTAGTGTTTAACTTCTTGTGTTCTTTATAAATTTTAAATTTTTAGCACTCTGTCAGATGTGGGGTTGGTGAAGATCCTTTGCCAATCTGCAGGCTTCTGTTTTGTCCTATTGGCAGTGTCCTTTGCCTTACAGTTTCATGAGATCTGATTTATCAATTGTGGATCTTAGAGCCTGAGCCATTGGTATTCTGTTCAGAAAGTTGTCTCCTGAGCTAAGGAGTTCAAGGCTCTTTCTGTACTATTAGATTTTGTGTATCCAGTTTTATGTTGATGTCTTTGATCCACTGGAACTTGAGTTTTCTGCAGAGTGATAGATATGGATCTATCTGCACTTTCTACTTGCAGACATCCAGCACCATTTGTTTAAGATGCATTCTTTTCCCATTATATGATTTTGCCTTCTTTGTCAAAAATCAAGTGTCCATATGTAAGTAGGTTTATTTCAGGGTCTTCTATTCTATTCCACTGATTAACCTGTCTGTTCCTATATCAATATTATGCAAATTTTATTACTATTGTTCGGTAGTACAGTTTGAGGTCAGGCATGGTGATACCTCCAGAAGTTTTGTTATTGTTCAGGATTGTTTCTGCTATCCTAGGTTTTTTGTTTTTCCATATGAAGTTGAGAACTGCTCTGTCAAAGTCTGTAAAGAATTGTGTTGGTATGTTGGTGGGAATTACTTTGAACCTGTAAACTGCTTTTGGTAAGATGGCCATTTTCACTGTTAATCCAACAAATCAATGAGCTTGGGTGATCTTTCCATCTTCTGACATCTTCCTCAATTTCTTTCTTCAGCAATTTAAACATCTTGTTGTACAAGTCTTTCACTTGCTTGGTTAGAATTACACCAAGATATTTTCTATTATTCCTAGCTATTGTAAAGGGTGTTGTTTCCGTAATTTATTCCTTGGCCAGTTTATCATTTGTATAAAGAAGGGCTACTGATTTCTTTCAGTTAATTTTGTATCTAGACACTTTGATGAAGGTGTTTGTTAACTGTAGGAATTCTTTAGTAAAACTTTTGGGGTCACTTATATATACAACCATGTCATCTGCAGTGATACTTCAAATTCTTCCTTACCAATTTGTATCCCCCTTGGACTCCTTTAGTTGGCTTATTGATCTGGCTAGAACTTCAAGTACTATATTGAATAGATAAGGAGAGAGTATGCAGCCTTTTCTTATCGATGACTTTAGTGGGATTACTTTGAATTTCTCTTCCTTTAGCTTGATGTTGACTATTGGATTGCTGTATATTGCTTTTATTATGTTTAGGTATGTGCCTTGTATAGCTGATCTCTCTAATACTTTTTAAATGAAGGGATGCTGGATCTTGTTAAAGAGGTTTTCATCATCTAATGAGATAATTATGTGATTTTTTTCAGTTTGTTTATATGGTGGGTTATGTTGATGGATTTTAGTATATTGAACCATCCCTGAATCTGTGGGTTGAGACTTACTTGATTATGCTGGATAATGTTTTAGTGTGTTCCTGGATTTGGTTTGTTAGTATTTTAATTGAGAATTTTTGCATCAATGTTCACAAGAAAGCTGTCTGAAGTTCTCTTTTTTTGTTGAGTCTTTGTGTAGTTTAGGTCTCATGGTGACTGTAGTGTGCTTTCTATTTTTATTTTGTGGAATAGTTTGAAGAGTATTGGCATTAGCTCTTCTTTAAAAGTCTGGTAAAAGGGAGGGAGCAACAGTGGTAACTGGCTTGACCCCTCGATGCTCCCGGAGACTGGATCACCAACCAAAAAATACACATGGAGGGAACCATGGTGCTGGCCACATATGCAGCAGAGGAGGGTCTTGTTAGCCATCAGGGGAGCAGAGGCCCTGTGGCCTGCAGGTGTTAGATCCTTCAGTATAGGAGAATGCTAAGGACAGAAGCTGAGAGTGGGTGGGTGGGTGGGTGAATACCCCAATAGTGGCAGGGCAAAGGGGAAGGGAATAGGGAGGTTCCAAAGGGGAGATCTGGAAAGGGGGGAAACATTTGAAATGTAAATAAAATATGAAAAAAAATAAAAATAAATAAATAAATAAATAAAAAAGAGGAAAAAAAAAGAAGAAAAGAAAAAAAAAAAAGAAAGCCTGGTAGAGTTCTGCACTAAAACCATCTGACCTGGAACTTTTAGTTGGGAAACTTTTAATGACTGCTTCTATTTCCTTAATGATTGTAAAGCTATTTAAATAGTTTGCCTGATCTTGATTTGATGTTGGTAAGTGCTATCTATCCAGAAAATCTTCCATTTCATTAACATTTTCCAATTTTATGGAATATAGGCTTTTGAAGTGAGACCTAGTGATTCTTTGAATTTCCTCAGTGTCTGTTGTTATGTATCCCTTTTCAGTCCTGATTTTGTGTGTTTGGATACTGTCTCTGTCTTTTGGTTAATTTGGCTAAGGGTTTGTCTGTCTTATTGATTTTCTCAAAGAACCACCTCTTGTTCTCACTGATTCTTTGTATTGTTTTCTTTGTTTCTAACTGATTGGTTTCAGCCCAGATTTGGATTATTTTCTGCCTTCTACTCCTCTTTGGTGTGCTTGCTTCTTTTTCTATTTTTTCCCCCCTTGGGCTTTCAAGAGTACTCTTAAATTGTTTGTTATGAGAACTTTCTAACTTCTTTATGGAGGCACTTAATGCTATGAAATTTCCTCTTAGCACTACTTTCATTGTGTCCCATCAATTTGGGTGTGTTATGCCTTCATTTTCATTGAATTTTATAAAATCTTTACTTTCATTATTTATTCCCTGACCCAGAGATCATTGAGCAGAGAGTTGCTCAATTTCCATGACTATGTAGGCTTTCTGGTGTTTCTGTTGTTGTTGAAGTCCAGCTTTCATCCATGGTATATCTGTTGATGCTTGCTTTGTGACCTACTATAGGGGTGGTTCTGACGGTTCTATTCCCTTATTGGTTCTTGATCTATCAGTAAAGATGCCACGGGCCAATTGCTAAATGGAATGATAGGCAGAACTTCTGAGTCCCCACAGGAGAACTAGCAGACACAGGGGAGATAAAAGGAGTGTTAACCATGCTTTGGAGAAAGAAAAGCCAACCAGCCATGTGAGATTTCTGATGGAGCAACCATGTGCTTCTTCTCCAGGTAGGAGGTTGGGATATTGAGCAACTGAAGTTGAGGGCGGATTTAGGATGCTGTTGGAGGCACCCAGCAATTGAACCATAAGGCATGTTGAAATTGAGCAATGTGTGCGTGTGTGTGTGGGGGGGGGGTTCTCATCTGTAGATCCAGGGAATATGGGTCAGGGCTGGTACTGCAGCATAATCCTGGAGCTTAGGTGGGGTAGAAAAAGCTACACACAACAACCAACTATATAGTCAATTTTGGAAATGGATCCATGAGGTGCTAAGAATAATGTATATTTTTTTATAATTGGGTGAAATGTTCTATAGATGTCTGTTAGGTCTATTTGATTCTTAATGTCTGTTAGTTTTATTATTTCTCTGTTTAGTTTTTGTCTGGATTACCTGTCAATTGGTGAGAGTGGGATGTTGAAGTCTCTCACTATTAATGTGTAGGGTTCAATATGCAATTTAAGCTTTAGCAATTTTTTTCTTACAAATGTGTGTCCCCTTGTGGAATAGATGTTTAGAATTGAGAAATCATCTTGATAGATTTTTCCTTTGATGAGTATGAAGTATCTTGCTCTGTCTCTTTTGATTAATTTTGGTTGAAAGTCTATTTTATTTGATATTAGAACAGCTATTCCAGTTTGCTTCTTGGGTCTATTTGCTTGGAAAGCTTTGTTCCAGCCCTTTACTATGAGGTAATGACTATCTTTATTGCTGAGGTGTGTTTCATGTATGCAGCAGAATGATGGACCCTGTTTTCCTATCCATTCTACTAGCCTTTGTCTTTTTGTTAAGGAATTGAGTTCATTGATGTTGAGAGATATTAATGACCAGTGATTGTTATTCCCTATTATTTCAATGTTAGTGGCATTCGTGTGTTGTTTGTTTGTGTGTGTGTGTGTGTTTGTGTGTTGTGTGTGTGTGTGCTTCCCTTGTTTTTGCTGGTATGGAATTACTTATTTCCTGTGTTTCTTGGATGTAGTTGTATTCCTTAAGTTGAAGTTTTCCTTCTAGTATTTTCTGTAGGGCTAGATTTGTGGGTAGATATTGACTGGATTTGGATTTGTCTTGAAATATCTTGTTTCATCCATCTATGGTGATTAGAAAGTTATGCTGTGTATAATAGTCTAGGTTGGCAACAGTGGTTTCTTGGAGGTTGCAAGATATCTGTTCAGGCTCTTCTAGGTTTTAGATATAGTCTTTTCTGAGAAGTCAGATATAATTGTTATAGGTCTGCCTTTATATGTTACCTTGTCTTTTCCTCTTTCACCTTTTAATATTGTTTATTTTTTCTGTAGATTTTCTGTTTTGATTATTATATGGCAGGAGAATTTTCTTTTTTTGGTCCAGTCTGATTGGCATTCTATAAACTACTTCTACATTTAAAGGCATCTATTTCTTTAGGTTGGGAAAGTTTTCTTCTATGATTTTGTTGAAAATATTTTCTGGGCCTTGGAGCTGATACTCTCCACCTTCTTCTAGTCCTGTTATTTTTAGGTTAGGTCTTTTCATGGTATCCCAGATTTCCTGAATGTTTTGTGTCAGAAATTTTTTATTTAACATTTTCTTTGATTGATGTATCAATTTCTTCTATTGCATCTTCTATACCTGAGATTCTGTCTTCCACCTCCTGTATTCTGTTGATGTTGCTTGCAACTGTTGTTCCTGTTCTCTTCCCTCCATTTTCCATCTCCCAGATTCCCTCAGTTTGTATTTTTTTGTTGCCACTTCCATTTTCAGGCCTTGCCCAGTTTTATTTATTTTCTTCACCTGTTTATGTTTTCCTGCATTTCTTTAAGGAATTTATTCATTTCCTCTTTAAAGGCCTCTATCAACATTATAAGGTTGTATTTAAGACCATATTCTTATGCTTTGGTTGAGTTAGGATATCTAGAGCGTGCTGTAGTAGGGTAGCTGTGCTCTGAAGTTGCCACATTGTCCTGGCTTTTAATGATTGTGTTCTTTTGAGGGCCTTTAACCATCTAGATGGCTTTGGTGCCTGGATGTTCCTGTCATAGTAGGTATTGGGGGAGGGGTTGACCTCAATGTTCCTGATGTGGCCCGCCTCTGATAGGTATTTTTTTGGCTGTGTGGTTCCAGATCAGCAAGTCTGTATGTTTCAGGATCTGCAGGTATGTGTGTTTCAGTATTCACAGATCTGATGAAAGTGGCTGGAGATATGTTGGGAGAATAGGTCCACCAGGGCTAGCTGACTGCTCAGGAAGATTGGGGATGCCCCAAAGTTCTCAGCGAGCATGGAAAGTGGGTCACAGAAGGGAAGCTAACCTGTATGGTTCAGGATCCATAGATCCAATGAAGCTTGATACAGAGGTGGCAGAAGAATGGAGGTCCGCTCGGGATAGCTGACTACTCAGAGCAGCTGGAATTGCCCCAGAAGATTCAGCAAGCAGGGATTGTGAGTGGGTGGAAGGGAAACTAACTTGTATCCCCTTTTTTCTTATGAAGGAGTTTTGATGGTGTTTAGAAAGATTAAATGCTCCAGCCTTTCTTTTATGACTGAGGTCTGGCTAAATAGATGTCATGAATTTGTTTCAATGAGATTTTAAAAATAGCTTTTTTAAAGATGGAAGGGATAACTAGTATTGTTCAATTTTACCCTTTCCTCATTCCTCCAGCTTCCTGCCTTTAACACAGTCCTGGTTGAAGCTTTAACAGCCATCTTGAATTGTTGGTTAATATGTATGATTAGTAATATAGATTACAAAAGGCATTAAGAGAAGAACGAAAAGAAGAAGAAGAAGAAGAAGAAGAAGAAGAACAAGAAGAAGAACAAGAAGAAGAACAAGAAGAAGAACAAGAACAAGAACAAGAACAAGAACAAGAACAAGAACAAGAACAAGAACAAGAAGAACCACCACCACCACCACCACCACCACCACCACTATCAAACAAACAGTGGTGCTTGTTACCAGTTAGCTAGTCATGTATTAGCTATCTCTGGAGTTTTGTAAAAGTGAAAATAAAATTGCACATCTGTTAAAAGATTGTCATCTTTAGTATCTATTATCAGCATAAAAACACACTTTAAAAATATTGTTAATACTTGATTTATTTTATATGCATAAGTATGGTTTCAAACTGATATACATAATTTTAGTAAAAGGGAAACTCCAGATCTCATCTGGTTCCTCCCAAAATTCATCCTGTATGTTCCTTAGTAGGCTACTGTTAAACATGAAAACTTTAAGTGCTAGAACTTAGTCTCATCCTTTCTGTATGAACTTAGACATTCTGTCATAATCCTGCTTCCACAGTAAATGCTCAATAAATAATTCATTATACCTATTGTCACTTTATGGATATTATCACTGACATTTATTAAATGATTATAATTGTCAAGATACATACACATACAGACACACACACACACACACACATATATATATATATATATATATATATATATATATATATTCATTTATTCATTTATGGCACTCATTTGAGACCATCATCTCTTACCATTTCTAGATGAGAAAACTGAGGCTTAGTGAAATTGAGTAATTTTCCAAATGTTCCAAAATACAAACTGATTTTAATAGGGATTAGGTCTATTTAAATAGTGTAACTGCCTCCATTTTACTCCATAAACTCTGTTTTTGCTCACTGTATGTATGTGTCTGTGTGATGTGCATGTGTTCTTGTCAGGTATATGAACTGTTGGGTGTGTATGCATGTGTGTGAACTATGCCAGAGTTTGTTGTAAGGTGTCATCCTCAATCTCTTTTTAAAGACAACATAAATTACTTAGTCTAGAGCTCACTGATTCTGCAAGGCTGGCCATCTAGCCATCTCTGACTCTACTATTCTAGTGCTAGAATCACATGTACCACCATTCCCAGCCTTTTACATATGGACTAAGAATCTGAACTAAAGTTCTGATGGTTGCATGGTAAACATTCTACTTACTGAGCTAAGCCCCTGTTTTCATTCACTTTTGACAATCTGTGTCCTATGTGTTTATAAATGGCTGATTGAAGTAATCAATGAATTAATTATATAATAATACGAAAACATTATTTTTCTAAAACTATTATGTCTTAATATTTTTGCGGAATATTAAAACATGTATGTGAATATTTAATATAAATTATATGACTTTATATGAATGGGATCAGTTCAAAAATAACAGACAGGTTCATCTAAGACCTATTATTTCACAATTATATTAGAAAAGTAAAGGTTTTCCCAGATCCCTTCAGGACAAAACAGTGTGGGGGAGCCAGGTAGAGTACAGTACTTGAGTGGTGTGTGATATGACTTGAATATAGCTTTGGATATGTCTCCTAAGCATGACTATATTGACTGCTTAGTATCCAGTATGACAACATTAGGATATGATGGGGCCTTTAGAAAGAAGGGTCATTAACTCACTGGAGGTATGCCCTTAGAGTGACTAACATTGGTCTCAACTAAACCTCATGATTCTCTGTCTTGCCATGTGAACTCTCCGTCTATCTTCTGCTATGGGGCCCTCATTATGGCTCAGCTAATAACAGTAGCATGCTCTTGAACCTCTAGTGCTATGAATAGATTTTCATATTTTCTGAGTACCTCTTCCAACTTAGGCTATTTTATTATAGAAGCAGAAATGAAATTAATATAACTTTGTTCAGTTTGTGAGATTATGGGAGAGATTGCTGCTACTCTAGTTTTAGCTATTTTTTAGTGAAGGGGTATGGGACTTGAGCTTCACTGCCAGCTCAGCGATAGTCACTGATATCTCTGACCAAGCCTGAAGGATTACAGCTACCTGGGAAGCTAGTCTGGACAAAGGAATAGAATGAACAAAACACTAAGAGAGGAAATGAAAGCAAACAAATCTTTGAAGGTATGACACCAAATTGCAGCATTTTTGTGATCATACCAAAAGTTAAGGCATTGATGAATATATTCTTCCTATTAAGAAGAAACAGAAAGATATGCATGTAGATAAAGAAAAAAAACTAGGATTAGTACCCAAGTTTCATCGTACTGCATATTAATTTCTTGTAGCTTCCACAACAGAGTATCATACCTGTGTAGTGCCAAAATAGCATAAATATATTCTTCACACTTCTCTGAAATTTTGGTATTAGCAGCTCCATACTCACAAAGCCTCCCAGAAAGGACTCTCTGACTTTGGCAATCTTGCATCTTCCTTGGCTTGCAGTAACTCTACCTTTGTCATGACTTCATTGGCATATGACTTTCTTGGCCATGGATGATTGTCTACCTATGGATGGCCCATCCTTAAGATAGTGTTAGTGACAATCTTTTGAGTCTACTTTGATACTACACTCAGTAAACCTACTGCCAAATAAGATTATATTCATATATTCTGGGAGTGAGAACTTTGATATTTCTACTTGGGGGTTTACAACTCAACTCACAATAGACCCAACTCCCCTACCGTCCTTTAGAAGTCATGGTGTTTGTCTTCAAATGCCATATCTGAAACCCCATAGCAATGCCACCTGGAAGTTGTTTATGTTTATGACCTTCTGAATCCTTTGTTAGATTTACCTGTTCAGAAACTCCACACTCTATGGAAATAAGTCCTAATGTATGAGAGTAACTACAATAGAAGACAACAATACCAAGGGTTCACACAGGTAGATTTAACTATGATTTAGATTTAAATATTGGATATCATTTTCAAAAAGAGGTCAGAGGTAAGACCTGTGTGTGTGTGTGTGTGTGTGTGTGTGTGTGTGTGTGTGTGCACGCAGGTCAGTGTGCATGAGGGTGTGCATGTATGTCTGTGAGTTTATTCATGTATTTGTGTGTGTGTGTGTGTGTGTGTGCATGTATGGGTGTGTCTGTGCATGCATGTGTATGCATGTGTGTTCTGAATATTTAGGAATACTTGAGTAGAGAAAGAGTAATTTAGTCTGCATAAAAATGTAATGGAAGGAAATTACATTACTCAGAAGGGAGCAGGTGCTAGTAATACAGTGGGATAAGCAGTGCAGTCAAAAGCATCAGTAATTCAGGGTCCCCTCACCTCATTTACCAATCAAATCAATAAAGTGTTGTTCTTATACCCTAAAGACATCACCAATGAATTTTCATTTTCTGTGAGTGAGAGAAAGATGGGAGAACAATGAAGTCTGACCTTTGACTCTGGAATAAGCTACACTAGGTAAAAATCAATGAGAAAACTTAGGTAAATTACTTTGTACAATTCTTAGAACATTTGTGGAAATGATTATAACCAAAACCAATTGCTGACTCCATCGTTCTTTCTTCAATCAGTTCTATAAAAGAATAATTCTCTGCAGCACTTAGAGGGGAAAAGTACTACTCCAATCAAGCACAGAGTTTAAGGCAGGAGACATAGAAAGTTGGTCACTAGTTAATTTTCATCAATTGAATAACTAAAGAAGAATGAATGTGTGTTATTAGATTCCCCCAGATAAAAAATGTACTGTGAAAATCAGAAATGAACAAATTTTTCCTTGAAATTCTTTAAATTATTAATAAAATAAAGGGGTAAATTATATTATATTTACATTCTTAAAAACTAACTTCCCATCATG
The DNA here is from genome assembly GCA_019843965.1 of Rhynchomys soricoides. Classification (NCBI taxonomy): domain Eukaryota; kingdom Metazoa; phylum Chordata; class Mammalia; order Rodentia; family Muridae; genus Rhynchomys; species Rhynchomys soricoides. The sequence goes on along the minus strand of JADRCH010000007.1, from coordinate 6,799,680 downwards.
CTAGAAAACACAGAGAAGAGACTACAGGGAAAGGCTCAACAATATTTTGCCAAGTATGGTGGTATACAAGTTTTTATATAATTTGGTTCTCTGTATGGAGTTTGAACAAAGACAGACTAAAGTCAGCACATGGAGCACACAAGTATTTGCCTAATGACATCCATCCCTGTGCTATGTTAATGAATATTGGGTAATTAATACAAATCAAACAGCAGCAGGCTGTCCTCTCTGTCTCTCTGTCTCTGTCTTTCTCTTTCTCTCTCTGTCTGTTTCTCTCTCTCTCTCTCTCTCTCTCTCTCTCTCTCTCTCTCTCTCTTTCCTCTCCTCTCCTCTCCTCTCCTGTCTTCTCTCCCTGCCCTTCTCTGTGGTGTATGTGTGTGTATATGTGTGTGTATATATGTGTCTGGGTGTGTGTCTGGGTGTGTGTGTGTGTGTGTGTGTGTGTGTGTGTGTCTACAATGTTAAAAAAGGAAGGAAAATAGTTGGGCTTTTGTGATGCAAGGTAAAAAAAGTCTGTTCAGCAGTGGTCAGGACGTAAAATTCTGGGAGAATTCAATCAGTCACAGGTAGTGAAAAAGGCTCCTGGAATGTAGATGACTGATTCCTGTCTTTATAAATCTGAAGGTATGATCTAGGGCTCTATCTTAATGTTCACAAATGCAAAGAGGGAAAAGAAAAATGAGACATAGGTTATGATTTAGACCATAGCTGGGAAAGAGAGCCCACAGCTCACCCAAGATGTACCTGTCAAGACAAGGCAAGCAGCAGTTGCCACAGTAGGTATTGGCTCCTATATGCCCTTTTCAGCCCATGCTACATAATAGTAAAAATGCATCATTTGAAAAGTATGTCAGATATATGAATGGTATGTGCTCTTGGGAATTATAGGCTATTTTTGTACCACACGGCTTTTAATGTTAACGAAATAATATTCATTAGGTGCCTTAAATGAAGCAGGGGCATGTTTATTAAAGTGACCCAGCATCCATATACAACTATTCTAAGGGTTCTTCTTACTCTCTGGGCTCATTTCAGGAAGAAAGAAAACAATATACACTATCACAAATACTGCCCAAGGCCCTGGCTCCTTATGAGAACTACTTTCTTTCCTCTACCACATACTCTTTTTAAGGACACAGTGAAAAAGTATAAATACCCTGGACCTTGAAAACATATGTTTGCTCTTAAAAAAAAAATTATGTTTATATAGTATGGACTTGCTAGAAAAAAATAATTAATACCTCTGGCTATGACTTTTTCACATGCATTATGAACAATTGTCCATTTTTATAGGGTGCTTTTTGACAAACACTATCTGTGTATATAGCCAACTCTACTAAAATATAAGAACTTCAACTGGATTATATTTATCACCTCACACAATTTCCGTGGCTCGAGGAATCAGAGACGGGAGCTAGAAACACATCCCAGTGGGTAAGTTGCTTGTCATGAAATAATGAGTTTTAGAGTTTGGATCCCCAGCACACACACAAAAACCATGCATAGCAGTACAGGAAGGGCAAGGATAGACATATTTTGAAGACTCAGTGGCTAGCCATTCTAGTAAATATGGTCATCTCCAGGATCAGGGATATAGCCTGTCTCAAAAAATTAAATGGAGAAGCAATTGAGTAATATACTTGATATTGCCTTTGAACATCATGCATGGCCACATGGAGGAATAATAACACACACACACACACACACACACACACACACACACACACACAAGCAATCAGAATAAATCAACCATGTGATATGTGATTTTCTAAAGTTGCAGTTAGTATATCTGTTGGAACTTCACTCATATGAGGGCTTGACTTGGGCCAGACTGGCTTCCCTCACACTTTATGTTAGTGCTGGCTGCTGGAAGGAAGCCTCAAAACCTTGCTCATGGACCTATTCGTGGGAATTTTAGGGTGACCACACAAAATGATAGCCCTCTTCTCTTAAAGAGTAAAAAGATAAAGAATAAGACACAAGTCTACCTGCTAAAGACAATGCGTTTGTCCATTCCAATCCCAAATGACAAGCAATGGGCCCTAGTTAAAAGGTCTAATAGTGAACATGCTAAGGTCACCCCCGTAGACTTCCTGTAGACTCTCCTATCCCAGGTTTCCAGCTACTCCCAGAGATTCACCCTACTGATTTCTATTCTCACCAGTAGCCCTCTTTCGCCCCCTCTTCCACACCTGATTGCCATCCACATATTCCTCCCCACCCCTCTCCCACCCAGTTCCCTCTCTCCATCCACTGCTGATGACTATTAAATTTTCCCTTCTCAGTGGTTTTTCACACATCCTCCCTTCGACCCTCCTTATTTTCCAGGTTCTTTGGGTCTGTGGATTGTAGCATAGTTATCCTGCACTTTATGGCTAATGTCCAATTATAAGTGAGTATATACCATATGTGTCTTTCGGGGTCCGTATTACCTCATTCAGAATGATATTCAAGTTGCACCCATTTGCCTGCAAATTTCATGATGTCTTTGTTTTTACTGGCTGAATACTATCCCATTGTGTAGATATATTACATTTTCTTTATCATTCTTTAGTTGAGGGACATCTAGGTTGTTTCAAATTTCTGATTATATGAGTAAAACTGCTATCAACATATTTGAGCAAGTGTCCCTGTGGGATAGTGAGGTGTCTTTTGGTTATAAGGCCAGGAGTGGTATAGTTGGGTCCTGAGGTAGAGATATTCACAATTTTGTGAGAAACCACCAGATTGATTTTTAAAGTGGTTGTACAAATGTGTACTCCCAAAAGCAATGTAAGAGTGCTTCACTGGCTCCACATCCTTGCCAGCATGTGCTGTCACTTGAGTTTTTATCTTAGCCTTTCTGATGGGTAAAGATAGAATCTCAGAATTGTTTTGATTTGCATTTCATGGATTGGGTCTGGGGTAGCAGAGATGAAATATAAATTTTAAAGGTTGTTAACTCTGGAATACCAGAAGGGATAGAGGTGTCCATCCTTTGTGTTAGTCAAAGTATATCAAAATTAACTGGTGTGTGTCTTTCATTCACAAATCCAGAGAGGTCTTGGGTGGGTACAGCTCAAGCATGGCCTTCCAGGAATTAAAGCAGTTAACTAAACTATACCACTACACCCTGTCACTATTAATGATACTCTGATATGCTTGCAGACAGAAACCTAGCGTAACTGTCTCCTAAAAGCTTCATCCAGCAACAGATGAAAAAGGATGCAGAGACCCATAGTCAAACATCAGACAGAGCTCCAGGGAGTATTGTAGAAGAGTGGGAAATAGAAATGAGTGAGTTGGAAAGGTCAAGGACACCACAAGAAGACCTACAGAGTCAACTAACCTGGGACCATGGGGCTCTCACAGAGACTGAACCACCAACAAAAGAGCATGCAGGAGTTGGACCAATGTCCCATCCACATACATTTGTAGCAAGTATGCAGCTTGTGGGACCCCTAACAGTTGAACTGAGGCCTGCTATTAGATCCCCTTCCCCTACCTGGACTACCTTGTTGGCCTCAGTGGGAAAGGAGATGTTAAGTCCTCCTGGTATTTAGATGTCCCAGGGTGGGATGGTATCTGAAGGGGGAGATTCCCCTTCTCTAAGAAGAAAGAAATGGAGTACTGGGGGAGGGATTTGTAAGGGTGGGACTGGGAGCAGAGGAAGAAGGGGGTCTGCAATTGGAATGTAATGTTAATAAAAAATAAATAATAAAAAAAAGAATGGACATGCTTTATACTTACAGAAGAGGTAACATGGCTACGATTCTTATAATAGAAATTATTTATTCTATTCTGCATCAATTATTATATATCTCATTCTAGACCACTCCCTCAGTAACAACACTTACTTCAGTACACAGTAGGTTCTTCAATTCAGTGACTGTGGCTTACCTTGTGTTTGTATTAGGCTAAGAATTTTATATGAGACATCCATTAATCTTTACAATGAGATGTCAATGGGTGTCAGTCTTATGATTTACTTTTAGATATAATACATTTTACAAAGAGTCCATGGAGAGTTTGATATAGCCAAGAATTGATATTCCATAATCCATTCTAAGATCCAGCTTTTAACATTCTTACAATATAGGTCTTTCCACCCACCAAGCCTCAAGAATTATTTCTGTGAGATATTTCTTTTCCTAAACTTATTTGCTTGGGACTATATTGGAAGTGTACTAAATACTAATTCTGACATGAAGTCTATACTTCCAAGCCCTTCTTTAGAACTAGAATATTTTTTTAAAAAAAAAAATAAATAAATAGTTAGTGTGAAAGACAGATTATCTCTGTACTCTTATATCTGCTGTTAATTGGCCACCCACCTGGAACCTATGTTTGTTTGTTTGTTTTTCTACTTAATATTTCTCCTTGAAATTTTTATGATTGAAGATTGTGTAGCCCCAGAAGAGCTTGAAAATCATCAAATAGATGCTCACAGATGTCATCTCTGCTCTGAAATCCTGATTACATGCATCCCCATTCTCACGCCTTCCCATCATTCCAAAAGTTATTGAGAGTTAGTGACCACATTTGTCCATGTCATCCTCATCAATTGCTTTCTTGACTTTCCTTTCCTCATCCTTCAACCACTCTCCTCTTTCTACACTTGATAAGGACTTAAATTGAAAAATAGCAGCCATGTCTTAACAAATCTCCAGACACTCTGCTCTAAATCATCTTGGATTCAATGCCCACATAAATCTCTAAGACTGTCTTCTATAGCAACACTCCTCTATTGTTTCAATATGCCCTTCCATTTGCTCTGTCATTTTCCATAAAAAAGGTCCAAGAAGGATAAGGATGATTATTACATATCAGTAGAGTTTTGTTATTGTTGTTGTTTGCTTGTTGTGTTTTGTGGTTTTTTGCAGACAAAAGTCTAAAAGTTGTTTTTACTTGTTTATTTTTGTTTTGTTTTGCCTGTAAAACTTGCTGAATACTTGGGTAAGCTAATATGAGTCAAGTCATCCCAAAGGGGAAAAAGTGTAACTCAGATATCCTCTTGTATTTTTCAATATCAAGCACAGGTTTCAGGTCATAAAATTCTCTTAGGTGCTGTCTCCATTTGCATCCAGGAACTAAGGCTGTTCCAAAGTTCTCTGTATGCAAGTCCCACCAGGAGAGAGCTGGTCTCCCAGGAGTGCTCTCATTCCTAATCTCAGAGGTGAGATCACTACTTTCTCTCCAATAATTGTCCAAAGCAGAACCAGCCAGGAGTGCACAGGGTACAGGAACAATGGAGCAGCTGGGACAGGATCCTTCTTGTCTTCATCTGCACCAGGGAGCTAAAGTTGTTCCACATCCCTCCACACCCAAACCCTACCCAGGAGAGAGCTGGTCTTGCCAGGAATGCTGACACAGGCTTACAGGTCCACAGGAGGGACAAGTTCCAACCAGAGACAACAAGACCAACTAACACCAGAGATAACCAGATCACAAGAGGCAAGAATAAGAACCTTACCAACAGAAACCAAGGCTACTTGGCATTATCAGAACCCAGTTTTCCCAACACAGCAAGTTCTGGATATTCCAACACACTGGAAAAGCAAGATTTGGATTTAAAATCACGTCTCATGATGCTGACAGGGGACTTAAAGAAGGACATAAATAACTCCCTTAAAGAAACACAAGAGAACACAGGTAAATAGGTAGAAGGACTTAAAGAGAAAACACAAAAATCCCTTAAAGAATTACAGGAAAACACAACAAAACAGGTGAAGCAATTGAACAAAGCAATCCAGGATCTAAAAATGGAAATAGAAACAATAAAGAAATCACAAAAGGAAACAACTCTGAAGATAGAAAATTTAGGAAAGAGATTAGGAGTCATACATGCAAGCATTACAGCAGAATGCAAGAGATAGAAGAGAGAATCTCAGGTGCAGAATATACCATAGAAAACATTGAAACAACTGTCAAAGAAAATGCAAAATGCAAAAAGCTCCTAACCCAAAACATCCAGGAAATCCAGGACACAATGAGAAGACCAAACCTAAGGATAATAGATATAGAAGAGAGCGAAGATTCCTAACTTAAAGGCCCAGTAAATATCTTCAACAAAATTATAGGAGAAAACTTCCCTAACCTAAAGAAAGAGATGCCCATGAACATACAAGAAGCTACAGAACTCCAAATAGATTGGACCAGAAAAGAAATTCCTCCTGTCACATAATAATCAAAACACCAAATGCACACACACACACACACACACACACACACATACACACACACATACACACACACACACACAAGAAAGAACTTTAAAAGCAATAATGGAAAAAGGTCAAGTAACATAAGAAGGCAGACCTATCAAAATTACACCAGATTTCTCACCAGAGATTATAAAAGCCAGAGGATCCTGGGCAGATGTCATACAGACCCTACGAGAACACAAATGCCAGCCTAGGCTACCATACCCAGCAAAACTCTCAATTACTTTAGATGGAGAAATGAAGATACTCCTTGACAAAAACAAACTTACACAATATCTTTCCACAAATCCAGCCCATCAAAGGATAATTAATGGAAACTTCCAACACAAGGAGGGAAACTATACCATAGAAAAAGCATGAAAACAATCTTCTTTTAACAAACCAAAGAGAGGATAGCCACATAAACATAATTCTACCTTTAACAACAAAAATAACAGGAAGCAACAATCACTTTTTCTTAATATACCTTAATATCAGTGGACTCAATTCCCCAATAAAAAGACATAGACTAACAGACTTGATATGTAAATAGGACCCAACATTTTGCTGCATGCAGGAAAAACACCTCAGTGACAAAGACATACACTACCTCAGAGTAAAAGGCTAGAAAACAAATTTCCAAGCAAATAGTCCCAAGAAACAAGCTGGAGTAGCTGTTCTAATATCAGATAAATCGAATTTCAATATCAAGTCATCAAAAAGGATAAGAAAGGACACTTCATACACATCAAAGAAAAAAATCTACCAAGAAGAATTCTCAATTCTGAACATCTATGCTCCAAATACAAGGGCACCCACATTCATAAAAGAAACTTTGCTAAAGCTCAAAGCACACATTGCGCCTCACACAATAATAGTGGGAGACTTCAACACCCCACTCTCAGCAATGATCATGTCATGGAAACAGAAGCTAATCAGAGACACAGCGAAACTCACAGAAATTATGGACCAAATGGATTTAACAGATCTATAAATCATTTCATTGAGATACCTTCAAGAGTATACTTTTTTTCTCAGCAACTCATGGTACCTTCTCCAAAATTGACCATTTAATCAGTCACAAAACAGGCCTCAACAGATATAAGAAGATTGAAATAATCCTGTGTATCCTATAAGATCACCATGGACTAAGGCTGGTCTTCAATAACAACAAAAACAATAGAAAGCTCAAATACACACGGAAGAAGAACAACACTCTACTCAATGATAATGTGGTCTAGAAAGAAATAAAGAAAGAAATTAAAGACTTTTTCGAATTCATAGAAAATGAAGCCACAACATACCCAATCTTATGGGATACAATGAAAGCAGTGCTAAGAGGAAAATTCATAGTTTTGAGTGCCTCCAAAAGGAAACTGGAGAGTACATACATTAGTAGCTTGACAGCACATCTGAAAGCTCTAGAACAAAAAAGAAGCAAATGCATCCAAGAGGAGTAGATGGCAGGAAATAATCAAATTCAGGGATGAAATCAACCAAGTAGAAACAACAACAACAACAAAAAATCTATATAAAAAATCAACCAAACCAGGAGCTGGTTCTTTGAGAAAATCAACAAAATAGATAAACCTCTAGCCAGAATAACCAGAGGGCACAGTGACAGTATCCAAATTAACAAAATCAGAAATGAAAAAGGAGACATAACAACAGAAACTGAGGAAATCCAAAAAGTCATTAGATCCTACTACAAAAGCCTATACTCAACAAAATTGGAAAATCTGGATGAAATTGACAATTTTCTAGACAAATACCAAGGTTAAATCGGGATCAGACAAACCATCTAAACAGTCTCATAATCCCTAATGAAATACAAACAGTCATTAATAGTCTCCCAACCAAAAAAAGTCCAGGACCAGATGGATTTAGTGCAGAGTTCTATCAGCCTTCAAAGAAGACCTAATACCAATACTCTTCAAACTATTCTACAAAACAGAAACAGAAGGAACACTACCAAATTCATTCTATGAAACCACAATTACACTTATACCTAAACCACACAAAGACACAACAAATAAAGAGACCTTCAGACCAATTTCCTTTATGAATATTGATGCAAAAATACTCAATAAAATTCACACAAACTGAATTCCAAGAACACATCAAAATGATCACCTATCATGATCAAGTAGGTTTCATAACAGGGATACAGAGATGGTTCAATATACAGAAATTCATAAATGTAATCCACTATATAAACAAACTCAAAAGAAAAAATCATGCTGAGAAATCATTTGACAAAATCCAACACCCCTTTATGATAAAAGTCTTGGAATGAGCAGGAATTCAAGGTCCATAACTAAACATAGTAAAAGCAATATCAACAAACCAGTAGCCAACATCGAACTAACTGGAGAGAAACTTAAAGCAATCCCACTAAAATCAGGGACTAGACAAGGCTGTCCAGTTGCTCCCCCACATATTTAATAAGGTACTCGAAGTCCTAGCCATAGCAATTAGACAACCAAAGGAGGTCAAACAGATACAAATTAGAAAGGAAGAAGTAAAAAATATCACTATTTGCAGATGATATGACAGTATACTTAAGTGACCCTCAAAATTCCACCAGAGAACTTCTAAACCTGATAAACAACTTCAGCAAAGTGGTTGGATATAAAATTAACTCAAACAAATCAGTGTCCTTCCTCTACTCAAAGTATAATCAGGCTGAGATAGAAATTAGGGAAGCAACACCTTTTACAATATTCACAAATAATATAAAATACCTTGGTGTGACTATAACCAAGCAAGTGAAAGATCTGTATGACAAGAACGTCAAGTCTCTGAAGAAAGAAATTAAAGAAGATTTCAGAAGATGCAAAGATCTCCCATGCTCATGAATTGGCAGGATTATTATAGTAAAAATAGCCATCTTGCTGAATACAATCTACAGATTCAATGCATTCTCCATCAAAATTCCAACTCAATTCTTCATAGAGTTAGAAAGAGGAATTTTCAGATTCATCTGGAATAACAAGAAACCCAGGATAGTGAAAAATATTCTCAACAATAAAAGGACTTCAAGGGCAATCACCGTACCTTACCTCAAGCTGTATTACATTGCAGTAGTGATAAAAACTGCATGGTATTGGTACAGAAACAGACAGAAAGAGCAATGGAATAAAATTGAAGACCAAGAAATGGACCCACACACCTTTGCTCACCTTTGACAGAGGAGCAAAAACCATCCAGTGGAAAAAAGAGCATTTTCAACAAATGGTGCTGGTTCAACTGTCTGTTGACATGTAGAAGAATGCAAAGTGATCCACTCTTACCTCCTTGTACAAAGCTCAAGTCCAAGTAAATCAAAGACCTCCACATAAAACCAGATACACTGAAATGAACAGAGAGAAAGTGGGGAAGAGCCTTGAATACTTTTGCACAGGAGGAAAGTTCCTGAACAGAACACCAATGGCTGTGCTCTAAGATCAAGAATCGACAAATGGGACCTCATGAAATTGCGAAGCTTCTGTAAGGCAAAGGACACTGTCAATAGGACAAAATGGCAACCAACAGGTTAGGAAAAAATCTTTACCAACCCTACATCCTATAGAGGGCTAAAATCCAATATATACAATGAACTTAAGAAGTTAGGCTCTAGAGAACCAAAGAACCCTATTTAAAATGGGGTACATAGCTGAACAAATAATTTTTTTTAATTTTCATATTTTATTTACATTTCAAATGTTTCAGATCTCCCTTTTGGACCCTCCCCAGTCCCTCTGCCTTCCCCCTGCCAATATAGGGATATTCTCCAACCCACCCTCCCACCGACCCACCCACTCTTTCTTCTTGTCATTCTCCTATACTGGGGGATCTAACACCCTCAGGCCCAAGGGCCTCTCCTCCCCCTGAAGGATAACAAGACCCTCCTCTGTGGCATTTGTGGCCAGCACCATGGGTCTCTCTATATGTACTCTTTAGTTGGTGGATCAGTCTCCAGAAGTATTGGGGGGTCAGGCCAGTTGCCACTGTTGCTACCTCCCTGGGGCTGCACACTCCTTCAGTTCCTTCAGTCCTTTCTCCAAGCCCTCCATTTGGGACATCACACTCAGAACTACTGTTGCTGCGAAGTGACTCTTGGGTATTTCAAACTTTTGGGCTAATAACCTCTTAACAGTGAGTACATACCATGTTCATTCTTTTGTGACTGTGTTACCTCGCTCAGGATATTTTCAAGGTCCATCCATTTGTCTACGAATTTCATGAAGTCATTGTTTTTAATAGCTGAGTAGTATTCCATTGTGTAAATGTACCACATTTTCTGTATCCATTCCTCTGTGGAGGGATATCTGGGTTGTTTCCAGCTTCTGGCTATTATAAATATGGCTGCTATGAACATAGTGGAACATGTGTCTTTATTACATGTTGGAGCATCTTCTGGGTATATGCCCAGGAGTGGAATAGCTGGGTCCTCAGGTAGTATTATGAACAAAGAATTCTTAACTGAGGAATACTGAATGGCTGAGGAGCACCTAAAGAAATGTTCGACATCCTTAGTCATCAGGGAAATGTAAATGAACACCACCTTGAGATTCCACCTCAAACCAGTCAGAATGGTTAAGATAAAAAACTCAGGTGACAGCAGATGCTGGCAAGGATGTTGAGAAAGAGGAACACTCCTCCATTTTTGGTGGGATCGCAAGTTTCTATAACCACTCTGGAAAACAGTCTGTTGGTTCCTCAGAAAATTGGACATAGTACTACCTGAGGACCCAGCTATATCACTCCTGGGCATATACTTAGAAGATGCTCCAACATGTAATAAGGGCTCATGCTCCACTATGTTCATAGCAGCCTTATTTATAATAGCCAGAAGCTGGAAAGAACCCAGATGTCCCTCAACAGAGGAATGGATATAGAAAATGTGGTACATTTACTCAATGGAGTACTTTTCACCTATTAAAAAAAAAACATGACTTCATGAAATTCACAGGCAAATGGATGGAACTAGAAAATATCATCCTGAATGAGGTAACCCAATCACAAAAGAACAGACATGGCATGCACTCACTGATACGTGGATATTAGTCCAAAAGCTCAAAATACCCACGATACAACTCACAGAGCCACATGAAGCTCAAGAAGAAGGAAGACCAAAGTATATATACTTTGGTCCTTCTTAGAAGGGGGAACAAAATACCCATGGGAGGAGATACAGAGACAAAGTGTGGAGCAGGGCCTGAAGGAAAGGCCTTCCAGAGACTGCCCCATCTGGGGAATCCATCCCATATACAGTTACCAAACCCAGACACTATTGTGAATGCCAACAAGTGCTTGCTGACAGGAGACTGATATAGCTGTCTCCTCAGAGGCTCTGCAAGTGCCTGACAAAAGTGGATGCTTGCAGCCAACTATTGGACTGAGCACAGGATCCCCAATGGAAGATCTAGAGAAAAGACCAAAGGAGATGAAAGTGTTGGCAGCTCTATAGGAGGAACAACAGTATGAACCAATCAGTACCCCCACAGATCCCAGGGACTAAACCACCAACCAAAGAGTAAATATGGAGAGACCCAGGGCTCCAGCCGCATATGCAGCAGAGGATGGCCTTGTTGAACATCAATTGGAGGAGAGGCCCTTGGTCCTGTGAAGGCTCAATGCCCTAGTGTAGAGGAATGCCAGGACAGGGAAGCAGGAGTGGGTGGGTTGATGAGCAGGGGGAGGGGGAATGGGATGGGGGTTTTTGGAGGGGAACCAGGAAAGGGGATAACATTTGAAATGTAAATAAAGAAGATATCTAATAAAAATTTTTTTCAAAAAAATTTTAAAAATTCTCCTAGGCTATACACACTGGAGAACTTCTTATCTCTATGCCTCTTGCCTGATTCTTCTTACCTGGTGATGTTCCCTCTACTCACTGCATTGTTCCTTAACACACCAAATCCGGAGAGCCATTCCTTACTAGGGAGTTCCTATCTCTTTTTAGTCTAACCCTAGCTTCCCAATAACCACTGCTTCAGAATGACAAAATATGTTAGGTTATGTGTATAGAGTGTAGTAAAAAACAAAATAAACAAAACAACAACAACCCCCTGATGTGCTATGGGGTTCTAAATGGACACTACCCTATAAGATGTAAAATTCTGTGACAATCTAACATACATTTTTCGAGGTCCAAAAGTGTGTGTGTGTGTGTGTGTGTGTGTGTGTGTGTGCGCACGCGCGCGCGCGCGCCTGTGAGGACAAAGAAGTCAATCCTTAGTTACATGGTCTACCTTGAGCATATCAACCTGACATCTCTATTGTTTATAGATCTATTGGACAATTTAATCTCCCTGGATTCCCCTAGTGAAGTCCATGGCCCATCCTAATTTTCCTGATTAGGACATTCTGCCTAAGTTCAAGGCGTTAAGTCCATAGCTATATCTTGTACTTAGATAACCAGTGAACACTTTTGGATCTTAGGAAATGAATGCTGTCAAATGAGAGGGTTGTTGTGTTTCTGTCTGTGTAGCATCTTTAGATAACTCTGTGTCTTCTGTCTCTTTGAAGTTTACCCTAAAGGCATGCCTTGAAACACCTTTAAACAGCATGCAGCTTGCTCTAACATTATTTTAATGCTCAGAAAGAAAACCATAATAAAAACCAAACTATTTTCTACCATAATAATAATCTGTAAGGCAACATTTTTTCACTAATATTCAGAGTAAAATTATATCTATTAAGTATTCTTAACTTGTATCACTTAGATCCAGATGACAAAGAAAGGAGCCTTGGTCCTTCTAAAGATGGTTTCCTTTATCCTGTAAACAATTCATCTGATGAGGTATTTATAAGCCAATATTTACTGACCATCTACTACATGCCAGAGACTATGTTTTGAGATGTCTTAGACTGGATTCCCTGGAAATAGAGTCTGAGATAGGAAATTGTGAAGTAGGTACAGGAGATATCATAGAGCAATACTGTTAAAAGAGTTGGTGCAAGGAGAACAGTGATGCAGAACACAATTGCAACTGAGGCCCAGTCCAAACCTGCCTGAAACTTTGTAGCTGAGAATTTTCCTAAAAGTTCAAGGGCACCATGCTGGCTATTTTCATGTCTACTTGGTGCAAACTTGAGTCATTTTGGAAGAGGGAGCCTCTTGCAAAGCATTGAGAAAATGCTTCCACCAGTTTGACATTTGGGCATGCCTGTGATGCATTTTCTTGACTGTTGTTTGATGTCAGAAAACCCAACTCATTGTGTGTGATGCTATCTCTAAGCTAGTGGAGCTGGGGGCTATAAAAAATTAGATCAAGAAAGCCTTGAGGAACAAGCCAGTAAGCAGCATTCCACCATAGCCTCTGCATCAGCTCCTACTTCCTGTTTCCTGCCTTGAATTTCTCTGATTGCCCTGGATGATGGACTACAAGCTATAAGATGAACTAAATCTTTTCTTCCTCAAGCTGCTTTTGATCATGATGTTTTATCATAGTAACAGGAACCTAATTTTTCAAACTTTTGTATGCTCACGCCATCTAGTAACTGGTGGCTCATCTCCCTCCCCCTTGAAGTATGCTGTCTCTTATGGCTATCTAAGGCAATTCTGACTTTGAGTCATTAGAAACCAATGGATGTTGGAAGAATCAAGGTAATGATGCAACATTTGCTGCTGGGATATAACAGGAATATGGGTGCACTCACTTAGAGAGATGGTGGTCTAGTTATGGAGCCACCATAACAAATGGGCAAAGGGCAGCATAAATAAATAAGGGAGAGAACATGACGTGCTATGTGCAGCATGTAGCCCAGGATTAAGTGTCCTGAAAAGGGTTTTCCAAGGAGAGCACATGGTGATGAGACTGTAGTGAGGAGTTGGGCTTATGAAGGGAGCATGGAGGTACCCTAAAAGAAAATCTTCCTAGTACAAGAGACTATGAGTATATGTGCATGGCAGGTGACAAGACAGTATAATACAATAACCTGCCACAAAGTTAGGAATGGCCCAAGTGAAAGGGCAATAAAAATAGTAGCAAAGGGGAAACCAGGAAGGTGACCAGGGACCTGGTCCTGAAGGATGGACCTGAAAGGGTAGGTGTATCAGACTCAGCAGTTGGGGATTTGACTTGAAATATTCTGACAGTTTCCAGCAGGGAATTCCATAATATGACTGACTTGCAACTCAGGAAGCTCATACTGGCTGTAGTATGGAGAAAGGAGGAGGTAAAGAGTAACACAGGCTCCTCTGAGGGTCTGTGCAGGAAGCTGGGTCATTAGTGAGAAATGACTAATTTAAATGAAGGTATGTCAGATAAGTTGGCGAGAAATGGATGGATGTGAGAGGTATTCAGAATGCAGGATGTATAAGACTTGACTGACTGGATATAGGTTATTAGGAAAAAGAGAGTCAAACTCAGATTTGTCTATGGACCAGAGCAAGCTGGCAGTATGTGAAGCAGGATCACAGGCTGTCAGATGGAAGGAAAGAAACAAATTAGAGCCACGGTAAACACATTCTTTTATGTACAGGAACTCAGAGAAAATGAAAGAAAGAAAGAATGAATGAATGAAAGAAAAAAGAGGAATGGAAGAAGAAACCTAATAAATCAAGCTATTTTCATACAAACAAAAATGACAATACAAAATTCTATCGAAAACATAACCTATATCCTTACAACTTAAAATACATTTTGCAAGTACAACATCAGTGAAAAAATTGATGGTAAGTCTAGGCTTGAAATACGAACAGCTAGGCCATGTTTTAGACATCAGTAGCATGGAGGCAGTGGGTCAATGTATTTGGTTTCTACTTGTTTAGCATTTTGGCTTTGTAGGGAATGTTTTACAACATGCTTCTTTGGTCCTTGATGAAACCTTATGTATATGTGCAGGGTGTTTCTGATGTATTGAAGAAAAACAGGCTCAGAGATAAGAGATGACTCTAGTTTCAGAGTAGTAAGGAGTCTAGAATTCAATCAGTTCAGTGTTCCAGGTGGCAGTAACCATGGCCGATAGATATTCCTAGAGAGAACCACATCACTGAGGCTAATACCTGCTTCCTCCACTACAGAATCTCTGTTGGTTGTAAAATGAGATAGATTTGGTAGCTCATGCTTATAATCTCTGCATGTAGGAGACTGAAGCAGAAGCCTAGTTTGAGACTAGCCTAGGGTATAAACATGTTATAAAAGCAACAGTAAGTAAGTAGGAGAGACAATAAAATAAATAAAGCAAAGTCTGATTGGAAGCAGAGAAACATAGATGGCATGGGTTGTTATCTTCACAAAGTCCCAATGCTTCCCATTCCATTTGAAGAGTGTACCAGCTGAGTATTGCCACTGTCTATTAGCTTCCAGATGCATTTGGGGACCTTGTGTGGCCCATCTTTCTGTGAGGCTTTGGCCTCAGACTATGTAAATCACAGGAGCTAGAATATGCACAGGTGGGTATTGTTGTTGTTGTTTCAGACTTCCATCCTTAGGAAGGTCTCAAAAGTTCCAGTGAACTTGGTTTCTAGTTGTCTAGGTAATTGAATCAAATCCTGCTCCCTCTTCCAGATGATATTTCCAAACTGGCTCAGAATATTCTCCTATTGGGTATGTGTATACTGTTACAGGAATGACCTTGAGTATATTCTTATTTGGTTAGTTTAAAATTACAATGCTGTAAATCTTAATCTACAGGCACACATGTGCAAGAAATCTCACAAGTCTATGCAGAAAATCCCAAAAGGGAAAAGTCTGTTGAAAATAATAAATGAGTTCGTGAGGTCATGGGATACAAATCAATACACTAAAATCAATTGTAATTTTATATACTAGCAATGAACAGTTTGGAAATGAAATTTAGGAAACAATTCCATTCAGAGTACCTCTATAAACAATAGAATATTTAAGGATAAATTTAATAAAGGAAATGTAAGACATGTAATGCTGCAAACTACAAAACTGAGGAGACAGGGTTGAAAGGGCATCTTAAAAAGAGAGAGAGAGAAATTTTATGTTCATAAATTGGGAGATGTTGAATCTCCCAAAATAGATGTACAGATCCCAATAAGCTTCTATCAAAATCCCAGCAAGTGGTCAAGACCCACATCTCTGTGCTTGTGAAAAGTCCTCTGTTTCCCCTGTAGTAGGCCATGTCATCAGCCAGAAGCCAGGTTTCTGATGCAAGCCAAGTCTTTAGAAAAGTTAGAATTGATTCCCAGTCATTTCTCATAGCCAAATGAACTGAAAACTGGTCCTCTGACTAGTTTCAAGTAAGCAGATATTGAAATAGTTTTAGGAAACTGTTACAAAGTATGTATTTCATAAAGAACTCAGGTCTAAAATACATAAAGAACACTGATATTTTAATTGTAAGGAGGCCAACAACTCAGTTGCAGTTGGGGGGGGGGGTTGCTTGACTATTCTCACCAGAGAAGTCAACTAAAAAATAAAGAACAGATGTTCAATGTCATTATTTATTAAGAATATGCAAATTAAAACCATACTATCTCTTTATATGCACCAGAATGACTATAATGAAAAGGAAACAAAATTGAGGGTTAGGAGGATGTAGAAAAACTAGATCTCTTACACATTACCATGCAAAATGGTCCCACTCATTTTATAAAATAGATTTCTACTTTCTTAATAGATTACCATGCGACCCTGCATTCTAACCTGTTATTATAAAAGAATTCTGCAAACTGAGTAAATTATCTATACTAAAAACATATTTGACATACTATCCTGGGGGCTAGAAAGTTGAAGATTGATAGCCTCCGTCTGGTGAGAGGATGGAGGCTCACATGGCCAGAGAGCATGGATGAAGAAGGATGAGGTAAACTGCCTTTTCATAAACTATCCTTCTGATGTCAACCTCATGTCATTAATGAAGCTGCCACAGTCAAATCTGTATCTTTTAGTATTCCTACTTCTCAATATTGTTGCATGTAAATTAAGTCTCCAGTGCATGAATTTTGTGGGACCCTTTCATAGCATTGCACATAACAATTCTATATGTAACTGCTTACCCAATAATAAAAAATGCTCATCAGTAGATGTCCGTAGCATTATTGTAACATACCCCAATCAATCTAAATATTCAACATCTAGTGACTGCATAAGCAAAATGCCAAGTTGTCATAGAACTGAACACACTGACAAAAGAAATTCAAGAATATTTGTTGGTGAAGAAATCCAGAAATAAGCGATTGGCATTATTTAGTTCTCTACATGTGATATATTCAGGAGCAGTACACCTGAAGACAGACAAGGCAGATTGGAGTTCCCTGGGTGTGGAAAGCATATAGAGACTGCCTACAAATGAACACAGAGCAACTTGGCATGATGAAAATGTCTTAAAATTTTTATGATATTTATACAACTTATATATTTTCTAGAAACCATTGGAACACATTCTTATGATGGGAGAACTTAAATTTTATGTCTTAATAAACTTATAAAGAAAAATGATTAGCATGGTCAAGAGAGTAGAAAATAGAAATGGAACAAACATATTGATGATCAATAAGGATGATGATGGAAACTGAGTGTTCAGTATACTTTCTTCACTCTTTCTACATATTGAAATTCCACAATCAACTTTAAAATAAAATTTGAAAATTAAAATATGACTCTTTCTTTAAAGGAACCAAAGTGAACACATAGGTTCATATTATGAGGCTAGAGGAAAATTCAATCTAAGTCATTATAGTCAATCTCTACTAAGACTCATTCAACAATATGATACAGTTACACCACTTGATCCTTATCTGAAATGAATGACCATTACAAAAAAATTGGTTGATGTTGCTTATGTCAAGGCAAGACCCAGGAATTTTTCCTTATGTCTACGTTTCCTGTGCTTTGAGGCACCATTTCTACATCTCCTCAAGGCTCAGATTCCTGAAAAGGTGTTCCTTTCTGAGTCTTTTTCCCCCCAGGGGTCCATTTTTCCCCCAGGGAGAGGCATGATTTCCTGACACTAATGGGGAATGTAGATAGACCTCTCTCCTATTTTTAATCTTCTCATCACTGTGAATAACTTATCCTGAATCCAGATCTTCTGTTTTTCAAACCACTGATGCTTTCACAATGACCAGATTAGGAATTCACCTCACAGTAGTTCAGATTATGATAAAAAACCTGAGAACCATGAAAACAAAAGCAGCTTTGATTCTAATGTGTGTACCTGAGTTCATATGATATTTTAAAATATATACAATAATATATAAATAATCCTCAAAATTTCAAATCTATCTTGCTTGCATGGACCTTAGAAGATTAATGTTTTATAAACCATTTATTGAACCCTTACAAGCAATGTTAGATACCATTTGAGGCACTGGCCATAAAATATTGAACATAGTCAACAAAGTCTACTTTTGGCAGCTCAAAGTCTAGGGTTTAAGTTTTCAACGATGAATGTTTGTAAAAATCACATAAAAATAATGTTAATATGTAGGTTCCGATTCTATACAGTCTTAATCTGTTCCTACACATGTCTGTGCAACTGTCTACAAAAGACATGCTCAGTTGGAAGATTCCTGGGTATAATGTGGAAATTCTTGCAAAGCATAAAATTTCAT
Organism: Rhynchomys soricoides; assembly: GCA_019843965.1. NCBI lineage: Eukaryota > Metazoa > Chordata > Mammalia > Rodentia > Muridae > Rhynchomys > Rhynchomys soricoides. The sequence goes on along the minus strand of JADRCH010000007.1, from coordinate 6,780,981 downwards.
CCTTTGTACATTCCCATGATGAGTAATTTGTAATTTTCTTCTTATCTGCACTTAGTGTCCAGAGTGATGGACCCTATACTTTTCTGATTGTGTTCCAAGTAAATTATTGCTTTCTCTTGCCGTGGAGACCACCCTCACTAAGCAACCTACATAAACCACACCTACAAAAGCACTGTCTATTCTTACCCAGTGGTTTCTCTAATTAATTCACAGGTCAGGACTTGTGTGTCAGCCTTCCCTTAGGTCCTTCCTGTTTTGCACTTCAAAGACTCATCTGGCAAATATCAAAGGTATGTCTAAATCTTTGGCATGAAACTTGAGTATTTTCTGTTTTTATATCTTAACCCTTTCTTGTACCTCTAGGTGGTAGTGTCATTAAGAAGAAAATGGGAAGAAAAGCAGCAAGCTAAATCTGCCATTGCTTTTGCTTACTGTTTATATACATGTTTCTTCCAAAAGCAATGTCTGTTTACATGGTATTATTGCACAAAGTAGATTGGTTCTGAAAAGTCATTTAGCCAAGGCAGAAAACAACTAATGCTTCTAAATAGCCAGATTTTCAGCACTTGTCACACCAGCCAAGTGTGTGCTGTACCATGATGCAAAGTTATAGAAGTCTGGTAATCATAGGTTATTTTATAAATAGGGAAACTGTTTAAAAGTAACAATTTTGTAGGTGGTACCATGTTATTTAGTAGGAGACTTGGGAACAACCAATCCTTCTGTAGAAGAAAAAGGAGAGAGAACAATGCTAGGGAGGTAGTTCAGGGGTTAAGATTTGCAACTCAAGAGTGAGCAGAAGAGTTTAGAACCTCAGAATCTATACATGCCTAGTAAGTGGGTTATCCCATTTGTAATGGCAATCTTAGAAGGTAGAGTTAAAGAATCCTCATAATAAGCTAATGAGCAAGAGTGGGCATATCAGCAGAATCTGTGCTTAAGTGTGAGACACTGTCTCATGGATGAGATGGAAGAGAGACCAAGGATGATTCCTGGGATTACACATGTACATGCATCCACATACATATATGTCTGCATATGCACAACCACACACAAATACACAAAAATGAAGGGAGTGAGGACCATAGTATAACATAGTCAGTCTGAAATCATTAATGGTCAAACAAAGATCTGGAGATTGTTAATTTTCCAAAGTCTATAGGCATGATTATGGATTCCTGTCCCTAGCCTAGTCATATTCTCAGTAATCAGTGAATTTTTTCAGGAATATTACATTTCAAATAATTAAATTTCCAAGCTTTTTCAAGTTCTGGCTATGTAACGAAAGAGCTTTTCAGACACACAGTCTGTCTATTTGTTTAAATATTCTCCATCATGCCTGCATTCTGAATGCCAAGTTGGCTTACTTTGAAGAATTTCCCTGTCTGACTTGACATCATTTAGTTTATTTATGTTAGAGAACCCTCAGGGAAATTCTTACCTGTATTATATGCATGTTTGTTGGGGTGTGGGTATAGAAGAGAGATCAACAAATCATTAGAAGCTGAATTCACTTATCAGATTCCAAGTCTTGGATCTGTTCAGAAGTAAACTACACAAAGCACTGCTTGTAACCCTTGCTAGAGTCAGCAAATGAGGAGAGGGAAGAATCCAATCTAAGGGATTCAAGAATGTTGAGGTATGCATATGTGATACACTTTTGAATGATTTAAAGTGTATAATATTTTCAGAAACTTATATTTAATATTGAGTGCAAAATTCTGAGTGCAGTCCTTGAGACCACACTCTGTTCTACTGAATTTTCTGCCACCCTTGATACTCACCCCATTAATAAATAAAAGCAGTCATCAAATGATGTTGTCAAATTTGGCAGTAAGTTTGGAAGTAGGAAAGAAGCTGGGGATGAGGATTCATAGCAGCAACAGAGGACATGAAACAAGTTAGAATTGAAAGGCTGTGAGATCAGAGTTCGCTGTTTATTAGAGAGTTTTGTTGTTTTTCCTTAGAAAAGAACATGAAAGTTTAGTTTAAGCTTCATGACAATATTTGTGTTTGGGTAGCACTAATAGAACACATTTCAGTAGAGTCCTAAATGGGTTAATTTTGATCAAGCACCAGGACAAGCCATTGTTAGGGTATAATGAATGTATACAGAAGGAAACAAAGCCCCATAGATATTTTTATATAGATGTTTGTACTATCTCCATGCAAAGCTTCAAAACAAGCAAAAAACTGAGGGCCATTACAGCCACTCTCAACAGAACATGGAGAATTGTTTCAGAAAGTCCCATTGTATCTCGAAGGCAGGGGTTTTGTTAGTGTGAAGGCAAATCGGGTTCAGGCACCAAAGCAAATCTATACTGTGGGAAACTTTGCATCTACAAATAAGAATAAAGTGACATTTGCTTAAAGTAGACAGTAGAACAATGTTTTGAGTTCTGGGGCTATTGCTTTGGGAGACTGACTTTAGCTCTCATATGTCATGATAGATTTTTTTGGGAGGACTTCAGTTCGATTCTCTGAGTTTGCTTCCCTATTTACAAGACACAGTGTAGTGACATGATGAACTGTGAGTGGCTTTCCAATGAAAGATTTCTGATTCTTCTCTGCTCTAGAATTCTAAAGAGTCTTGTCTTCTATGACTGCAGAGCAGTATTGCAAAAGCCTGGTTTTTGACACACAGGCCAAGTTCAAGAGGGCAGAACACAGTCTTGTAGCCTGCTGATCTCAGCCATAACAGGTTATGTTACTGTTTATCACAAAGTCCACTTTCTGTTGTCAAAGAGCTATTTCCTGCATAGATATTGTGTCTCTCTGTCCTGTTGAATTGAAGATTGGCTATGTGGTCTCAATTTTTAAGAGTTAATGTAGATAAAAAGAATACATGTGCCTTTAAAAGAATGAAAACTTAAGATTTGTCATATCTATTCTCTGTTATGTTAACCACAGATATGACATACCATCAGCTTTTGTCCTGGCTGTAACAAATTTTAAATTTGTTAATGGTCACATATATCATGACAAGAATTAAATCTGATCTGAAGCAATATAAATTTGTTACCACAGCAAAAACTAACCTTTATTAAAAGAATGACCAGGTACATGACCAAATTATAGGAAGAAGTTTTCATTTTATGATTGATTCCAGCAGAAGATTAGAATTAAAAAGAAATATCCTCCTTAGTCTGTAACCTTCATTTGAGCACTGGCATGTGTTTATAACTAAATAACTTCAGATCACAGCAATCCTGGTCCCTGCACTCATTCTACTGCGCATTCTTCCAGTAGTGTCAGACAACCAGGTGGAGGGCAGCTCAATGAATGCTGTGCTAGAGAATGTATAGAAGACTACTGATGGAGTCTTTCTACAGGAAGCATTTCATCTAAGACACTAGGAATAAGTAAGAATTAGAAGCTCTCTCTCTCTCTCTCTCTCTCTCTCTCTCTCTCTCTCTCTGTTTCTCTCGTCTTAGGTTTTCATACTATTTAAATGGCCCTTAATTTTAGCATTCTTTCCCCTTATTCTTCCTTTTTTTCCCCTCTTCCCTCACCAACATCCTCCCAAGTCCAGTGCCTGTGTCCAATCTATTCTTTTTCCCCTTCTTAAGGAGATACCTCACTCCCATACAGTCCCACATTGTACACCTAAACTCTGTGGTTATGCATATTGGAGTTTGATCATCAGTGACTTAATAGCTAATAATCACTTGAAGTGAGTACATACCATGTGGGTCCTTCTGAGTCTGTGTTACCTCACTCAGGAAGATTTTTTTCTAGATCCACCCATTTACCTGAGAATTTCATGATTTCATTTTTGGGAGCTGAGTAACATTCTATTGCATCAATATTGTACATTTTCTTTATCTACTAATCTGTTGATGGGCATCTAGTTTGTTCTTAATTTTTGGCTATTATGAATAGTGAACACAGTTAAGTATCTTTGTAAGAGGATGAAGGGTCTTTGGCGTATATGTCCAAAAGCGTTGTAGCTAGATCCTCAGGTAGAACAATTCCCAGCATCCTGAGGAACTTCCACACTGATTTCTACACAGGTTAAACAAGTTTGCAGCCCAGCTAGTAAGTGTGAATACTCCTCTTACTTCACCTCCTCACCAGCATGATCTGTCATTTATTTTATTGAACTTGACCATTCTGATTTGTGTAAAACAAAAAAATTAATGTAATTTTAGTTTGCATTTCCTGACAACACAGAATGTTGAACACTATATTAAGTGCTTCTCAACCACTCAGTTTCCTCTTTTTCAAAATTTTCTGTTTAGATCTGTACCCTATTTGTTAACTGAGATTTTCATTTCTTTGATATCTGGATTTTTATGTTCTTTATATATTTATATATTTGGAAATTAGTCCTCTATTAAGTTGCAGTTGGTAAAACTTTTGCCCATTCTGTAGGCTGCCACTTTGTTCTAATGATGGTGGCTTTTACTGTACATAAGCTTTTCCGTTTCATGAGGTACCATTTGTTAATTGTTGATATTAGTGCATGCACTATCAGTGGCATTGTTCTATTCAGAAAGTCTTTTCCTGTGCTATTGAGTTCAAAGCTATTGTCACTTTCTTTTCTCTAGATTCATTGTAACTAGTTTCTTGTTGAGATCTTTGATCCAATTGGAGTTGGTTTTTGTGCAGGGTGGTGCATATGAATTGACTTGGGTTCTTCTATATACAGCCATCCAATTTGATAAGTATCATTTGTAGAAGGTATTATCTTTTCCCAGTGTATTTCTGGCTTTTTTTAAATATTAAATATCAGGTATCTATATGTCTGTAGACTTATTTCTATATCTTCATTTTTATTTATCAATGCTTGATTTTGTGCCAACATCAGGCTATTTTAATTACTGTAGTTCTGTAGTATAATTTGAGGTTGAGGATGGTGATGTTTCCAGCAGATCTTTTATCATTCAGGGAAGTTTTTGATCATTAGGGTTTTGTTTGTTTCTATACGAAACTAAAAATTGTTTTTTCAAAATCTGTGAAGAATTGTGCTGGAAATTTGATGATTGTTACATTGAAGCTGTAGATTGCTTTTGGTAGGATGGGCATTTTTACTGTTCAAATCCTACCAACACATGAACACAAGAGATTTTTCCATCTTCTGATATATTCTTCAATATATTTCTTCAGTGTCTTAAATGTTTTTGTCATAGAAGTCTTTCACTTGCTTAGTTAAAATTACCCCCAAGATATTTGATATTTTTGAGGTTATTATAAAACGTATTGTTTCTCTGACTTCTTTCTCAGTTTGTTTGTCATTTGTGTATAAGAAGGCTACATTTTTTGTGTGCTAATTTTGTATCCTGATATTTTGCTAAAAGTATCAATAGTAGGAGTTTCTCAGTGGAATTTTTAGGATGACTTATACATACAATCATGTAATCTACAAATAAAGATACTTTGTCTTCTTCCCTTCCTTTTTGTATCTTTCAGTTTGTATCCTTCATCTCTTTCTGTTCTTTTTTTTTTTTTGCTTTAGTTAAAACCCTATGTATTGTCTTGAATAAATATCTGAATATCTATAGAGTAGGGAACCTTGTGTTCCAGACTTTAGTGCTTTAAATTCCTCTCTGTTTAGGTTGGTATTGACTGTTTATTTGCTGTAAATTGCCATGATTATGTTGAGGCATGTCTCTTATATCTCTAGCTTCTCAGAACTTTTATCATGAAGGGATATTGGATTGTGTCAAAGTCAAAAGACTTTCAAATGGAAGCTAATGAAATGATTATGTGGTTTTTATCTTTCAATCTGTTTGGATGGTGATTGAAATGATCAAATTATATATGTTGAACCATCCCTTCATTTCTAGGATAGAGCTTACGTGATCATGGTCAATGATCGTTTTTCTATGTTCTTGGATTTGGTTTGCAAGTATGTTATCGAGAAAGTTTGCATCCATGTTCATAAGGGCAATTGGATTGTAGTTCTCTGTCTTTTTTGGGTCTTTATGTGGCTTGGGTGTCAGGATAACTGTGGACATTTAATGTTATTAATTCATTTGTTGTTGAGACAAGTCTGCTCCTGACAGCTTTCCCTTTCTTGGATTCAAAGAAGAAATTGAGTATCTATGGAGTTGTTCCAGTTGTGGCAAGACAGCCACTAGGCAAGAATTGCCTCATTTAATCTACAGACATAATACTGTCCATAAAAGGACACAATTTCAGGTTAGGACTGCTTGGTTCTACTGAGACAGAATAGACTAGTCCTTAATATTGTGTTTCTCTAAGGTTTGTCAAATGATCCTGGGCTAGAAGGCTGAAAACAGATGCTCAAACTTCCTTACTGAGGCAGTATAGGTAGGTGGCTGTCTCTACAGTTGGTCTCAGTTCTGGAAGCCGTATTAGGCTTCCTATATTTTCAGTTAATATCTGTTGTTCTTGAATTTCTGATAGGGTTTAAGGTTATTTACTTTGAGAGAACATATTTGAGAGGAAGGTTTTCAGATGGCAATCAATATGAAGCCAGGACTTAAGCCAGGTGCAGAACTTTAAGTCTTTCTAGTTAGGATAGATGACAAAATTGATGGACTTGGTGTTAGGTCTATCTTGTACTTTATAAATTACTAAATGGTAATAGTTGTGCTCAATTAATATTTGGAGAGAAAGAGTTTTTTATTATTTAATTAAACAGAAAGAGTGATATGCTCCAAGATTTTCCCTGTCCAATTACACTAGGGCAGCAGGAGGCCTGTGATTGGACAGGGAAAAGGAAGGCAGAGCTAAGAGTTGCAGAGACAGGGAGCATCTGAAGAGAGAGGGGAAAAAAGATGGTGGTGGACATGAACCAACATGGCAGTAACCAGCCGCAGGTACTCATGATATCAAAAGGTTAGAATACTTGGAATAAAGATTTAACATTATCAATTGGCTCTGAAATTATTGTATTGGGATCTTGTATGTTGAGTCTTTATTGATACATAAATCTGGTTGTTTCATTATAAGCTTCAAGAGTTTTGATTTGACCAGGTAAATGGGTGTTGTCATGGCCCAGCTACCTCAGATGGTAGAGCATGGGACTCTTAATCTCAGAGTCGTGGGCTTGAGCCTAATGTTGGTTGCCATCTGTCGTGGGAAATATTAAAAAGGAAAGCCGGCACATTCTCACTCTAGTGCCAGCAACCGGCGGCCACAGAGCTCCAGCTGGGTGAGCTCAGCTCAGCCGTCTCTCTGGTCTCTCTGTGCTGAAGCTCCCAAGTCCCTTGGCAGATCTCTGCAGCCAAGCTCACACAATGACCTCCCACCCCACAGTCAGCCATCACAACACCCATTTACCCAGTCTAATCAAAACTCTTGAAGCTTATAATGAACCAACCAGATTTATGAATCAATAAAGTCTCAATTTACAAGGTGCCAATACAATAGTTTCAGAGTCAACTGATAATGATAAAAGCTTATCCCAATTATCCTAACCTTATGATATCATAAGTACCTGTAGCTGGTTACTGCCACGCTGGTTCATGTCCACCACCATCTTCCTTTCCCTCTTTCTAGAGATGCTTCCAGTCTCTGCAACTCTTAGCTCCACCTCCCTTTTCCCTGTCCAATCACAGGCCTCTTGCTACCCTAATGTAATTGGACAGAGAAAAATCCTTCAACAATATGCTGGAAGCACTGAAGGTTCAGGGATTCCACAGTAGAAAGGAGGACAGAGTGTGCCACCAGGATCTGCTTAGTCTTCTGGGACGGGCAGAGAGAAAGAAGATGCCACAGAAGGTGGTCTGCTACAGAGCTGAGGATGAGACTAACTCAATTGGATTTGGACTACAGTGAATATTTCAGACCTGCTTCCCTGTTGAGCGTGGCAGCTGGATTCCCAAGAAACACCTGTAGAACTGGATAGCTGAAACAAAGGGATGATGTAGTGAAGAAAGCTAGTAGGAATAGATCGTTACTAACAACCTTTGAAGGATAGTTTTCTATTGGCTGTAAAGCCCTCTTAGCACACCACCACCACCAATTTACTCAATAACCTTATCTACACGTCCACATTCCTTAGAAACAGTCTTCCCCATGGAGAAAACCTCTAATTGATTGTAAATACAAAAGGTCAGCCCTGAAATTCTATGCATCCAATGGTTGCATTTATATATTTATAAGAAATATACACAGCAATAATGAAAGCGTCTTATGGATTTAAGACAGGTTAAGGAGTGCAGTACATAAGAGGGGTAGGAAGAAGAAAAGGAGAGGGTAAATAGTATAATTATATTATAAATTCAAAATAAGAAAATATTAAATTTAAAAATTAGATTGAAGTCTATAACCTTTCTGGACTGTTCAGATAAAGCTTATTCCACTTACAGAGATAAACCCGAATGAACATATTTATTTTGTGTCTTTTACTGTGATTTCACACTTAAGACCTAAAGTTCTTTAGATTATGGCCTTGTTTTTGTATCCTCTGGGACAGTCAGAGCAATCAGTCTATAGATATAGCAGAGCAAATAAACAGAATAAAACATAAATCTGAATTTGTCTGACATTCAGGAAACAATGCCATTAGATTTGAACCACCAGATTTCCACCGGTGATGTAGGGCTTTACTGTAGGGATGCTTATTGTATAGGGATTATTCCACTACAATGAAACAAAGAGAATAGGACTCTCCACCACATCCCTGTATAATTGCAGGCAAGCTGGAGCTTCCCTCATCTGCCAGTTCTCTAGACAACTTGACATGGTTGGAAATGTTGGTAGGCTTCCGTTTTGACCACAGCTGGTGTAGGCAGCACTGGCATTGAGAGGTGAAGAGACCTGAAGTCATGCTTTGGCTGTGCACTTTGCTGGCTGTGTATGGTCTGCATAATTCAGACAAGATTCCCCCTCTCTGTCCCTGCACGCTCCCAAACTGATTATGAGTAGAAACTGTGGATATAGTTGAATATTACTGTTAGAATTAGGTACTGAGCCTTTAATTTTGGATTAACTAATGGGGAAATTATTTTGGGTATCCATGGCTTAGTCTGAGGAGCCTTAAAACAAAACAAAACTTTGGAGATACAGGAATCCCATTGACCCAACACAATCGCTATGTGTGACTTCAAAGGGAGAAGAGGACCAGAATGGCAGCTGTTGAGGAATAGTGTAGCACAACTACAAGCAAATTAGTTCGTTGTACAAGCACTGGGCCTGTAAAACTCAACTGCAAACCTCTCATAAGATTGATAGCTCTAGCTGACACTTGGATCTCAGCCCAGTGAGACCCTGAGCAGAAGGTCTAAAGAGCTTACACCCAGACTCCTGACCCACAGACACTGTGAAATAAGAAATCTGTCTTCTTTCAAAGTGCTATGCAGCAAGAACATGGCCACAGCAATGCAATGCACTGTTTGACTCTGTGAGCTCAGGGGAGTTTTCCTCTTTTTCTGAACCAGACTCTCCTCACTGGTTAAGACAAGAATAGATGAAAACAAGCAGGTTTCCTTGTGGGCTGTTGCAGTCCACTGTGATGATATATGCTGAGTTTCTAGAACCACTCAGTATAGGTAAAGTACAATTTCCCAAGACCCACACACCCAATAGGCAATAGCTCTCTGTGAACATTTTCTTCTGGTTTCCTGCCCCATAGGACACAACTTAGAGTTTCTGACTGCCTTAGGTGTCCCTTGCTCAGCAGCCCATCCCAGGTCAATGTTCTGATGAATATTCCCATTGTAATGCATAACCATGAGGCATACAGAGTGAAATTGCTCTGGGAGCTTTTACGTGATTAACATTTCAGCTGTTTATGGAGTCTCTGCCCTATCATTTCCTGTTTTTAAACATTAATGTGCCAGTTTCTTTATTATTAAAAACCAAGATTGGGAAGTGCCTCTGGAGTATAGGAACTTGTTCTGTGTGATCCAATAAAAAGTTCTTGAGAAGGGTGAAGACTTGGAAGACCCTTTCCTTGCAGATTCTTTGAATACTCTCTCTACCTTTCTTTGGCTGTCACTCCTTCTTGGAGCCTAGCTCCTTATCCTCTATTCCTTCCAGTCTGTATTTCAAGGGGATGAGAGACTTTTGGATCACAGCAGTATGACTTTTTAACTGTGTCAACACAATTGTATATAGCAGGATTCTTAAAGCAACTGAATCAGAGTCTGGCTTTAGTGACAGAGGACTTTGCAGAGTCAGTACCTCACTTATCTTATTTCACTGATGAGAAATCTCATATCTGGGAGCTTAATTGTTCAAAGACACACTGCTATTAGTGACTAATCTTTCTTTGAAAGAAATCAGTGCTCATATTCCTTATAATAAATAATTTGAACCCATTGGTTTCATTTTCTTTGTGTAGCATTTTGAAATTAATCTTTATACACATCATCATTTTTTTCTTCTTCAAGACCTATCTCTATGTAGATGTCATCATAACTCCTAACAACTGTAGTGTGCCACATACCATTTCCAGAGGTGGAGGGGTGATGTGTTAAGGCTGCTTAAGCCCTACAGAAGAATCCAATTTAATAAGAAAAAAAGATTTATGTAGATTTAAGGGTCAAAATTATCTCCTGTGAAAGTACTATGCAGTTTTGTAAGTTGTATTTTTAAAAAAATTATTGAGGAAACTATAGACTTTTACATTTGTCAGATGGGTTTATTTATTAAATACTTGATATCATCCAATAACTTTTATTCATATCTGTCTCAGTTACTTTTCTATTGTAGTGCTAAAACACCATGACCAAGGTGACTATGACAAAAGAAAGCTCTTAATTATAGTCGTGGTTTCAGAAAGTTAGAATCCATATTGATTAAGGAACGGCATGGAAGTAGGTACAATTGAGAGCCCATATCTTGATCTGAAAGTAGAAAATAAGAGAGATAGACACACAGAGAACGGTCCAAGTCTTCTGAATCCTCAAAGTCCATCCTTCTCCAACAAGGACATACCTCCTAATCTTTTCCAAGAAGTTCCACCAATTTAGGACCAAATATTCATTCATTTAAGGCTGTGTGTGTGTGTGGGGGGGGTCATTATCTTTCAATCTGGCATACCATTCGAATTTCTGATAACTGATAAAAAAATAAATTGCGCCATTTTGGGTCTGATATAAGGTATAACAAAGAGATCCTACCTTAAACCTAAATCAAGCTTAAACTGTGGTGTGGCTTAGTTTGATGGGGAAACTACTGAGTGAATAGTTAACATAGCAGACACAAGACTCTTGTCCTTAAAATGTTTTATCTACGAAGTTTGGTCTTGGCTGGTTTGAAGGAATTTAGTGAATAAAGTTCCCTGAACTGATATAAAGTGGAACCTATAGTTGAGAATGGTTCACCATGTTTTGACTGTTAATACAACCGTGTTCTTCATGATAAGACGATGACTCCTGATTTCTTATGCAATTTCAGAGAGTTGTCATATGCTATGTGATACATATGTCTATTTGTATCTTGACTTTTCTTGTCATGATAAAATTTCTCATAAAACTCATTTAAGAAAATAACAAATTATTTTGGCTCACAGTTTTGAAAGATTAAGTCCATTGTGGCAGCGATAAAATTGTGGTAGAACTGTGAAGTGGCTGTTTGTATCACATCATCATTCTTTCTCAAATTCATAGCCTCTTTTTCTTTAATTGTTAATATACATATGCATATACACACATACACACCGACATTCCTAAATATATAAATACAACATATTTAGTCTGTCTAATGTTACTTCTATGTATATTATTTCTGGAATAACCAATCACGTAATATTAGATAACAAATTGGAAGGTAACTCCTCTTAAGAGTCTGCCTGTGCCCAAGAGCAGATATATTTGTTTCAGAAAGAGATCTCAACCACCAACAAAGCAATTAACTCTTACTTTAGAGAACTCAAGTTCAGGAAGTATTATGAAAAAATGTCATCCATTATAAAATAGTCAAATAAAATGGCATGCCTTTTAATATTAATGATATGTGTCCTGTCTTTCTGGCTCTACTTAGATGCCTACTGCTTTCTCTTTCAGTTTTCTCCCTTAGCTCTTTCTTTTTAGTCTTTTTTTTGTTTGATTTTATGTGGTATAATTTACACCTTGGATTGTAATGTTCTTGACAGCAATGACAAGATAAACACATTAGTATAAAAAGCCATTAGTTTATGGAGATACTACCAAACATTTATATTTTTGTTCATGAAAATTTTGTATAGATATACAATTAAGTAAGATCATCTTGTACCCATCCCCCTAGCTCTCCCTTGTCTCCTTCAACATGTCCCCCTCCCAACTTCATATGCTTTATTTTTAAATTTTGTTTTTATAGGTGTTTTTCTTATATGTTTATATACCATGTGCATATACTGCTTTCATAAGGTTGAAGAAGATATCATATCCCCTAAGACAGGAGGATGGTTGTTACAGCTATGTATAATAGATGGTTCTATGTAAGTACAAGAAATCAAAACCAAGTTTTCTGGAAGCATATCTGCTTAGCCATCTTAATTGCTGAGCCATTTCTGTAGCTCTGTGACTTTTTGAAAAGCTCACTCAGTCCAGTGAGCATCAGTATATGCATGGGTGTGGTCCCATCCACTAGACCATGAGAACCCTAGCAGTGACCATGTCTTAAACAAAGGAGTAATTATCTCTAAAAATCATCTATTGTCGGTAGCTCCTTAATGAGTACAGCCTAGAAGATGATCTATTCTAACTATCTCAGGATGTGGGCTGGCTTGATCTTCTATAGTACTTGTGCAGATTGTGATATATTAATTTAAATTTGTTAAGAAACAGAAATACAGATAATGTCCTTTTAGCAAAAAGATAAAAGATTTCTAAGCACAAAAGTAGTATCTTGATATCAAACCCATAAACTCACAAAAGCTGGGGTAATATGCACATAGAATTACACAGATTTCTTGAAGAAAAGAATTATACTCAATATGTAAAATTGAAACTATCAGCCTGTATTTCCTCATGGGACACCTCATGCCTTCTTCATTCATGAATGGGCTCATCAGTTCCCACCGTTCACCAGTTAACAGGTATCAAACAGGACTAGTGAAGATTTGAATGTATGGTTCTATTACCATTTCCATCTTAATTGTCTGGTTTTGCATGTAGCAAATAACGAATCGAAACTCTGCCTTATGCTCTATTTTGCTAGGATATGGCTAAGACAGTCCTTTATCTCATATGCATATTTAATTTATAGAATATGAAGGTCTGTTTCTGTAATCACAGATTCCCTCACACACATAAACACTCACATACTCAAAATTCTCTCTGTCTCTCTCTGTCTCTGTCTCTCTCTCTCTCACTCACACACACACATACACAGAGAGAAGCACATATTATATGTCATACTCATATACAGTCACACTTACACCTTCTCACACATATGCATACTTATATAAGCACATATTCATACACAAAACTTATGCACACATGTTCCAACATTCTTGCATATGCACACACTAACATATGCTACACAACTTATTCAAATATATGCCTTCTCACACGCATGTACACAGACTCTGCTTATTTACATGTATGTGCAAAGATTAGTTAGGAATGAAGCTTCTAATTGAGCACAAGCCCTGTTTCTCCATATTCAATAATAAAAGTATGTGATGTCTTCAGCAATAGGAGCTTACTGTAGGGGGAAACCAATAGCACTGGCAGTAGCTAGTAGTACCTTGAAGACATACACTTTTGGTATGTCAGAGAGATTCTACAGAGAGGATCAACAGACTGGGGAAGATTGATCTTGGGTGTAAGCAGCATCTTGGCATAGCTGAGAGTCTCAGAATGAATTTAAGGTTGAAAGCAGCAGGCCAGTCATGCCTCCAGATTCTCCTTTCTGTTTTCTTGTTTTATGAATATGTGAGGAGGTGAGGAGTCCCAGCTGCCTGCTCCCATCATGAAGGAACTGCTGCCACCAGGCTTTCTATACCATGATGCTTGCTTTTTAAACTGGAGTTACAAAATATGTTTTCTGCTCCTTAAGCTGTTTGTCAGATGTTTAGTCAGAGCAGCATAATAACAACTCATACAAGTTCCATGCAAGCAAAGGCTCATAGTAGTTCAAAAGGATGGACTCAACCAATTCAATCCAGTTAAACAAGACAAACTTCAGCATAGTTTGATGGTCAGCTCAGGCTTTAATGTTCTCACTTCCAAAACCAACAAATACATTTGTTTCATTTAGTTAGTGACTGAATACCATTTTGCATAATTTTATGTTTGGGAAGAATGCAAATGTGTGTGTGTGTGTGTGTGTGTGTGTGTGTGTGTGTAGTATATGTGTATATGTATATATAGAGAAAAGAGCAACATGGAGAGAGAGAGAGAGAGAGAGAGAGAGAGACAGAGACAGAGACAGAGACAGAGACAGAGACAGAAATTGAAGAAATAAAAAAGTATAAGTGGTGACCAAATATTTTCCCCATTGTTTTTCATATCGGCTAAGTAAACTTAGACAACTTCAATGTCAAATACCTTCAAAAAGTATCAATTTTTTAAAATAAATAATATTTTAAGACATAATTAAATGTTACTTTTAGTAAACATTTCTATGCAATGCATGAGGATTCATGTGTGTGTGCAAGCATATCTTTGTATATGGATGTATGAGGGGGTATATGTGTTTATGCATGTGTGTGTGTGTGTGTGCGTGTGTGTGCACTGCATCTGCATACAAATCACTAGATTAGGCAAAGCTTAGATGAACTCAGTACTAACTCAAGTCAATATGCTGCTATAAAAGAAGGCCAAACCTGGAGTAACAGACCAAACTTGTAACCTTGAGTGCTTGCAAAATAATTTGCAAAGACTAAATAAATATTATAATCCTGGATGGTGGTGATCCTGAAGCTCATTCCAGTCTATCATCAAGTGTCCAAGTCAGCATCCCAGGCCCATGCGATTGTTTTGCCCACAGTCTCCCTTTAGTAGATATGTGATTTATAAACTCAATTTTACAAGTTTCTTAGTGAAAATGTACTTTCAGATGTTTTGACTAAATGTACCCTCCTTTACATAGCCTGAAGAAAATGAAATAAGCCTTCCTCATTGTTATTCCAGGAATATTAATTTGCCTAAACCGTTCCTACCTGGAATTTCTAAAAATAGCTGACCTAAGTAAAGAAAGAAAGATAAATAATAAGAAACAAGCAAGTCCTGAGTATTTTTGCCCTTAGTGACTGAATTAAAAATTGGTAAAATCAACTTTGTAGCTAACATCATAATTACTGGTTGTTGTATAGTAAAAGAATATTTCCTCTCATTTTTACTGTAGACTTGTCTATAGTTCAGGACCCTAGAGAAAGTGTTATAGATAAATATTAAGATTAAGGACATAGCCTTATATAGAAGACAGATACAGGACTTACGCTTAATCATTTTTACAGAGAAGGTGATTATTGTAATACATTTGAAATGAAAAAATGTTAATTTAAGAAAATGTTTTAAATGTTAATTTAAAAGAAAATTTTTATTATACTACAGAGCATTCTGTGTTCATCACAACTACTATGCATTCATGCCTTTTTTTCCAGTTTAAGGCATTTTCTGTAACTCAACCTTAGCCAACTTTGCTCTCAGCTGTATGTCAGAGCATGACACATATCTGTTATCCAACTATCAAGCTGAGGCCATTGCTATACATTAGTGAATCATATCCACATGGAAAACATTATCTCTACAACTTAGTTAAGGAGCTATGGATTTCTTCATGTGAACTTCTACCATTCTGTGTGCACATTGTATCTCCCTCCCCTACCCAGTGAGTCCCACAGACATAGTAAGATTAAAGATTCTTAGAAGAGTAAGCTACCCTGAAGCTCTAAATCAGGATTGGGTAAATGGCTTTGATTTAGCTCCTCAACTGACTTTGATGGTTCAAATCGCATTGAACCTGTTAAGATTGGACCCATGATTAATTGCTCACCTTTTGAAGCTGTAATTGTAGGTGTTTCTTAGTGTCAGGATAGTCAGATACAGTTCTTTGTTATTTAGTTCTTTGTCTCTAGAAAGCATGTTACCTCCATCACTTGGGTTCTACCAAATCTAAAATTGTGATTGACTTAGAATTAGTAAAACCAAGCAAGATGCAAGGCAGAGAGAATATTTCATGGCCAGTTACATCAGATACTGTTATTTTAATATACTGAAGGTATACAAACATTTTGCACATGTACAAATGATTACATACTTAAAAGAAAACTACGCATTTCTATTCCACTCTATCTCTAGCTTGGCTGCATTTTTACACAGCTTGCATACCTTATTCTGTCCTGAGTTCCCATTTTAAGGATGAAGCCACAAACAGAAAAATAAGTGTACTAGCTCTGAAATACCAATTATGATCTAAATGTTTTATGTAGGGACACCCATTGAATGCTGAAGATAAACAAATGACCTCACTGTGTTGATTATCACATGTATCCACCATTTATGGACTGAAAATTGAAGATAACAGTAGGATTAAGCAACTTTCCCAAGATCATGTTACAGATTAGAGCCACAGATCCATGCCTGGGCATGTTTGTCTCCAGAATTTATAATTATGTGCATCATAATTATAATTAGCTTCCCAAACTAATATAACTCTCAGTACATACTTATTAAACCTTTTGAGCTAGCTTTGGTATATTCTGTGAGATAGGAGAAAATGTTTAAAATGGTGCCCTTGACCTCACAGAGCTTATAGTCTTATCTTAAAGGAAGAAACGCATTCAGTAAAAGCTTAGCTAAGAGTAACTGCGATGCTGATAACATATATTGAGCCAGCTATTATAATATTTAATTAAGTCCACATAAGCATCTTTTAAAAATATTTGTATCACAACAGAGTACTAGAGGTTAGTAAGTGAAATCCAATAGTGAGTGAAAACCTGGGATTTGATCTTAGGCACTCAACATCTAGAGCACTTGCTTTAACCATTGTTATTTTTTGTTTGCTTTGTTTTGTTTTGCTGTGTGTGAACCTATTTTAAAGAAGTGTAGCAAATGCCCGAAATGTACCATAAAACATATCCAAGTTTAGAAAACATAGCATTCAAACAACCTCTGCATATCTAACTAATTAACTCAATATATATTAAAAGCCTTTAGCATCTCCAGATACTCTGAAGAGCTCTTGGTTGTTTGATTGGCCTCTTTTGTCTAGATCCTTAATATTTCCTGCAGAGAATATTCTTCATGCCTTACCCATTAACTACATCATCACTGCTGCCTCTGCTACCTCCACCAGCATCTCCACTGTATATGTAATTCTCATTACCCTTTCTGATCTCATCTCTAGTTCCAAAGTCGCTGGAAAGCTTTTCTGCCCCTCCAACAAGGATTTGACTCCTTCAATCTTACCCATCATAATATCTACTGCAGTATTATCATGCTTTCCTTGTTTGTCAATGCACTTTCTGTCATTCTTTGCCAATCTAACACTCAGCATTCCATAGTAGTCTGTGTGGGACTTGGATCTTATTTTCTTTGACTCGACTTTAGTCTCCTAAAATAGTGTCTCACAATAACACATGCATTATAAGGTTATTGAATGAATGACTGAATTCTCAGCAGGTATGTACATATAGAATACTCATGTGACAAGTACAGACTAAACGTTCATTTACATGAGCTAATAGAACTCTGATAATAAACAACTGAGACTGGAGGGCATTAGATAAAATCTTTGAAGTGGCCTTGTGAGTAACTGAGGACTGAGAAATGGTGCTATTTGACCATTACCCCCTGTATTACCTCTGAGAAAAGCAGGTATAGTAACTAAATGATGAAGTATAATTCTAATGAGACACAGAGAAATCATTTTCTCATCATTGGTTCTAGAGAACAGTAGTATCATTGAATGGAGCTAGTCCTGACGGCAAGTTTGAGGTACTTTGGGTAAGACAAAGTACAAGATCAACAGTACAAGTATCAGAATCTGGAGTATTCAAACTCTTCCTTTAAAGAGGAAGGAAGCCTTCAGAAACTAGAAAATGACACATGGGAGAAGCAAATAAGGAGTGGGGGTAGAGGATGAAGGATGGAAGACTGTCTTGTTTAAGGCAGTAACTGGCAGAATGAGGAGAAATAGCAGAACAACGTCCCCACTTTAATTCTAAAAAGCATATTGTGAATTTCGAGGGGAAGTGTCATTATCAACCCCCTGAAGTTGTATGAAGAAAGTTAGTGTGAAATCAAGGGAAAGATCATTTGGAAAAAAAGAGGAAATTAATTCATCCATACTGCGTGAGAAAAAGAGTCAAGATTCTTTTACTCTGTTAGTAACTTTTCAAACTACATGTTATTGACTATTGACTACAGATCTGAAAAGATGGATGAATTATCACATATAAATTAGATATCCCCCTTTTAATTTTTCTTCTTATGATACCTACTACTTCATTTATTATTAGCCTTTTATCTGCTGCTGTTTATTCACCGCGTAGCACACTACACACATTATTTATTCTGTTTGTAAGTTCTACTGGCAAATGAAAGATCAGAGAAATTATGTCGGCTTTATTCTCCTGTCTAGTAAATAATAGCCAGGACTTAGTTCATATATATTATAAGACATCAAGCCAACATTTTAAGCAACATCTTAGAGATTAGAAATATAATAACTAACAAATTCTGAGTTTCTCCTTAGCATCAAATGTATTATATAACATATAGCAAATGGGACATGATATTTTATCAAATCTTAGCCTATTAAGTCTGAAAGAGTAAAGATCTATTTTAAATTCACTAGATGTATTCTCTGAAGCAATGTTTTCTCTCATATTTTTCTTGATCCCACTTTCTAATTCTACGATTAGGAAGCATGGGATATTTTTATTATTTGCCTTGATATTAGAAATTCTCTTTTAGAATCTCATATTCCTGCTGCAAGCCCACCGTGAGAATGTAAGAAAATAGGTTCATGAAAGAGCTTTCAAAATAATTTGTGCTGCTAGCTGCACTGCTTTGTACTAATGAGAAATAGAGAGGTCATTATAATATTATGTGCCACGGCCTATTCTTGGAAGCCCTCTCAAGCTGTCTGAGATAATGCATCTCTACACTACTGCAGCCTCCTTGTTCCCTAGATGGTGTTTTTTAGAGTTTTATGAACATCAAAGGCCTCCTTTAGAGAGTATTCTAATTGCTGAATCTGGATTTTTTCCAGCAGTCTTGGTATAAGAGATGATAAAATTGTCCATGGGGCAATGCCAGCTTGAAAAGAATCATTAACTAGCATTCTGGCCATGGAAGCACATAGGCTAACTGCAGATATTAATCTCTCCCTCCTTTCCTCCAATACCAATCTCCCAGTCTCACCCCTATGTTTGTAGCAGACCACCTACCATGGTCTTGTCTCCATCCCTGACCTACCTTGAGCAGATTACATAGATTGTCACCTCTAAACTTTCTTCTCTCCACTCATCACTTTACTCCAGGTCCCACCTCCAGCAGGCATTCCTTAGGAACATGTAGACCACTCTTGCCAGGGAAGCAGCTAGCTTTCATTCTACTCCTCCAAATCTAATGCCCCAGACTTAACTCCAACTCTGTAACAGACCACCTGCAGCTCCTCAGACCCATTTCTATCAGATCGCCAATATCTTCTCCTTCAACTTTGTTTTCACTCATCCTGCTATCCCAGCCACCAACTCCAACAGGCATGTTCTGAGAAACCTCTAGCCAAACCCACCAGACAAGCAAGGAGACAAGTAAAGCAGATTGGAAACATTCAAATCTTCACTCTTCTTCTTCAATTCCAACCCCCCAGTCTCATCCTCAGCTCTGTAGCAGATTACCTGTTTTGTGGCCTTTCCTTGGTCTCTCCCTCTAAAATATAGAGAAGTAAGCCAAATGTGGAGAAACAATCTACTTTTCTCCCTCCTGTGGACACCCTCAGATCATACCCTCTCCTAGCTCATCTCTCTTCTTCAGTGTTAGCTCCCAGTACCCAGAAATATATAGTACATGGAATTTCTAGCAGCTACACCTATCAGGATCCCAGATTTTCCATCCTGGCAACTCTCACCCACCATAACTCTCTAAGAACCAAAGAGGGCAACAGAAACTAAGGAACAAAACACCCACCCAACAAATACAAGACAAGCAATCAGTACCTAGATTTAAAATCGACTCAAACACAGATACCTAGATGCAGGTGTAAAAATGTCTCCACTAGAAACCAGCAATCCTATCATAGTAGGCCTTGGGAATTGTAACACACCTAAAGAATATGACAAATATTTTAAAATAACTGTTATGAGTAGGTTAAAGGTCCATAAAGAGGATATGAATAAATTCCTTGAAGAAATCTGTGAAACAAACAATGGACTTGAATGAAGAAAACAGGTAAAGAATTACAAGGAGAAACAGAATCAATCCAGAAAACCCAAACCAAGGGAAATGTGGAAGCAGAAAATTTATAAACTCAGAAAACTCAGAAGCAAACCTCACCAACAGAATATAAGAAATGGAAGAGATAATTTTAGGCACTGAAGACACTATAGAAGAAATGAATACATTGGTCAAAGAAAATGTTAAATTTAGAAAGAAAATTATGTAAAACATCCAGAAAAAACTGGTACACTGTAAAAACCATGTTTAAGAATAATAGGAATAGAGGAAGGAGAAGATACTCAGATCAAAGGCACAGAAAATATTTTCAAATGTATAGAAGAAAATTTTCCTAATCTCAAGAAGGAGGGGCATATCAAGGTACAAGAATCATACACAACACCCAAGAGTGGACCAAAAAAGAAAATTTACAATGTCACATATTTATCAAAACACTAAATGTACATAACAGAAAAGAATATTAAAAAATTCAGGTGAAAAGACCATACAGGCAGGCCTATTAATAAAAACACTTGACTTTTTAATGAAGACTCTGAAAGTGAGAAGGGCCTGGGCAGACATTGTATAATGCTAAGAGTCTAGAGACGAAGCAACCCAGTCTACTATACAGAACAAGTCTTTAGTCAAAATAGATGGAAAATGTCACTCTATGCTAAAAGCAAATTTAAGCAGTAACTACAAACTCAACACTATAGAAGGTGATAAAAAGAAAACTTCAACCTGAAGAGGATATTTATACACAAGAAAACACAAGGAATAAATAATAGCTGACCAGCTAATCAAAAGAGGGAGAAAAACACCCCACATAACAAAATAGCAATCAATAAACACTGCTCATGTATAAATCTTAACATCAGTGGTCTCAGTTCCCCAACAAAAGGACACATGCAAACATCTATTGTTTCCAAGAAACATGCTTTAACATCAAAAATAGACATCACTTCAGTGTGAAAAGATGAAAAAAAAAGAAAGTCTAAGCAACTGACCTTAAAAGCAAGCCAGTGAAGCCATTTTAATACCAGACAAAATAGACTTTCAACAAAAACTAATCAAAAGAGATAGGAAAGGACTAACACACTCAAAGGGAAGATTCACCAAGAGGTGCAATTCTTAACATCTATGCACCATACACAAAAGCACCTGAGTTTATAAGTAAAAAAAATGCTACTATAGCACGAATCATATATTGATCCCCACACAGTGGTAGAGGGTGACCCCACTCTTGCCAATAGACAGGACATCTAGACAAAATTAAGCAGAGAAATGCTAGAGCTAAATATTGTTCTAAGCCAAACAGACCTCACAGATTTTTACAGAACATTTCACAGAAACACAGAAGAATATATCTTCTCAGCACTCCATGAAATTTTCTCCAAAACTGACCACATACTCACAGAGCAAGTCTCAACATATACAGCCAAGTTGAAATAACACCCTGCTTCCTATCTAACTGACACAATTAAATCTGAATATCAATAACAGAAACAACAGAAAGCTGACAAACTCATGAACACTCACTACTGAATGAAAAATGAGCCATGACAAAAATCAAGAAAAAGAAATTAAATCTTTTTACAACTTGATGAAAATGAAAACACAACATATCCAAATTCAGGGGGCACAATGAAGGCCTGTTCTAAGAGACAAGATCACTAAGTGCCCAAATAAAATGAAATTGGAGAAACCCCACACTAATAACTTCACAAGATACCATGAAGATATAGAACACAAAGGAGAAAAAGCACCGACAAGAACAAAAAGCAAGAACTAATCAAACAATTCATGTCTGAAATCAATACACACAAACAAAAATACAAAGAATCAGTGAAACAAAGAGCTGATTCTTTGAGAAAATGTATAAGATTAGCAAATCCTTATCTAAGTTAACTAAAAACTGGAGAGAGAATATTAAAATTAACAAATTTAGATATAAAAGTAGATATAACAATATATACCTAGGAAATCTAGAGAATTATAAAGATATACTTTCAAAACCTGCACTCCACAAAATTAGAAAATCTAAAAGAAATAGATAATTTTCTAAGTGCATGCCACTTACTAAAAATAAATCAAGGTTACATAGCCAATTAAAACAGACCTATAACCTCTAGTGAAATGAAAGTAATCATTAAGAGTTTCCAACCATACCCCCTAAAAAGAAAAAAATAAGAAATAAAAAAAAATAATAAAAGAAGTAAGCCTAGGGCTAAACAGTTTTATCTCAGAATTCCACTTGACTTTCAAAGAAGAGTTAATTCCAATAGTCCCCTAAATTATACCCCGATACTCAAACTGCATAAAGACTCAGCAAAGAAAGATAACTACAGACCAAATTCCCTTTGTGGACATAGACACAAAGATTCCTAAAAAAAAAAAAAACAACAACACAGAAAAACCACCTTGAAAACTGGACCCAAGAACACATTCACCATGGTCAAATTGGCTTCACACAGAGATTCAGGGATGGTTCAGTGTTTATAAATTCATAATAGCAATCCAAATTGGAAAGAAGTCAAAGTATCTCTATTTGCAAATAACTTCTCAGTATACATTAGTGACCCTAAAATTTTCACCATGAAGTACTTACTATAGGAGATAAACATTTCTGAACAATAACTGAATATAAAATTAACTCAAAAAAAGAATGGCTGTCCTATATACACATAACAAATAGTCTGAGAAAGAAATCAGGGAAACAAAACCTTTTGCAATAACCTCAAATACTGTAAAACATCTTGGAATAACTGTAAGAAAGCAAGTGAAAGATGTATACAACAAAAACTTTAAGACATTGAAGAAGATATTGAAAGATGGAAAGATAGCCTATGCTCATGGATTTGTAGGAATAATATAGTAAAAATGAACATACTAACTATCAAAAGCAATTTATAGATTCAAAAAAATCCCCATCAAAATCTGTGGGAAGTATCACCATCCCTGGCCTAAAGTTGCACTACAGAACTATGGTAATAAAAACAGCATGGTATTGGCACAGTAATAGACATGTTGATCAATTGAATCAAATTGAAGACCTAGAAATAAATCCACAGATGTAGAGATACCTGATTTACTTTTTTAATAAAGAAGCCAGAAACACACTGGAAAAAAAGATAGCATCTTCAACAAACGGTACTGGGTAACTGATTGGCTGTAGAGAATGCAAATAGATCCATTCTTATCACCATGTACAAACTTAAATCCAAACAGATCAGAGACCTCAACATAATTCCCTTCCCCCCTCTCTATCCACGTGGTCATGGCTGGCCTCCACTTCTCGACTTCTCTACTCTCTCCCTCTTTCTGCCTTTCTCTGCCTATACTACCCTCTTAACTCCCCATCCCATGCCATGAATAAACTCTATTCTATACTATACAAAAACAAAAACAAACAAACAAACAAACAAAAAAACTGCGTACACTGAACTTGATAGAAGAGGAAGTGGGAAACAGCCTTGAACTCATTGGCACAGGGAAAAACTTTCTGAACAGAACACTGTTAGCAAGGCACTAAGATAAACCGTCACTAAATGGGGCCTCATGAAACTGAAAAAAATTCTGGAAGGCAAAGGACACCATCAATTGACTGGACAAAGCAGCAGCCTACAGAATGAGAAAAGCTGATTTCTTTTTAAAGATATTACATATCTCACAGACAGCTAATATCTAAAATAAATAAAGAACACATGCCCATCACAGGGAAAAATTTTATACAGCTACTTTGGAAATTAGTTTGGTGCTCCTTCTGGAAGATGTGAATTGATCTACCTGATGATCAAGCTTTAAGCCAGGAGGTGATTGGCACATGCCTTTAATCCCTCAGATAAAAGGGATTTAATCCCTTTAATCCTAAAACAAAGGCAGGTGGATCTCTGAGTTCAAGGCCAGCCTGGTCTACAAAGTGAGTTCCAGCCGGGAACACAGAGAAACTCTGTCTCAAAACAAACAAACAAACAAACAAACAAACAGATCCAGCTTTATTACTCTTGGGAAAATAGCCAAAGGACCCTTCATTCTATTACAGAGACACTAGCTTAATCATATTCATTTTTATTCTATTCATTCAGAAATTGGAAACAACCTAGATGTCCACCAATAGATTAATGGACAAAGAAAATATGGTATATTATACAATTAAATATTACTCAGCTGTCAAAAAATGGTATCATGAAATTTTCAGGTAAATGGGTGGAATTAGACAAAACTATCCAGAGTAATTGAGGTGGGAAAAGGGAGGAGGTAGAGAATAGGGGGAGAAACAGCTAAAACTGAGGATCATTTTAAGGGTAGTATAGAAATTTAATATAGTAAAAGCATTCTAAAATATACACATGTAATGGCTATCTAAATGAAATTGCCAAATAATATGGGAGAAATAGCCTCAACTGGTTCTTACTTGTCACCAAATAAAGTTCCCAGTACTGGAATTCTGCTACATCTAGGAGATGTTTTTGGCCAGAAGGGTCCCATGAAAATTACCTCCCTCCCAACACTGGCTGCTTTCAAGACTATGTGTTGCACTCCACAAGCTGATGGCAGAGCCCCATTGCCAAAAACAACACCTTCACAACTCATTGAAAATGGAGAAGTCAAGCTGGTGCCTACATAGAGCCTTTGCCCCTACATGCTATTGTCTTTGCTGTTGAAAGGTGCTCTGCATACTACAAAAGGAAAAAGTAAACACCGACTCAGTCGTAAACCCTTGCATCTGCAATGTTTTTCTGCCTGGAAGAC
This sequence comes from Rhynchomys soricoides, assembly GCA_019843965.1. NCBI lineage: Eukaryota > Metazoa > Chordata > Mammalia > Rodentia > Muridae > Rhynchomys > Rhynchomys soricoides. The sequence goes on along the minus strand of JADRCH010000007.1, from coordinate 6,755,992 downwards.
ATACTAGGGAAATGGTAACACAGGCTTGAGGGAGTAACCAACCAATGTCTCATTTGACTTAAGACTTAAGATCCACGAAATGTAATTCATGCCTGATACTGCTTAAGTGGCCAAGAACCTGAGACTAGATAATCCAGGTGCCTAGAATAAAACTAAATAATAATGTTCTACTCAATGCAGGTAGCAATAAAATGACTCCTAATGACATTCTGCTACACTCATAGATCAGTACCTTGCTCAGCCATCCCCAGAGACACTTCCTCATGAAGCAGATGGGAACACACACAGAGATGCACAGCCCGACCTTATGCAGAGAAACAGAGACCATAAGTGGGATGTCTCCATCAAACTCCTTTAGTCAGGGTACAAGGAATCCTCTAGGGTATTAGGCAGAAAGAATCTAAGAGCCATGGAAGAACACCAAGGAAACAGGGACCTCTATCAAAAGTATCAATACACATATGAACTCACAGAGACATAGGCAGCCTACACAAGGCATGCTCGGGTCTGCTCTAGGCATGGTCCTTGAGCTGAAATGAGAAGCGGACATATGTTCTTATTACTAACATAGAAGCAATCTTCAATCCATAACCACTTGGAATGAAAACATAGTTATTCCTCAGGGAGTCTCACTGGGGAAACAAACAACTCTTAAGGGGATACTGCCCCATGCCCTGCAGTTGATAGCCATCAGAAATGAACAAGGGCATCTTTGCAGGTTCCTTGTCTCATGATGTTGTGTCACAGCTTCAGGGCTTTTCCTCTTGTTTTATTTAATATACTCTTATTCTTTTATTTTATTATATATTATATATTTCTCCTCTGCTTTTATTCTATGGTCCTTTAACACACACACACACACACACACACACACACACACATATATATGCTTCCAGTTTAGTGTATAAATGAGTGGGCCACTCTTTCTTGAACCTTTTCTGCAGCTCTTTTCCTCCTGTTTGTTTTATTCTATTCTAACGTGTTAGTTTTTGTCTTAATTTATTTTGTTATAGTTTATTATTACCCCATAGCAGCCTGTTTCTTTTCTAATGAGAGACAAAAAGAGGGTGGGTTCATACTGAAGGAGGGAAGGTGTGGAGGGCCTGGGAGCAGTAGAGGGACAGAAGCCATAATCAGGATATATTATGTGAGAAAAACCATTTTCAATGAAAGGAAACAAAAAGAAAAGGATGATTAATTCCACATTTCCTGATATACAGTGAGTGCACAGATCAAGATCTGATGTGTTCCAGATGATATGATCAAATGTCCACATACTTCCATCAAAAGAAAAGATGGAAACTAAAGGATCCACCATGCATTCAGTCAATCAATCCACAAGTAGAGAGGATTCCCTGCTCTACCAACCACTGATCGGGATGCTGAGGATACTGAGTCCTTATCCTCAAGGAGCATATGTACCCTAAGAGAAGAAAGGTACACACACACACACACACACACACACACACACACACACACACTTCTATCAGGAAAAAGGGTAAGATGAGCTATGAATGAGATCCATTGTTTTGTACAGAATAAGTAACAAATGGCCCTGCAAAGTTGTGTGGAATCATGGGCCTTTAGGAAGCGATGAAGCATAGCAGGCAGATGTTACTGGGAGTGTATGTAAAGAACAGTGCAGATGTCTGTGAAGCTACATGAGAGAGACTAAAGGACAGGGGTAGGAGACCCCACTGTAAACATGATGTTAACCAGCAGAAATCAGAGAGCAACTTTACATATTGTTCAGACCTTTGTTTAACTATTGTTAGACTATTCAACTACCTAAATAGTTGTAAAAAATTATACTTTAGTGTTAATTTACAATGATTAAAGAAAAAAGACAGCCTATATAATGACACTTTATTTAGTTACAAAAAAAATGAAATCATAACCAATGCAGAAAACTTCATGGAAGCACAAACAACTATTCTGTGTAAAATAAATAGACCACAAGACAAAATACTAATGTTTTCTACTACACACAGAGTGCCGATGTGTGTGTGTATGTGTGTGAGTGTGTGTGTGTGAGTGGGAGTGTGTATGTGTGTGATTGTGTGTGAGAGTGTGTATATGTGTGTGTGAGAGTGTGTGTATGTGAGTGTGTGAGTGTGTGTGTGTAGGTATAGGTGTGTGGTGTGTGTGTGTGAGTGTGTGTGTGTGAGTGTGTACATAGGTGTATGTGTGTGGTATGTGTGTATGTGTGTGTGTGTAGGTGTAGGTGTGTGTGTGTGTAT